>CM052265.1:11721683-11810874 GCA_028455795.1 Lasioglossum marginatum | reverse complement strand
TATATTTGATATTTGCCAAACGATGTAAATAGAACATGTGAATTATTTATCATACAATTGTAAACTGTTCTAGACATCTGATCAGTCCGTATCAGGCATTTGTTAATGAAACCTATCAATGTTTGGATTCTAAGTAAAAGATACAAATTAATGTCCCGACACCGCAAACTCTAAGTACCGTAGGCACGAGCGCTTAACAGATTAGGGGAAACTAGAACATTGAAGTAGAATAACACGGCGTAAATGGCTTTAACTCATCAAGTAGTTGAATCCACATGAGAGCAGACACATTTATGCGAAACAACTGACTGTATAATCGGACCTGACCCAAGTGAAACAACTTGGTGTATAATCTGACAGTTTCCAATCCAGCAAAACCATCTAATCTTCCAAAACAGAAATAGAATTATCGTGTGATTGTACATAACAAAACTCCAACTTCTCGCATATCTGGACGAACGTTCACGCCCTTTCTCAGATTCTACGTGCAATTTCGCAGCCGGAGCCGTTTGCAAAACATGGCTGCAGCCACTCACGTATTTATAGGCTCTGATTCGACTCCTAAATCCCCGATGGCCGCGCTCCACTCTCTTTCTCCAGAAATTACGTATCAAACATTCATCAACAATTTGGAAATTATTGCCCGGACAAGAACACGTACGCCCCATTCCACCTGAGAGGTTGTTTTTCAACGACGTGAGACCACGGCAACGTTGTTTCCAGCGGGTAGAACCGTCTACGCCCTCTGGAGACCTAGATCACTAAATCAATTTAATTAAGTTACACACCGGCATTACATCGGACGATAACGGCCTGTATAAATTTGCCCAATCACTGGCCGTGTTCTACCCTCTGTAATCCCGGTTCGAAGCGCAGAACGAACCGCCGCGAATTATCCTTTCGATCGCAAAACCAGTCTCTGCCGTCACGTCGCGCGAGAATTCTACGCAGCGAAATTCGAAAAGAGCTTCTTCCAGCCGGAATCGAGAGAGAACCGGGATTCATACCCATCCTCGGAATGAGGTTTATCAGAACTTCTTTCGGAATCAGGACAATCGAATTCTACTTTCTCACGGGATTCCCTCTCCAAGTTCTAAAGTAGAAGAGACGGGAACCGAGAAAATTATAACTGGAGAATATTTTATTGTCCGAGGTGGTAGGAAATTCCTGTGACGTCCCATTTTCAATCCTGCGGAATAAAATTGAGCATCGATGATAATAGTCGGGCGTTAAATTATACTACCAATGAATTGTAAAATACTACTTATAATCTCGTCAGGAAATAGAAACATTGTCGCAAAAAGTAGACAGTAACGATTTCATGGCACGATATAAAAATGTACTTTTTTGCAGTATAAAGATCAAAAGGCTAATGAAATCTCTATATAAAATTGGATATTATATTTCTTGTACACGATAATTCTGGATTGTGAAATTGTGCAGTCGTCAAGATTTCCAGACGCCGGGCCGATCGATAAAGCCACGAACTAGCTGACAAAACACAAAAGACAAGGTCCCATCGGAAAGTTGACGAACCGTACTCCGTTCCTAGGACTCCGGTCGTCTCTGGTGTTGAATTCGTGTTCCGAGCGTCCCTTTCGGACTCTATTTAATTAATTGCATTTGCATACTAACAAAGGGGAGCGCGGAGAGCGTATCCGTGACTCCGCACGCGTTTTTATTGTCCGGCGGGCTCGCATGACTCGCGACAGAGGACATTTGCGATTCAAATCGCGCGCTCGCGGCGCTCCGGATTGAAATTCGAGCGTCGAAATAATGAATTTCGTTCGGACTTGCTTCGAAAGCGGCGCTGTAAAGCGCGTAAGCTCCGCATTTGCCTTGCATGCAATCCTCCTTAATATATGACTTTGATGTTGGGCCGTGGAATAAGCTTGATCCGATTTCTGTTCGCGACGAGAGAGCGAGGCGTTCCCCTCTCTTTCTTCTCTCTCGCGCTCTCGCTTTGATTCTTTTCGTTTTGTTTGCGTTCGTGCGACGTCTCTCTGGTCGGTGGACGTCCGGACGCCGAGGAATCGAGTGTTTTGTTCGCGGAATCACGGCTCCTCGTCGAATCCATTTAGCCCGGCAGCTTATTTGGCCCGTGAGGGGACAAGCGTCGCCGCCATTAAAATCCGAACGGAAAGCTCGATAGGAAAACACTTATCGTCCACTCGACGACAAGACGCTCTCTCAGCTCTCTCGCTCTCATCCTCTCTCTCTCTCTTTTCCTCTCCGAACCAAAAGCTCCGGCGAAGAGACATTTCGCTGGCTTTCAGGGACCGGCTTCTCTTCCGCAGACGTCTTTCGGACAACCCTCCTTCGCCTTCCACCCCCGCATCTCATCCTCTTCCTACTACTTCTTCTCTCGTTATATTTTATTTGACGCTCGAGAGCCGGCAGAGGCGCCGCGGCTTTTCGAATTCCCATGAGGCGAACGATTCTTGGCGATTCAATCAGCTCGGCCAATCGAATTCGACAATCGAGTAATCCGGACGTCCGGATGCAACGCTCGACGCTCGCGATGCTTCCCAACATCGCGCTCCAACTGTCGGTGCATCAACTTGCACTACCCGCCACCGTATCTCAAGCTTCGAATTTTTGACTGCCGATGCCACCGAAAATTTTATTAACTGACTTTCAGATTGTTTTTGCTCATGGAGATGGTAGAAGAATGTTCGAAGAGAAACAGCGGTATAAACAAATTTTATGATGCTGTGTTAAGTTAATGTACGTAGAGGTTTGTTATTCTGAAACTTTGAAGCTGCACCATCGGAGGAACCGTAAGGAAAGTAATGTTGTTTGGCAATCCAAGCAGTTCCTCTCCTTTCTCCCGGATGCGTGCATCCGCGTGTCTGACCAGGCACGATCCTATTTCACTGTCGAGTGTTTGACTAGTCGACGGTTCATTCTAGCCGGATGCATCCGCGCATACACGATCCCATTCTTCGTATAGTTTGCTCAGCTGTGGGAATTGTGTATAGGATGCCGTACCAAGTGTTGGTTTATACTACTGGAGACGCGTGTTCCTGCTCATGATTTTATTTCGCTAGGAACATGTCTGACGTAACAGGCTTTATTCCCCTGAGACGGTGTTTGGTTAAATGTGATTCCGTTCTTTGTGATGAGACGTTCGTCCGAATGCGATGCATTTGCTTGGTTGCAGTCTCCTCTAAACGAACGTGTTCCTTTCTGTTTGCGGGCCTGATTTATCGTTGACTTTCTCTACTGCAACGACAGAAATTTAACATATCAAATAACATACACGGCTTGGTTAAGTGAAAAACATAAAAAAGTACTAAAACAGAATGAGAAATATTTTCTTATTTGATTTTGGGGGATGGTTTTGTCCATGTTTCGACAACGTTCATTGGAGATCAATATGTATAACTACAACTCTTTCTGACATTGATATTCTAGTCAAAATAAGCACCGAGACGGTCCAAACAGATTGCACGGCGAGGTCGCATAAAAATCGTAATAACAAGAAAGGGGGTTGAACGGTTCGAGGGGATAGCGATAGCCGAGTTAGGGGCGGCTGCACGCGCCGTTTCCGACAACGATCGAATCTGGAGCTTACCGAACTCGTTGCCCGATAATTCCCCTTTCCGCTTAATTTGCCGGCGACTTATTGCCCGCTCGCAAAAAGCTGTTTCACGCTGCGGCTCGGCGCCATTCTCAAACCCCGTTGTATCCCCTCGCCCGACTTAATAGGATTCAACCACGGCGATACGTACAGTGGAATTATTCCAGTCGGGCGGGTTTATCAGCCGCCGAAGACGAAATCCAATTGGCGTGGGTGGATGCTGCGCCGAAGGGGTTGCACGGGGTGAGAAGGGGATCGAAGGGATGGACCGGCGGGACGCCGCGATACGTATGCATCTATTTCCGCAACGACGGACCAAAATTTCGGACGATCAGCAATTTTCTCCGCCGGTTCCCGTCCGATAAGTCCGCCGCGCGCGACTCTTGCAATTTATATGCAACGTTTCCGATCGAGTTTTTCTTCCTTCGCTTTTCGAGCCGCGCCGAGAGGGTTGCAACGGGGTGGCCACCCCCTTATCGGGATCGCCTTAAACGTTTCCGCTATTCTTGACGATAACGGAACGGTCATCGAGCCTGGAACGAGCAGTTTCATATCGGGGAGTGTAGAATCGACTTGCTGCTTCTAATCGATCCTCTCTTTTAGTTCGCAAATTTTCCTCGTGGTTTTGGCGCGTCGGTTTTGTTCGATTTAGACATTCAGTTGAAAAAGTATTAATCGTTTGGAATGTTTTCTACCGGGTTTCCTTTTATTTATTTGCTCGGTATAAACCACAATTACGCAAACATGAATTTATTTGAATAATTCGTGGACGAAATCTCCATCATGGACAATATTTCCATCGATTTGACTGAATGAATAAAAAGCGTTTGCATTCGCGTTTCCAACGGGGGCGGTATATATTTCTAGACAGCGATGATTTACGTGATTACGCTGTTCTCTTTGTGATCGCTGAATTAAGACGACGGAACGTTATCAGATTTGTTGGTGCACAAATATAGGGCTCCGGTTCCTTAGATTTTTTTCGCTTTTACCGAAACTTGCGCATTTAATTAACGTGTCTAAAACAAAGAGACGTCGCGCAGTATTTCCTACCGCAGGGCTTTGCCAGCTCTGCGGGAAAGGCAGGGGCGAGATTACCGACCACAAAAACCCGGGCCAGCGTTTCTCAACTTCTAACCGCTATTCTTTGCCCCGTTCACACAGACAGAGAGAAAGCCGTCCCTTGGTTCTGAAAACGCGCCGAGTCTTCTTCTCTTCTCCGCGCTTTCTCTTCCAAGTCTCTGTGCCTTTGCCTGATCCGCCTGTTTATCCATTTATCTCTACGCTTCTAGTATCCCTTTTGAATACTTCATCTCGGCTCGGAGGGTCTCAATGGATCCCGGAGATAACCGAAAGGCACCCGTGTCGCACGATCTGCTCGTTGCAAGCCCTGTCTCTTTGCGAGCTGTCCAATACTGTTTGCGATTTTACAGCTTTCCACACACGTACGCTTCAATACTCATTGCGTCAAGAATACGTGTAAAGTGGCCGGTTAAAAATCGTTTGTTCCCGGGCGGAAGACCGAGGTCGAATTTATTTGTTCCTGTACGACTCCGAAGCTCGACGGAGCTTATCAGGATTTATGTGCTCCACTGAAGAACGCGTCAGAAAAACTCCGGTTGGTTTTATTCGCGCTTTTACTACTGAGAACTCGACAAAGATTGCTGGGATTTATACATTTTACTGCAGGACACGTTAGGATTTATTTATATTATATTTTTAATACTTCAAACTGGGGTGAGCTGACATCGCACTGGTTAATATTACTGATGGAACTACAGATTAAGCATTGGTTAATATTACTGATGGAACTACAGATTAAGCACTGATAAAGTACAACAGATTAAGTACAGCTTATTATTGGCCAATGCCTTTAGTAATACATTTCATCAGTTGCTGATTAATACTACCTAAAGCTGGTCTGACCAAAGACTAGCAAATATTAGTTGTAGTTGAATCAACTACTAGAATCATTCTGTCTAAATATTATGTAGAATATATCTACGCAATATATTTTTCTACTACAATCTGATCAGAAACTTACTGCTTATAAAGTCAAATGTTTGTTTTTATACTTTTAGCTGAGCTCTCATTTGATTCATAGTGATCTACAAAATATCGGTTTATCGGGAATATCGTTATTCTCCGTAGTCCCGGGAACCATTTTATTTCTCTCACTGAAAGGAATTCCATCGAGGACTAGTCCGCGTCGTGTCGACACTCAATCAATCTTTTCAGCGTTCGCTCAGACACTCGTCGAGCCGATCTCAAATACAAAATAGCTTCTCGCGGGACGCGAATGCAGCTCGAGTACTCGGAGCGGTGCTATCCGTGTCTCAAGCGATATCTCCGGACTTTCGCGAGTTCCCTTACAGAAAATATTCGTGACTTGAAGGTGGCGGGGGAAGACGAGCTCGACAGGCTACGGGGGGAGAAAGAAACGGGGTTCGCGGGTGCTCCTGGGTAGGGGTGGGCAAAAGTGGAAACTGACGGGCGAGCGGGGCTCGAATCGCGGAAAACTCGATGCACGGGGTGTTGTACGGGGAAAAGCGGTTCGGTTGAAATGTCGGCGGTGGTATGTGGTCGGCGGCAGCTCCGCGCGAAACTTTTCAACGAGTTCCCCATACTCTCCGAGCTCCGAGGTTCTGATGCTTTTACACGAGCCGGGGCTAAGCGCAGACATGCTCGCCCTCTGGCGCGCACGTCTACAAGGAGTGTTTTCTCTGGTGGAAACGCGGCTAAGAATCGTCGGTCGCGTCAAAGTAATCTCGCCCGTACCCCTGACCCCTCCCCGCCGTTCGAACTACTCGAACTTGCGAGAACTTTCGATCGTATCGGCACGAATTCCCGGAAACGTGACCACTCAACGTCTACGCGAAGCCAAGGCTCGCCAAGAAAATTCAACTTTTTATCCAAATTTTCGGACGATCAGACGGCACGCGGGCCGACCGGGCTTTAATTCGTTCGCGACATCCGCCCGGCCAAGTTTTAATGGAATTCGAAGTGACCCGATCCCCGTTTCGCAAGCGCGAAATGAAATTTTAAACAGGAGCAAAGCTTTCCGCGAAGTCGAAAAGAGCTGGCCAGTAATTGTTTTGCTCCTCTGACGATTTGTTTGTGTCTGCGCTTCTGGAACGTTCGGTGCGCCTGACTATTATTGTTACATTCCACCGGAAAGGTTTTCTGGCGTGGAGCGTGTAAGACTTTACAGTTAGCATCGCGCTTCACCATGTGCGAACTTGTACTACTGAATATATTTGTCAGGCGATGTAGAATGTTCACACATTTTCTGATTTTTTAATGATGTATTCTACTAGCTGTATTCTGCAGTACTGTAACTATGGGAAACGTAATGGGGAGAGTATTACTTTCGGCGATACCCAAAGCTCCTGCTGCAGCAGTGCACGTGTAACTTCGCGGAGGAGCTTTTATGTGATTACAGGAACCGATCATAAATGATCGATGTGGGTTCCTGCACGTAATAGCCAAGTAATCGACCCGGGCCCCTTCGCCGAGCCTGATACAGACGGACTCTGAGTGAAATGAGATCGTTGACTGCTTCATTAACCGGTGGACTTTTCTTCGCCGGCGCTGCGGCTCGGGATAAAGAAGGATAAATCAGTTTCACGTCAAGGGCGGAGATTTCTCCATTAAAACTTCATAAAGCACGATCGCGAGGCTCGAACCCTGCTAAAGGGTGTGTCTAGGCGCCGGCCAGCGAAATCGAATTTACGCACGGGCAGAATCGAGTCTGGCAAACGCGCGCGGTGGCTAGCAGAAAAGATCATCGGCGGTTCCGTCGATTCCGATCCGGCCGCTTTTATGGCTGCGTCGCTTTTATAACTGCGGTAAATTTGTTTCCAGTGTGGAAACGTCGGATCCGAGGGAGGGTTGGCCGAAGTTACGCAACGAATACGTAGGAAAGTTTGCTTCCGGAGAATTCTATCGCTCACGGACACCGAATGCTCCGCTGCCGTCCAAGTTTCCCTTGTGGATGTGTACTCTGTACGGGCTGGTGTTACGGTAATCGGCTCTTTCGCGAATAGTTGCACTTCCGACGGGATCCGAAAGAGTTTCTCTTTAGAAGATCAAAGGTGAATAATAAATTTACAACCGTAATGTTATTGGCAACTTGTGTTCGATTCCCTCTCCTCGAATGGGAACCCGAAATTGTGCACGGGCTTTTTATACGGACTCGTGTATTTCCATTTTGTTCCACTGGTGTCGTTAATTAAATTTCGTACGTGCTACTAATATTGAAGTATCTAAAGACAAACTTTCTTTAATTTCTTAGATATACTGTTCGAATGAAAAACATTTGACTGTTTCGTACACGTTGATTTCTTCGACACACTTCAGAGAGGATAGATTTATTCTGCTGCGAAATTGTTCTTTGAAAATAATTTGTACCAAGGATCGTTTTACATAGACCCGTCTGAAGTCTCTCATTATGCCTGTGACCGTACACAGACTTTATTCTACTACAGTTTCCTTTTGGTTCTTCACCCACTGAACAAATTGTACCAAGAAATTTGTACTGCCCCAGAACATCTGGTTATTTAGAAGGTGACGTACACACCCTCCCCGGCAGGAAAAGCCAGCGGAATTCACAGGAGCCGTGAGTAAAGTATTTCCATCACGTAAAACGCGCCCCTTGGTGCCCAACCAATTTACGGGGGTGCGAATTTCCATCGCTCTAGAGCATCGAGGATATTTCTGGTCGAGTTACAACCCCCTCGAACCGTGGCTGCACGCTACGGGTTTTGTATACCGCGAAACCACTTTCCATTCTAACGACACACTCACCCCTTAACCATTCCAACGATAGATCCCGTAGGGGTGACGAGGGAGCAATGAATTCGGCGGGCACGCGAGGCGTCGGCGTCGCGGCGTCTACCGGAAGTCAGCGCCGACCTTAATCCGCGTTGTCTGGCCGCCGTGGGGCGAATATCCGTAAATATC
Source organism: Lasioglossum marginatum (assembly GCA_028455795.1). Classification (NCBI taxonomy): domain Eukaryota; kingdom Metazoa; phylum Arthropoda; class Insecta; order Hymenoptera; family Halictidae; genus Lasioglossum; species Lasioglossum marginatum. Next base: position 11,802,329 of record CM052265.1, on the reverse strand, counting down.
CGGAGCTGTGACGATTCTGCCGAGTTCCCCGGGTCCTCGACGATCTAGAACACCCGCAGGGCTTGCCTCTGTCCGCGTCTGAACGCTAACGCCCGGGAATGCTACACGCGCGGCCGAGCGGATTACGGACAAACGTGGATCCTCGCGCGCCAACGCAACTCTCAGACTCAACCCCTCGAGGAGGTTCGTTCTCTCTTGCTGTTGCTTCGCTTCCGGTTTACGCGTGTGCGCGTCCTACCATCCGCAGAAAGTTAACTCGGGACGCCAAACGCGTTTCTTCGAGCGTTTCTGCGACGAGCGCCTAGCGTGTTAGCGAACACCTGAGGGAGCAACAGCCCTAAAGACTGGATCCTGGCGCGCTTGAACCCCTCCGAATCTTGGAAATTGATCCCGTGACTCGGCAACAGTGGTTTTCGAAGTTGGAATTATATGGTCGGGGGGTTCTGATGGATTCGGTAATGAGATGAATTTGGACCACCTTTGGAAGGGTTGGAGATGAGTTAATTCGGTGCAGGAATGAATCTGGAGTTCATACAAGTATATGCAACTCGGGGAAGACAATGTATTAATGTACATTCTAACCTGAATAAAACTGAGGACAATTTTGGTACACTGAAACTGTGGCTTAAATTCTTCTGGCAGACAAATTACCAATTCAGAACTGAAAAGTTGTTCAAAAGTAAGCGCTTCCAAAGTTTTTAATTAAATGACGAAGGGCTGCTGGTAGAATTATCAGCAAGCCACTTTTGCAATCCTTTTAGAAAAGCTTCAAGAGTACACTTACTAAAACGTTAGAGTAAGAAGTTGAAGATACCACGAGCCCGTAGACTTCACTTGGGCCTTTCTCTCAGAATATAAAACATGATACAAACCGTGTATAAATAATCAAATCAGAAATCAATTAAGAATAATTATCTAAAAATCAATATTAACAAATCTCGTAAAACACTGATACATCCAAAAAGAGACCTACACAGGTGTACATTACCGAATCAGAGCACGTTTAGCCATGATAACAGCTACACGGTCCGAATTTGTCCTACCGTTGCAGTCCCATTCTACTGAATCTCTCTGAAATCGAATTACTGATTTCCAAAGTTGATGCCGACGCTTTGCGCCGAGTCCATTCACTGCGGGTCCCGGAGCCTCCATCACGGTTGTCGCGTGTCTGACCATGGACCGACCAGCTCCACTGGTCCGGTCAGAAATTCCGGTGGAATCTACGCATTCCGAATCGTAGAACAGGAATAGGAATGGTTGCGGACGGCGTTACTCGACAAAATTCGCATCGGGTAATTACTCGTCCGCTAACATTCGCGCTGGCCCGGCCAATTCAATTAACGAAGTTGTTAATAACAGAGACCCGGTGTCGCGGCCGCGGGACGAGCACGCTCGAGTATCCGGCGCGCGGTTCTCTGTCGTTCCGTGCCGCTGTTTATCGTTCCACTTTCCATCGACCCGGTGTGTCCGAAGCGGACGCAGCCCGTGCCGGCACGGTGTTTTCAGCGGAAACAATGGGCGCGGTTACACCGTGTCGCGGTGTCATCTATTTCCGGTATCGGGGTTAGGCGAGGCCGGGCAAAGTGTGGCAAAGCATGGCAAAGCGTGGCGAAGCGTGGCAAAGCGTGGCAAAGCGTGGCAAAGCGGAGCGGAGCCGAGCCCCGAAACGTGAGAAGATTACTCAACGCCCGGTCGGGTCTCTCCGTCGCGGTTATTGAAGATAATTGGGGGGAAGCCGGAGAGAGGGATGGTTCTAGGAACGTCGAGTTTTCCCTCTCTGTCTGTGTGTGTACCCAGACGTGTCTCAGGCTGATTGCCAGCAAGTACGTGAACCGTGAGCAGCCGGCGAGTTAGCGAGCGCGATTTACTGAACCAGCCGGGGCTTAAGTTTCCCTCGAACGAGGCGTGCGCCCGACAATTTAGGCGCCACGCTAACGCCTCGCGCCAGTAACTTAACCCTCCAACCCTCCACCACCCTCTTCCTCAGATCAGCTATCCTCCTCCTTCCACGCCTCTGAAACGAATCCTCGCCTTTGGAATCTGACGGGTTGTCGCAAATTTGCCTTCACCGCCGCCGACACGCTCCAATCTGCGTGATCAGGTCGCGCGATCCACTTCCGCGGAGACGTCGCGACGCCGGGTACCCGCCTTTGTCTCGGGAACAAGGAGGCGATGCTGTTGTGCGACGATTTTGCGCGGACTGGTGGCACGCTACTTTGCTGCGGAAATGTTTATACTCGACTCTAGGGCGTACGTTACATGTGCTCGCGTATCGCCAACGTGGAAGCTCCTGATCTTTCTAATTCCTGAGGAGCATTGTTGCACATGTTTCTGATTATATTCAACGTTGGAACAATGAGTCTCACATTTTTCGTTCGTACATCATTATCACATTCATTATTTACGGTGTCACGAGTTACAGAATGTAATCCCTTCTTCTCACTTTAGTCCTACCGTGAAATATCGAAAGTAATTCCGATGGAAGCGCTTAAGAGGAGATGAATTATGATTAATACATGTTAGCCCGGCCGGTGTAAATTGCGGTAGCGGTAGACCAAGTAGATAACCGATTCATTGATCGGCAGGGTTAGAAATAATAGCGGAACGCAGTGGACATTATTACGGGGTAAGTAGACCAGAAGTAGAACAGGTCGATCATTAATCAGGCATCGTCGTAAAGAGAGTAGTAGAGGGCGAGGAGTCTTTTTTTCAGGATCAGCAGAAGCCGAGGGGGGTCGTTGATCATACACGGGGACAAAAAAATGCGGCGCATCAATCACGTTGTCGCCGGAGTCTAGTGAAGCAGACCGATCACAGATCAGACGTAAAGTATTTCGTGTGGTTCTTTTTTTCCGTAGCTGGAGCAATATCAATTCTCGTTTTCAGATGAAAATCCGCGGGCAGCGGCCGGATACTTTCATTTCCGACGATCCATATATCCGGCCTGGTGGTTTTTGCTTGCAAACAATTCACGAACGGGGAGGTTGGCAGTTATTGTCCGACTGTTTCATTGTCGATGAATACGCGCGCGACCAGATACGCGCAAGCTCCGCAGCCGCCGTGGCGCGTCGCGCCAGCCTGAAATATCCTGATCTATTATTGGTTTATCAGGTGGGATCCTGGGTACGTGTCTGGCCCGTTACAGTCGATTATCGTAAATCGTTACAATACGTCAGTCACGTTGCGACAGCGCGGGGGACAATAATTCTCGGCTGACAATCTAATCCTGGATAGCAAACCGATGCGGATGTAATTTAATGGCGAAACAAGTCGGCCGTATGTCAACTGCTGATTGAGAAGGAGCCAGACGATAACGGAGTCAACGATCGGATACCCGGGCAAACGGACCGACGAAGTCCACGTTCTGACAATACACGGATCCCGGAATTTACAGCGTCCAGCCAGCCTTCGGTGACAACCTGACGTTTTTCTTTCCCGATGCTATCGTGACGCGTCGCGTTCTCGAGCTTTCGCTTTTGATCTCATTAATAAGACACACAGCGGAATAAACGAAGGAATCGACTTTTCGGTCGACTTCTACTTGGTTGTAGAACGTGTCAGTTAGTGGTCGGGCCTGGCATTTTTAAAAGCTGTAGGAATTGCACAAGGATTTTTTTACATCTAGTTTGGGACATTACCAGGTCAGAATATTTTCCGCACAATTCCGCTTAGATCTGACGGCCAAGACCGTTCTTTCGAGCAGAGTCGTGGCAGATAAGGATGGAATTTTTCAAATAGAGAGCAGTCGGCGTAAAAGTTCAATTTTGCCGGTGCAGGCCGTTCCCATCGTGTTCGCCAACCGTAACTTCGTCGCTATTAAGATTCAAATGACTACGCATATCATTTCAGACTGATTCGCCGGGTCGGGTGAACACGTCACTCAAGACTCTGCCTCATAACATCTTCCTCGGAGTTTCAAGCAGCCATTCCGTCGTAACAACGGGATCGTCGGAGTAAATTGCCTTGCGAGAATGAAACCATTCGCAGATTCGGTAACGGAGGCTCGTCGGACCCTCGATTCTTCATCGTCGTTCTCCTTTCCCGACGAATTCCGTGGGAAGGGTGGAAGTTCGAAACACAGAGGGTGTTCAGCTGCAACCGATCGATACGATCTTTCGACAAACCCTCGCCTCTCCCCTCACTCTCTCCCTCTCTCTCTCTCTCTGTGGTTCTAGGAGCAGGTTACCCTCTCCCCGCCCGCTCTTTCCCTCCCTCCCACTAAATCCTGTTATCGCCATGTCATGGCGCGTTATCGGGGCGATTGTGCAGGCCGAAACCCCCTTTCGCGATAGATTACTGTAGGTCGTAGCTACCTAACGTCCGGTCGACCCGCCCGCCATGAATCACGACTTATGGTACGGTGGATCCAATTTCCAAAGCGTCGCGCAACGAATGCAATCTATAGAAATAATACCCCCGACGACAACCACTAATTGTCCACAAACTAATTGATCCAAACACGACCTTGAACGTCACCAAATCATATCGAGTCTACTAACACAACAAATGGTACATCATCTCTGCAAAATGTTTCGTTAATTCCTAACGTCTCCGCCTTACAGAAATTATACAAGTAAAATACACAACGCGGCATTACATTTGATTCACCGTCCATTAATCGTGCAACAGAATAATTTTCGGTGTCAGCGTAAGGTTTAATAGAAATTCCAGTCGCTGTTGTAACAACCCTAGTAGTTTCGAAGCTTAAGTTCGATTAATGGGAATTCTGTTTGAGTTTAGTAAATGAGAACAGAGGGCATCGTTAGAGAACTCATCTACTGAACTAGTGGATTAGACCGTTAACTAGTCAGACAGGATTCGTAGAACGAATGGTGCAAATTAATGAGCCCCGGGATAGAATCGGTGGAGCGTATCAACCATTAATCAGACGTGGTCTTGCGAAGGCTGTGCATCAAACGAATCAACCGGCTTGTAGCAGCGGTAGCATAAGTCGGTCATTGATCAGACCGTCCCGTGTTAAACCACGATATCTACGAACAAATTAAACGTCAACGAATTTACTACAATTAGCCGATCATTGGCCAGACATATATTAATCCACTTCTCACTCACAGTACATAAGTGTTTCTCCAGCAACTTCTATTCTTTAATGTAGAATTTTTGTGATGGAATCTCAGTAGCACGGATCAATCATTAATTAGACCGGGCTAAAATTTAGTGAACGTGCAGTCTCGCGACGACATAACTAATTACTAAATCAAACGTTAACGAATCAGGGAGCGCCCTAGGATCTAATTGGGCCCGAGTTAGTGTTTCAGAGTTTCTCCACTGGCAGACTGAAACACGGGTGGGCTGCACCGGGTGAAAACTGGGCAATTATACCGAGGGAATAAGCCTCTCAGTTTTTTTTTCTGGCGCTGTAAACAAGTTTACGGTTATAGCGGGCAAGCGCTTAAGAACGCCGAGAAAGTCTGGCGTGAATTCTGTGGGAAATTCGGCGATAAAAACGTGGCGGCGCGCACGGGTGCGCTCCCCGGGTTCCTGAGGTAAATTACCGAGGGCGAAGTTTACGGGATCCAATTTCGAATACCGTGAATAACTTATGAGGGCGGGGTCCGGTCGCGCGCACACCGTTTTCCCCTCGCGCTCTGTCGAACTCGTCGCTGCGACGGGAAATTCGTTAACGAACGCGCTCGCGGGACATCCGGCGATTTGTGTCGCGCGACTCCCCTTCTCCCACCGGCCTCCGCTCTCCTCGAGCGAATCGATATCACTATTTATTAACGGATAACGAATAACGGTGCAGGGCATTAAAGCGCGATAAACGTAACATTAAATCCCCGAATTAACTGGCCATCGATTCGATAATATTTCACCTTTCTGAATAACGGAAGCTATTCGCTAGCGCTAGCGGAAACGCGCATGAAGAGCTCACTTCTCTCTCCGCTTTTATTTACCGCACTTAACAGAAACCCGCCTTGCATTTTTGCAATTTAGAAGCTTGCAATTCTACGCGGAATATGGTCGTCGCAACGGAGGGAAGGAGGGCATCCATTTAATATTCACGCCTATTTTAGTTTATCCTCCCCATTTTCCCCGGGCAGAGTTACAAGAGTTACAGTTCCTCCGTTTCCAGGGCCGAAGGGAACCTCTAGCTGGGTGCGAAGGTGAAGCGCCAAGGGACTCCGAAATGCGTCAACGTCGCCCGGAACATACGAAACCGGGAAACGGTACCGGGAAACTACGTCTCGCAGCAACCCCCGCGATTCATTTTCCGCTATTATCCTCGAGCCCTCGGTGATTCCAGGTTTTGTTCGCCACAGTTCCAGGATATATAAGCTCATTTGTACCCGTTTCGAATCGGAAGCTCGCCCCCTTTATTTTGAATTTCCACTTTTTTTCCTCGCCACCGGAAATTGTGGAAAAACACACTCCACGGGTTGTGTAGCCAGTTCGGAGGGCACGGCCCGAGAGAAAAACGGGCGGAAATATTTTTGGGAGACCCGGATCCGAACTGGCTACCGTTCCGGGATTAGAACGTAAGCGCTTTATCGACTGCGCCAACGAGCCACTGATTACCAGAGTCCGCTTTGAGCATATATTAACCTTTCGCTAAACCTTTTTCCCCGGAGCTAATGCGAAATTTTCAACCTGCGAGTCCTGTCTTTTACATTTTACGGCCAGTTTTATAGTGCGAAATAAACTATTCCCCTTTCAAGCGCGTCTTGGATTTTTTAAATTGCTTAAAAGTTCCTTTCAGAAGAGACCGAACGCTTTCGACGTGCTCCTCTGCCGCAGTGTAATGGAGCAGTTAAGGCGGGTTTAAAGATGGTTTTCCTGTTTCCAGAATGACCATTTCAACTTGCTGTACAAATGTTCCCAACAGCAGCGCTTTTACTCCTGGATGAAATTAAAACGAAACAACATGTTAAAAGTACCTCTTCCGGCACTGCATACAGCCGGCAACGAAAGAAATCTTCAAGATAGGTTTGAAAGAGGCAGGATAGTGCTTTAAAATGATATAGAATACATTCGTATAAAAAAATTATTTTTTCGAAATATCATTTATGCGGTATGCCAATATTTAGCTGAATTTTTTAAAAGATACGTATACCTAATGAACGATAAATGAGCGAGTTAGTGCCCTGCCAAGGTTTGTAAAGGTAACGATCAATTCCCGAGTCGGAGGGTGATTCATTAATTATTTAGCCGTAGCACGCATCGATTCATTAAGCTCATCTGTTAATAAACTTCAACGGGAGAAAAGAAGTTTTCGAAACTCATTTCCGAGACGCCCGCGCCACGTAAACTCGTGTCCACTCGTCGCCCATTCCACGTTCCCCGGAAATGACCCTCGAACTTCTTCAGTTTTCCAATAATCCGGTGGAATAAGTGGCGTTGTGTCGGTTGACCGCGGTTACCGGGTCCCCATCGACGAAACTTCCGGCCGGCCAGTTCCGCCGGAGTTCCTTAATTTTTTATTAACAGCCTTTTCTTACTGGAACCGACACTGCGGTTGTACCGTGTCCGTGCCGGCCGGGCGCAGCCACCACGGAAAGTTTCACACCGTCGCTCATCCGTTTCTTCGGCCGATTTTCAACTTCTCGAGCTCCGGCTGGCTCATTTTTCTTCGATTATGCGCAACCGCATGAAAATCGCGGCTACTTTCCCTCGACGAAACCCCTCGATGCCGACGCCTCCGGCAACACGACGAAAATTAGGTGCTTGTTTCGAACTTTCTCCTTGGAAACTACACTGCCAATTGTGCTGAAATTTTCAGGAGTCATTACCATACTATTCCTGTAATAGACAAAATTATTTCTCACAGGAACAGATAGACGATTTTATGTTAATTTTGAAAAAAAAAATCGAAATTTTAAGGAGATGGAGTTTGAGGATGGTACTATTCAGCAAGAATATTTATGAAGAATGAATTTCGCCCGATCCATTACACGAAGCTGGGAATCGAAGCGATGTAGGTAGTTCTTTAGCCCGTCTCGTTCCGCTTCGATATGGAATCGCGATTCCTTGCGGTCCGAAGATAGTCGCGGGAGTGTGGAACGAGGGAGACACGGAGTATCGACCTCGCATAAGCGGAAAATTATATTTACACTGTGCTCGACGCGCGGCAGCTTGCGGAGAAGCGTGTGTCCCCGGTAAAAATTGTTCCCGGACGGGATTCAATATTTACGCTTCTCGTCGAGGCGTGCGAACGGCGACGTGCGCCGACGTCTACGGAATAGCTGGCTCCCGCTGTGACGGCGACGCCTTGAACAATGGGCACCTGTTACCGGGCAGGCTGAAAATTAATTGAAACTACGCGCGCTCGCCCGGTATCAATCGAAGATCGCTCGAGGACCATCGCTACCAGCCCCTGACAATATTGCTCGGACAGAATTTCTTTCCCTCCCGCAACTGCGTCACAAAGCTGCGAATCTCCATTCAACTTCGCCTTTCAACGTGTCGCTCAATGGAAATCAAAATAACAAAAAAATCTTTTCAACAGGACTCGATTTCTTGTGCACGAGATAGACTCAAACGCCAGTTGTGTATTCTTTGTATTTTACAAAGAGACGTTTTAAATGTGTTGACACTCCTGTCGGTCTGTCTCGTCAATCACTTGTCTGTGGATCTTTATACAAGAGAAAAATTGTCTGCGTTGATCATAAGGAACAGGAGCCATGTAGAAATTTATCTCTTGTGTTTTTAAGAAGAGATGGAATGATGTATATTAGTCATACAGAAATGAAAATAGTTAATTAAAAGTGGCTAACCTATGCTACTGGATTCCAGCGACGATACTTTGCGTCACCGGGTATTATAACGTTAATCTGATGCAGTCTGACCGCACGTAGGTTCGATCCCACGAGTCTAGGCCGGTGAAGCATTGACCTGTACTACTGGGACCGAAAGGATTTCAATACTGTAAACGTCTGATCGTAAAAGAACGTTGCTCTCCCGACTGCGGGAAGGCAGATGGACCTGTAATAAAGGTTCTACAAAGCTCCGCAGTCTTCAGTAGAACGTCTTTTGCTAGAAGACAGAAGCATTGACCTGTACCACTGATTCTGAAAAAATACGATTCCTGCGGGTCTTTCATCGCAGCGGAGCTTTGAATTTATGGGCTCCTTAAATGAAAGCAGCTCCATTCCACGGGAAAATGTAAATATTGAGCTATTTGTTCGCCAAATGGAATTTGCGTTAACAATATCCCCATGGAGATAGAGGAAACGGACGAATGGATTGGATTCTTCTCTCTGTGAAAGATATTAAACCATCGAAACACCAAACTCTCGCGAAGGATGGTTATTTCTCCGCGGGATTACTGGGAGAGAGGAGGCTGTCTTATCTTGAATTATATTTTCCTGGTATTTGAATGGGAATCACGATATTTGAATAATGCCCGGGAAACAATTCGCTGGCGGGATCAGACGCTGGCCCGCAGGGAGGTTCATCTCGCTTGAAAAGCGATACGCCGGGATCGATAAGCATTATGCGTATTGGTTGTTCGCAGCTTTCAGCCGGCACTCGCGCGCTCCTTTCACCGCTTTGTCGGCGGTACGTGTCTGTTTCACGGTTATCGAGGCGACGCGATGCCCACGCTAATTCTTCTCCTCGTCTCGCCGCCGGCCGGGACAAAAATTGAATCTCGGCCCGGCCTGCTCGATTCGATTGACTCCGAAAAGGCTTTTTGGAGCGTGTAATTGATCTGGCCGTCGGCCGACGGCTGCAATAAGAGGGAAACAATGATGTGAGAGCTGTCCCCCGGCCAGGTGACATTAAATTTTCCTGCGTCGATGGAAAGATGCGTCTCGGTTCAGGCGATTAGCGGCCTGTACCGAAGTTAATAATGGTGAAATATGATTTTGATAAATGGTGAAAGGTTCGTTTAATCTTAACGGTGAAGAAATAAATACATAAAGGACAGGCATGATAGACCAGAACTGAATGGCTTCCTATACTTTTATAGAATTTTGTAATTACTTTATCGAATTGAAAAATTGTTTTCATGCTGGTGAAATTTACCAAAAATGCCGCTATTTCGAAGTACCGCCACTATTAATCTAAGCCTGGTACGAAAAAAAGGAACACACAGAGTCACCTCCTTATCGATTTAAATTGACAAATAAACGAAGGCCCCATGCCCAGTGCCAGCAACGGAAAAAAAAACGTTGCAGCACTTCGCCTTATCGCATCTCACCCCCGCCCCCCCGAAATTTCCGTCAGCCTTGCCACCCCGGAATCGTTATCGGTTTCTCGTCCGAGTAGAGTCGTACGTGCCCCGACAAACGTTCCGAGCACCGTGCCCTTTGGCTGTCGTTTGTCCAACCTGCACCCAGCAACGAGCAGCTCGCAGCACGCTCAGATCGTTCCGCGAAAGCTCGAGGGACGAACGACGAAGAAAGAAAGGAAACGAGCAACAACGGGAAGACTTCTTTTTCGACCGCGAGCTCGAGTCACCGTTTCCCTCCTCCATCCACCTTACACTCCGATAACCAACCCCTTTCAACCCCCGTTGCTCCCTTTACGGCCGCGGAGAGGCCCTTTGAACAAGCGTGGAGCCCTGGGAAAACTCAGATCGCCCTATTTCTCGCCCCCCCGCCCCCCCCCCGATCCAGCACAAGCAGTTTATTGGCGCTGTTTAATCCGCCCTTGGAGTATCTTTATTTCCGTCGTAATATAGCGATCGAAACGCAGAGACGCATTGATTAAAAATTGCGGAGAGCGTCGACGGAAATGCTCAGTTTCTGCTGCTCCTATATTTTGTACAATTGTGTCATCTTAGAAACGGAACTTGCAATGCGCCGGGCGCTATGGCCAGCCATTACAGACCATTTCTACTTGCTCTGTTTTTTATATACGTTCGGTAAACTTTCTAATCGCTCTAAAATTTGTTGCAGTGTCTAGAAATGGTGCCAGTGGCATGTCTGACTACAGCAGACCGTTTCCACTGGCATCGAGGGTACATATCCTTCACGGACATAGTTCGCGCAGCTATTCGGATTTGGTAGCGATATTGGGGCACTAGTTAGGTTAAAAGCCCGGCGATGGGTGGGGTTACGGATAGCCAGTTTATACGCAATTGTAAATAATGCTCACTGTCCTTGGGGAGCTTTATCTCGGAGCGTTTCCGCGGAAAGCGACGCGGCAATTCCCGCGCAGCTCTATGTGAAAAGTTTCGATGTTCGAGCAGAGCCACTCGGTTCGTTTCCCGTGCCTTATCTTCATTACGCTCGCTGGATATTAGGCGGCGAACTTCTGGATAAATAACGCATTTAAGAGGTAAGACATAAAAAGTGTATGGCTGCGTTCGACGAAGAATCTTCAGCAATAAGCGAGTCAATAGGTCAATTATTTCCTGCTTTAATCGTTTTAAAAGCTGCAAGGACCGAAAATGCTGTAACGGGAAAGTGCTTCGTTTACACAGCAACATTAAATCCGACAGTGGATTCTCCGACTCACAATCGTTCTACGTTCCCGACCCTCTCGAAAACTGCAGCGAAAATTCAGGGTTTCGCAAACATCCGGGAGAACTTTTTCGACAGCCCGGAGCTCTCCAAGATTTTTTAATATTCCCATTGGCGGAGCTCTGCGAGAAAATCCCGCAAATGCCGGAGACCAATTCGGAAAATTATTTGTAGTCCAGAGATTGATGGATGCAAAAAGCTGAAGAAATTTTTCGCCCAGCTTCCGGGTAATGAGAAACGTGAGAAGACTAAATTCGACCCTTAACCTCGACGACCCTTCCTGTAGAAACCTTCGGTCAGCCCTCGGACCTTGACCATCGAAGTTTCGACGACGCAGATTTTTCTTTCCTCCCAGAAAGGTTTGTTGAAATTTATGAGCCGGGACAGTGGACCCTCAGATAGTCCCTGGACCCTTTGAAGAAAAGCTCTTCGGCCTGTTTATCTGTGCTCGTCCACTCGTAAGACGTCGTCGGCGATATTTGTAACACGACTGAGATTTATACTACAGTATTTTATAGGACTTACGGCGGGTGGTCTGCGATGCTGAGCTTTTGAAAAATCCAAGATTAATTTCACCCTTAACGTGAAAGTATCGCACTGTGGGGTGAATGTTGACGATTTATTTTCTTCGGACGATGACGTACTTAAATTTTGTACAGTTGTACCAGTGTACAATTTTTATATCTTAATTAAATAATATCTAGAATTAAATCATTCCAGTACAAAACCGTGTATGGTGAGTGCACTCAGAACATTCAATTTCGCGATTAGCTTCCTCATTTCGAAGCAGGCGAAATCAATGGCTCGTGGCGTCGGGAAAAACATGTTCTTCTCGGGCCGAAAAATTTGGTAGTTCGCCAGGGAGAGAGAGCGGTGCGTTAAAAACGGAATGGTCGTCGTTGCAATACGGATGGGACCGTATGCAGATGGCCAGTCGTAAAACCGGGGCGCTATAAAACGGCCGGCTTTGTAATTACGAGTGGCCTTTGTCTGGCAGTAGTCGGAACCGGTCGCTGGCCAGACACATCACCGCGAAAAAAAGATCGATTCGAGCGAACTGGAGATCCGTTTGCTTCGTGATCCACGGGCACAGCCGTGGGAAGAAACTGCATTACCAACGAGGCTTCCGCGACGTGCTAACAATGGGAATCGTTAACAGAAACAATGGGAGAACCTCGGTCCGTCGGGGATGAAAGGTTTCGTTGTTGAAACTCTTTTCGAACGGCATGGCGGAAAATCTTGTTTGCGGCCGGCCCTCTCACGCGATCTTTAGCTATCGATCGGGAGAAGACAGCTAATTGGCTGGTGCTTCGATCCCTTTGATGCTCGTGATTGTCATTTTACACCGAGTTTTACACCATTTTACACGGAGTGCCAGAAAAATATAAAACACAATCGAGGTGTTCAGCATCAATTATATATAAATTTCTCAATTTCTGATTATCTTTTAGACAACATCTTTAAGTTTATTATTCGTATCTTGTCTATAATATTCACCGTAACAGATCTACGTGAAACACTCTAATGCAGATGCGAGATTATAACGGTTATATCACGAACGCCCGATTGCAAGTTTAGTACACAGGATTTAGGATCGGGCCATAAAAGCAGCGAGAATTGTTTCCTAGGATTGCACTGGCTGTTCTAGTAATCGTTGTCGACATTTTGATGAATGGTTTACGTAGTGGCAATAATATTGTGTCATCGGAACGTCTTGTCGTTCATTCGCCTATTGATCGCTCGTATCTCCACTGATGAAGGTGTCTGGCCAATTTCGACGGCCGTGAATGTGTCGTAAAACTTTCGACGGTGTTATGCACGTGTTGATTCGATCGTTGAATATCGTTCATCCCCTAAGCTGTCAGTAGTCTATTAATCTTCACTCGGTTGCTGCATATTTAAGGAACATAACTTAAATAAAAGTAATATAAATCGTGATAGTATTTCTGGATGCAAACGCTACATAAAATCTGAATTCTAAAATCAGACATTTACAAGTATGCAAATCTTCGAAAAATCAGTGCAGTCGACAGGGGAGTTTCGAAAATAGCGGAAGAAGTGCTATTAGGAGATAAGAGAGGCGATAGGAGAGGAAATTCGTCATTCGAGAGAAGGTTTGAGAAGCTCGGCGCGGTTCGAGAGCGGCTAAGGAAAATATTCGCCGATAAATGGGTCAGAATCGGAGGCAGCGAGCTCTGTAACAGAGAGTTGAAGAGACTCGGGGGTGACAGTCGGACGCTATCGAGTTTTCGAAGGTTCGTTCACCGACGGTGCCAAGCAGATTTCCATTTTGCTGTCCTCGCAGGATTTTGTTTTCGTGAATACTTCCACGGCCGCTCGTCCCGCGGGAAATCGTGCGGAAAAATCGTCGATCGGGAATTTGTGTCCGGCCACCCCACGGATAAAATCGCCGGAAGGGTGGCCCGGTCGACGAATAATTACCTGTTCGAAAAAATATTTGCCCTCCGTGAAAACGATCGTTGTGGCTATCATTATTAAGACTGGATCTCTCCTATCGGAAAAAGATGGGGGGATAAACGGGTCGGAAAAGTTACAATCGGTGAACTTCGCGATTTGACGGGGTGTACGTGCCGCAGGGATGCCGCTGCTAATAGGCGGGCTAATTAAAATCAAACAAAATAGCGCTAATTGACACGTTTCGTGCGGAACGATCAGCGAATTTCGTTTGATCGCGTTCCGCTTCTGTTTCGCATCCCTCTGATCCACGAAAATCAATTCAGGGTGGGAGTAATTGTTGTTCTTATCGCGCTGGATGATTCAATTATGCTTACGTTCGCCGAGCAGGAAGTGGAAGTAAAGGAAATGCGTTTTAACTGAATTTTAGGTAGTACGAGTCAACGATTTCTCAGAAACGGGGGAAAATCGCGAATTCTCGATGAGACTGGTGTTGTAGAAGTAAAAGAAACAATAGCGGGGAAGTTTTGAGGGAAGTATAGTGCAATGTTACGGGAGACTGAAGTTTAAGTAGAACCAGTCAACGATTTCTCGGGCAAGAACGAAAATCGAGATTTTCTTGTGCGATTTTCATTGTCGAACGGCGGGGAACATTCCTGGATGGCTTCTTAAGGGAAAATAACATCGACAGTCGCCAGATTTTTTAAAAGCAATTTGTCATCCTCGAAAACTACCCTAAGGTCTTCAACGCTTCAAAAAGAAGTCCAAGGGAGTTCTCACCGAACTCGACGCGTTTTTAGTAAGGCGTGGGCGTTCGGGTATTGGGAACAGAAACTTCCAGGCTGCTACGAAATTTTCCAAAGAACTCTCCCCAAGGGGGTGGAAGAGTTTATCTTCGCCGGGAATTTCCGGGCGAACACGACTACAACGTCGCGATGCAACGGTCGTGATCCCATGAAAAGCGGAAGCTTTCCCTCCCGGTGGAAAAGCGCGGACGTGCATGACGTGCGATTGCCTTCGATTCGACTGTATTTTGATGTGCGTGCGTTGACAGTGGAGTGCGAACAGCGCCCGGGACCGGTGGCGCGTAAAATTGAAGCCGAGGCGCCGAAGCTTTTCAGAAGTTTCGGGCTGAACATCGGCCCCGGGATAAAGCGATCGCGAGCTACCACGGTCATGCTTACTTTCGGCACGATAAGTGACGGGGGAATATCCGAACAACGATCTCCCGTCGAACTGTGTCGTTTCCTCTCGCAGTCATAGTTTTATTAAAACGCTTTCCCCCTGTGCCTTTTATTAAAACGCTGCTGGTTGAATTTGACCTCGTGGCACTCGTACATCGTACGGTCTCCAAAAATTGTGGAACATGTACGAATTTTGTTTGTTTTCAATATGGCTCAACTTTTCATTATTTTATTTAGTGCAGTTTCTTATATTTTCTGTTTTATAGATATACATATATAATGCATGCATTTCGTTTTATAGATCTCTATATTGTATACGCCATATATATTTTTTATGGCTGCACTTATTTTCTAAGCTGCTCGAGTGGCTCGAGTTCGTCAAAGTCAAGTCTAATAATCGTCGCGATAGACTCACGTTTCCGACGTTTTCGATCGAGTATTGGCGAACGACGATGTCAAAGGTGGTCGTGTGGTTGGTTGAATTTTGTTTCCGAGCACGGAGCAAAACGCAGCTGTCTTATCAGACCGTTCGGCCGCGATATGGAGGCCGGTCGTGCTTTTATGCGACGTTCTCCGTCGTCGGAGGGTGCGGGGGCATGCGGGGGATAGCGTACGCGCTCGTACGTTTCTACGGGAACGACAGTTTCGCCGAAGTTTTCTATCGTGCTCTCTCCGAGATTTTTCGCCGGGATAAGTGGCACGGTGTTATCGGCCTCGCCGGGCTAGCAACCCTCCCGTAACAACTTCGACGGTATTATCGTGTTCCGGATGATTCAGGGGAACAGTCGGTGCAGCACCGGCGCAAAATCGTCCGAGCTTCTCACAACCATTTTGTTTTCGCTTTCCGCGGACGTTATTCACGTGAGAGGAAAACAAATCTCTCGTTTCCCCCGTGATTCCGTCGTTGCCGCCGCTTTCAGGAACCCTCGTTCGCCTCCGCGGAACGGCCACTAAACGGCCGTTTATTCAAATACATGTTTTCATGGACAAATTCGAAGAGACTGGAAAACAATGAAACTACCTTCCATTCGTGAACCATCACCGTAAAATAGAAATGACATCCTAGATGTTCGGAAAACGTGATGCCGGACTTGTTCGCAGCTAATTACCTGAGAGTTTGTTCAACAAACTATAGCAATAATCATTTTCGAAAAAAACTACAAAATTTTAGAAGTATTATTTTTTCTAATATCAGGTAGACATGTTTTGGAGAAAATAGTTGTCCGTAAAACGACGCTGAAGAATCGTCTTCCACGTTGAGCTCGGCGGAAGTAGAAGTGTGATCGATACTCAGGATCGCGTATAATGTTTTATTTAACGGATAACGGGCGACCTCGAAACCCCTCATTTCCTGAAAGTGTTGGCTCGGAATACGGATTCGTATTTATTTGGTAATTATAAAATGAAATCGGATTTCCGATATTGACATTGGTACATTGTATAAATAATAAAATAATACGACGAACGGTTTCAAAAGACTCGGAGTTAAATTGAATTTGATATGTGAATGTGGATCAATATTAATATTCATATATCAAAACACGTCTCGTATCGATATTAAAGTCATCATCTCTTCGATCACATCCACTCCTACAATGGCACTCCAGTAATTGTTTCAAACGGAATCTTTCCAGGTTTTGTTTCAACTTGTTTTGCTCTGGTTTGAGAAAGTTCTGAGAACAGAGAACGATACTTGAAGGCGAGAAAGGATCGCGGTCATTCTCCAGGATGTTCGTATGTCCTGCTCGAAGGATAACGAGAATGTGGAAGGACTTGTATTCGAGGGATACGCCCCCCACCATCCCTACTTCGTTATCCGCGGCTCGCCATTTTAATCCGCACTTTTTGTTTCGTCCTGGATCCCTGCTCTCTCTGTCTCTTTCTCTCTCTCTCTCTCTCTCTCTCTCTCTCTCTCTCTCTCTCTCTCTCTCCTTCCGATCCTGTTACTTTAATCTAGAACCCGAGAGGCGAAGGGGAGGACAACCGTCTTCCTGTTCGATCAATTAAGGAACACTGGACTGGGAGCCTCGGTATAAGACCTGGATATCCCCTCGATAGAATCGATACTCGATTTATTCGTGACGACACCTTCTCGGACGGCCTGAGGAATATCTACGATCCTGGAAATGTGTTCGCTCCCCTAGATCTGGATTAATTTTCCCGATCAATATACATTAGTTCTACTTAATATTCGCTCGATGCTACGACAGAAACATTTGCTTATGATTACACCGTTCGTTGGATAAATAAATACAATAACGTTAAATTGAGTCAGGGGTAATATTTTCCCAGTATCTGATTATTAATTTCAAGGGTGATTAATTCAATTCATTAAAATCACTCGCGATTCTAATAAATAATTCCAATATGAACAGCTCATGCATGTTATAATGCAAGTCATAAATGAATTATTCTGCATAATTGCTTCTCAATTTTAATGGAATTTCATTTATACGATACTAGCTGCGTGTCGATTATAAAATATCGTTTGTATATGAGCATTTGTATATGAGCCGCTAAGAAAATTTTCAAAAAAAATCTATAATTTAGTCCACAGTTCCAAGAACAATATCAAGCAGCAATTCCCCCTAAATCGAACACCACACTCCCAAAAAAATGGAGCCCGAACGACCAATAATTATCCACACAAGTAAGTAGCTTACAATTCTCGAAGCAAACTCATCCGCATCGCGGCAAGTGTCCTCCACAGAGCATCTCCTCGCGTTAACTGCATCTCGACGGGGAGAAAAGATAGAGAGCTGCGTCGTCGACCGACTAAAATAGCATTCGGCAAAGAATAAGGATAAGGATCGACGATTCGAACTCGCTCGGAAGAGTCGCTTGAGAGTGTCGCAACAGCTCTCCTCGACGGCCGTCCCAGTTTCCGGTTCTCGTCGTGTTTGCACGTCGTTAGAAGTCCGGGGGAGAGAGATAGCTGCTCGTCGTCGTCGTCGTCGTCGCTGGTTGTTGCCTGGGGCTCGAATCGAACATTACTTTGGCGAGTCCTCTTAATTCTGGCTGGTCCGTCGAAGTCGGCTGTGTCGTCGACCGTCATCGGATCTGGGGAGAGAGCCAGAAAGATGGAGGGAGAGAGAGAGAGAGAGAGAGAGAGAGAGAGAGAGAGAGAGAGTAGTTCTGTCGAACGAAGCGAAAACGAAGCTTCTTCCGCGTCCGCGGGTCCAATTACGTCTCCTGGCGGCCCCTCCTTTCGTCTTTGGCCCCACCAGCGATTTACACTCTCCTTCTCTCTCTCTCAGTCTCTTATCGTGTGCCAACCCCGTATCTTCCATCCCTCTTCCTCCTTTTAGAATCCTCCTTTTCCCAGCACGTTTCCTCTTTGCCCCACGAAACTCCTCTCTCACTGGTAGGTCTAACCAGTTTCCGTGTTTCCCTCATCCGGCGGCACACTCGAGAGCCGAGTTTCCACTCTCTCTCGTAAGGAGCGCAGACATAATTAGCCGCTCGTATTTTGATTAAGTCCTCCATCGAGACCTAGCCGCAGTGCCAGCCCAAGCTTTCACCTGCCCGAGAGGACTCCGGGAAAGATATCCTAGGATATCCACGAGATACATCCTCCTCGTGTCCTCGATCCGTCCGCCGAATTTGCGTCACGGCTCACACGGCTTCATTAGCGGACACGCGGTAATTAGCCGGGCGACCTATCTCCGTCTCTCTCTCTCTCTCTCTCTCTCTCTCTCTCTCTCTCTCTCTCTCTCTCTCTCTATCTCTTGACTCATCCCCTCCACCATTTTTCTAGGCTTCTCATACTATCGGTGAAACGGCGCGATACTTTTTAACGACCGACAGCTGTAATTAATCCTGCGCGTCGCCGCGGGCCGTTGTCTATCCTCTGCTCTTCCTCTTCTTCTTCGTCCTCTTCTTCGTTCGTTCGTTCGTTCGTTTAAGGCGATCCGAGCACACGGGTAATTAATTATCGCGACGGGACCCCTCGACGGTATTAGCGGCCTTCAAACAGACGACGTCAAGCTTCTTGCGACCCTCGGACCTGCTACACTGATCTCCGAGTCTAGCTTTGTTAACGGGAAGCCTGCTGGGAATTTAGAACCTTGTTCTCCAGATTATGCGCAACCGGAAACCACCTCTCACTCGTTGTCTTCCCGGCACTGTTAAGTTTAATTATGACGACGGAGATTGTGCTGTTCGACAAGAACAGTTTCAACAAAAACATTTGGGGATGCGGCTGGGGTATCATTTTGGGGAACATTGTTCGATCGTGATGTTGTTTAGGGGTTGTTTGATATGGAGAAGCTGCGATTTATGTTATCTCAATTTTTGATATTGTATTTTATCATAAACCTCAGTAGTCTTATCATAAAGTACGATCCTCTAGTTTAAATTTAAACCCTCAAACATTAGAAAGTTTCGACATCGTAGCAACACGGAGCAACTTTCTGTCGTCCCAAGAAAAGAAGTCGCGTCGAAAGAAGAAGGCAACAGGAGGTGAGGAAAAGTTGCTTCAGTGTGAACGTAGCTTGCGACTCACCTGTTCACCGACAAAGTTTTCGTACCAATTTTTCCAGTATATCGAATAGAAATGGGTCACACGAGGATCGATCGAGTGTATCCTCCGCCGCCGTCAAGGCGCAAAATTGAATCCTCGGAAAGCGATTTAATTATCCCGGAGAGTTGGCTAGAGCTTCGTTCAACAACAAACGCCGAAAATTGCTCGTTGAATAGCGTTGTTCCTGGTCCAATCATGGCCTCCCGGCACGGGCTAAGAACAACGATGGGCTTCCCGGACGGACGTGTAAATTAATCAGCGATGATTGGCCGCAACGATGAATCCCCCTTGGTTTTGCGATTCAAGAGACACGGAGAGTTTCACCAGTTAATTAGCCGATGCTTCGTAGAGTTCTCGCGTTCTGCGTATATCCGCGGCGAGCAACTTCATCGGCAATTATAACAACTCTGGAACGGGTTCGAGCATCGAATTACCGGGATTGCGGAGAGAGAAAGAGGGAGAGTTCGCGAGCAGAAATCACGAGTGACGGGAGCTGCCCTGGGGGCTGCTGGGAATGGGTGAAAATAATTCCGCTTCGAACCTGTTGCTAATTTTCGCGGCGACGGGGATAATGTTCCACTAAGGAAATAATTAATTCGCTTACCAGACGTTTATCGATAACGCAGAACAAATAGACACATCCCGATCGGGATCAGACTGCAATCAGACTGCCTAGAATAGATCAAATCATTTTCTGCGCTGAGTTGAATAAATTCGTCGATCGTCGGAGCGTTGTTTTTGAGACGAAGACGGAACAATCGCAGATTCTTAATCTGGCAATGAGGGGTCGGGTCTCTGTTTAATTGAAACAAACCCGACGGTTTAATTCCGATACAAAATCCGCTTGGCCCGGCGCGTCAGCATCGAAAAAATCCGATTAGTTTGCTCAGCGATCCTCTGGAGAACCCTGGATCCAGAGAACGGTTTTCTTCGTTTCCTTCGGCCTTGTTACCGCGGTAGGTGGAGATCAATAAGGGGGAAATGGTACGAGTTCCCGGTAACCAATCGCAGCTAGCCCCCGGATCCCGTTCATCCCCCCAATTTGTTTCGCAAGCTCCATTTTCTTCCTCTAGCATTCTCTCTCGGTGCCTCTCTCTCTCTCTCTCTCTCTCTCTCTCTCTCTCTCTCTCTCTCTCTCTCTCTCTCTCTCTCTCTATCTATCTATCTATCTATCTATCTCTCTCTCGTGGTCATTTGAGTGGCATTCCCGTGAATCGAGTGCACTCCGGCTGCATCTCGAGATGTCCTGACTCGGTCGTCGCGAGTTACCGCCAGCCGGAACTTGGCTCCCGGACGGAACTTGCCCTGGCATTGTTCCCATTAGCTAGGGAGTTTGGTTAAGTTGAAACTTCGCTGCGCCAGGCCCACGAGCCGCCCTCGCAATTGTTTACGTACATATTGGCCGTTTGATCCGGCTAATAGCTGACCCACCGAGAAACTGCAAATGAATCCGCGGCTTTAAGACACTGTCGAGACCTTGTTGTGTCTTGAAGTTTGTCCCCGGGGTTTCATTATGTTTCACTGTGTATTAACAGAGTACCTACCGGACGTTTATTAACCCTCAAACTCCAATGATTTTCTTTGCGATTTCCTTTGCGTGGATTTCTCAATTTTTCAACATACCTAAACAAATCTATCATGAAATAGAAGCTTCAATTTAAACTCTCGAAACGTGAAAAATTCTGAGAAATTGTTTCTCAGTATTCAGAAGAACTGTGCTATGTTCCAGGAAGGTATCCTCTCCGCGCCAGCAGGTGTCTCGCGAAATGTTGTCCCGACTCGAGCATTATTCGCGCGTTAATGCGTTCGCGTTGGCAAATTGAAAGACGCGTGGGCGGTTGTGATAGCCGAGGCAGACCCCCATTGAGAGTGAATTATTCTAAACAGCGGGTGGCACCCGACGGTAATCGCATCGTCGTTAGCTCGTCCAACGGAGAAGTTTAACGGGCGTCTTTGTGGAGCGGAAAGAATAAAACGTGGGCGGGAGTATGAGTTGAAGGGAAGAGAGAAGAGTGAAAGGGAAGAGAAAAGAAGCCGGCGCCTTATAAAAATGCAATATCTGTGGACCGGTGCCTTGCGCGAATTACTTCCACCTTTTTTCCTTTTCAAACATCCTTCCCGACCATCCCTCTATTCTTAATTCCATCCCTTCCCTCAGCCCTCGCCCCTCTTTTTGTCCACCAACTTCCTCCAACCGCGTGCTTTCTTTGTTCACTGAATTTTCTCGGATTTCTTCCTCTCTTCTTCTGTTTCTGTCGGTTCCACCCTCTCAACCCCCCGTTTCACCGCCACTGGTCACATCGTCGATTCCCAGCAAAACTCACCAAGCCATCCCCCATCCTCCGCCGTGTCGGCTAATGGCGAAATTATGATCAAGCCAACTTCTTTTCAATGGAACGACGGTAATTACCGGGCCCGGTTTTCCTGGATACCGGGCGTCTGGCTGCATTATTCAGGAGCGGCGTGTAAGTGCAAAAGCCTGGACGAAGATGGCCCCTGGAACCAGCGAACGACCATTTAATCGCGCGTACCCCCACAGATTACAACTCCTCACCATCTCTCGTCCTCCCTTCACTTGTAAATTGTCCGAAGCGAGACGATACTTTTTATTCCGATCGTTATTCTCGACAATACGTCGTGATTTCAAACAGGAAACCACTGACAGCTCTGTAGAAAAAGAAATTGTTTCTTTAATAAGTCCTTAGCTTTATCTCTTTTATATCGAGCGCAAGAAATCGCAGGGTATATTCTTTATCGCTGCATAATTAAAATATATAAACAGCGTTATAACTTTTAACTACAAACATTAATTTTTTTCCTTTCCTGAATCGGACCGACATCTTGACCAAATTCATGCAGGATCGTCTGCCGTCCGAAAACGAATATAATATAAAGTTAATCGAGTATTGTGTCTCACTCAATTAAAGAATTTACAAGCGAAACAGCGTCGACGCTTAAAAGAGCAAGGGGTGGGACAACCAGGCTATAGGGACGGTTGAATAGAGGGAGGGGGTTAGAGGGGTCGAGGAACTTCAATTAAATCCTTGTGATCGGAATGTTTCATTCAGATGGATCCGGCATTCAAAGTAAATCCCGTTTCCAATCGGCGATTCGAGGATGGCTCGCCAGTAAAAACGTTTACAGGCGCTATAAAAGTGGAAAGACGAGCCCGACGAATTCTCCCCTAATCGATGCCAGTGTCTGCGAGCCAGCGTTTGAGTCGTGGACAATCCTCGAACGTCCTTTGCCCCGATCGGCATTACGCGATACCTCGGGGAGCGGCACGAAATCCGAGGGAAAAACGATCACGCAAACTATCTTCTAGCAATGGATCATTTCTCCCTTGAAGGTTTTGACCGTATTACACTATTGAAATTCCTGGGAAAATCGTTGTAGATATGGAACGAATCGTTACGACGATTTTTGCAAGAATTTAATTTTAACGTGAATTGGAAAAGTTGCAATAAAGATAGTATACTGTATTTATATCAAGCGATTTTTGTGATTACTACTTATTGACATATTGGCTTTTAGTTTAGCTTGAACTCTTATTTAATATAGGGGAACAAACGGATAAAGTACAAAGTAAAGAGATATATGAATAAACGAAGAAATAGAATATATATGTAATAAAATCGAGTACAAGATGAAAGTATTTCGAATCGAAAGGGGAAATAACTGAATGAAATAAAAGCTCAGCGAGGCATCATAAAAATTGTATAAAATCGTGATTATTCGAGCGATGACTAAGCCTTCGAGACACGGTGCTCGTATTCAGGAATCGTAAACAGCTCGGAATCAACGGGTAAACTTGATGCGGAGTTGCTTAGAGGCAGTTGCACGGAACACGGAGCAGTAGTTCTCGCCGCGGGCCAACTTCGTAAAACGTAAGTAGGGAGTTAAGCGAGAGGGCTGACGGGTGGTTCGGGCGATTTTAACCCGGACTTAACCCGAGCCCCCATTATTTTTAAGCCAGCCGGAATTTTCGCGAAGCACCGTTTTATAGGCGGTAAACCCTCCACGCGCCTTGAAGTAAAAATATATTTCAATTATGCCTCGCATTCGAGATCTACGCTCTGTGCCGAGGAAAAACGTCTGCGCGAACTTCCGCCGATCGTTCGAGCGGAGAATTTAATCGACTAAGCGGCGCGGCTAATCAAGAAATAATGTGTGAACGTAGCGCCGTAAAGTCTTCATCGAATCACTATAATTAGATTGGGGATCCTCATGCTTTCGCCGAAATGCGATTCTATGGAAAATTGTGTGAGCTTTCTTGGAAGAAACAAACTTAAATAGATCCCTTAAGATTTTATTATTACAATGAAAAAGTTTGTCTGAGGGTGGTTAGGACAAATTCTCAATGAAATGGATCCGGAATTGATACGGATAAGTATTAACTCGGAGAAACGGGGTGATAAAACTTACCACCGGTACAAAAAATAAATTGGCGAGAACGCGAGTGGTGTAGGGGTTGAGAAACCGGTCGATGGGTGACAACAGCCGGACAGCCTGGGACACGGAATCCAATTTGACGGGTCCGGGATTTCGGGGCACGGCAAGAGGACAGACCGAGGGGTGTGGGTCGGTGCAACGACGTCGGAGACGCTGATTCCTAAAGCAATTATCATCCAGTCGCTGCGAGGCTCGAATGAATGGCGTCGAGTCCGGTCCACTCGCGATAACTGGATTTTCCCCGCGGGACACTTCGGAACTCTCACCCCCACCCTCCAACCACACTTATTCTGCCTATATTTACCATCGACGCATGTGGATACCACTGGAAGTTGTTGGAAAAAATTAATCACCTTATCATGGCGAAAATACTCACGCCTCTGGCTCAAGCGGAAATGTCCTGCATTTGTCAAATACCGTAAGAATTAGGGACGAGGTAGTATTGATTTTTATGCCTCATCGAGACCGAGCTTAGCTCGGCTTACCTTCGGCTGAGACCCTATACACACGCGATGTTTACGGATCCGCATTTACATTTTTATACCGATGCGAGACAGGACACGATCATGAGTGGACAAAATTTGTAAAAATTTTCAATGCTCCGTTTAGATCGCTGTAACTTTTCTGAAAACGGACTTCTGTACTTTTAAACAAAATATTGGAAATGGGTGTTAATAAATGCACACTGGTAGTTTTAAAATAAAACTATTCTTTATTACACGGCGCGAGAGAAAGCTCTTTCGTATACGAAAACTTATTGTAATAAGTTCATTGTGCTGGTAACTTATTGATAATCCAACACAAAATTTTAGCGTTTTCGCCGGAGTTATGAAAATTTGAATTTGTTCCCGTTTTCTACATAATTGTTTTGTGAAAGGGTTCTGAATGGAAAAATTCGATTTCTCAAAGGGATGGGTGTTGTGCTAGGTAATTGTGGAAAGTGTTTCGTGGACACCCGGTACGGAGAAGTCAGCGAGGTGAACGGGAACAAGCAGCGGGCGAAGGAAGACCTGCCCCGTTTCCGGTTGGTTCGAGTGTCGCTTCGCGGTAATTGAGTGCGCCGCACGGCCCGGGATGGGACGAGCCACGGCGAAGTTTCCTGTTTCGATCGCGCCTCCGCCGATTACCTTGATCGTCTAATTAGATGCAACACCGGTAATTGCGCCCCGTTCCAGCTGCTGCGCGCCGTTTCGGAATCTCGTTTTACGTCGAAGACCTTACGTCAGCTGGCGCGACGATACGGTGCGAGAAACACCCACCATCCGGGTATCCTCGAGGCCTGTTTGTAACTGTATGTGTCGCCGTTAATTAACCCATGATAATTTCACTGCGCCTTCGATCCTCTCCAAACGACAAATTGAATGATGAAATTGATCATCTTCAGTTTAAGTATTGTAGAAAAGTGACGCAGTGGTCGGCCACCGGAAAACTTGGAATAACTATGGAACCAATTTGAGCAGCTTTTTTGACAATCCATGCCCACTTACAGTACATCGAAATAAAATAATATGCATATAAAAAAATGCTGTTCAGAAGCTAAATTGGCAATTATATAGAAAAAGTCTGCGTACTACGATTTTGATGAAATTTTAATATGTTATAGATTTCGACATTTTGAACAACTTTTTCCTTTTCCAATATAGGGGGGTCGCTTTTAGTTTTCGAGATATTTGCAAAAGACTATCGAATTTGTCGTTGAATTTGTTGTTGACTATACGAATTAAATTTTTCGTATTTCTGCATGCTTCGCGGCAACGTAAACCTGTTCCGGGACCGCATCTGTTTATTTTTTGTTTGTAAACACGTTGTGGAGATGAGAAGCGACAATACCACACACACTCACCCAGTGTTTCACACGCACCCAGTGTTTCTAAAAAGAAGGTTTCCGTTATGAAATTAACATTTGCGCCAATTTTCACCATCATATTCGTAATCAGCACGTCAAAATACATAAGAATCTAGAGTATAATTTAGAAACACTGGGTGCGTGTGAAACACTGAGTGGGTGTGTGTGGTGTCAGGCCGGCCTGTGTCATTTCCGCCCCCCTGTTTTCTCTCTCATCTCGACAGCGTCAAAATGTAAACAAACGCCGCACCGGGGCAAGCTTACGTTGCCGCGGAGTGTGGAGAAATACAAAAAATTCAATACAGTATTAGCGATAGTTTTCTGCAGATATTTCGAAAACTAAAAGCGACCCTCCTATATTGGAAAAGGAAAACGTTGTTCAGAATGTGTTGCTGCATAACATATTAAAATTTCATCAAAATCGGAGTACGCAGACCTTTTCTATATAATTACCGCTAAATTAAATGGATCCATCAAATCCAACTTTTCAAAATTCAGGAAACGCGAAAAATGTTTTCACCGAAAAAAGCAGAAATAAAATTTAGAAAGTCAACGCGAATCGCGTCCGGCGTCGAATATATATATCAAAGGCGGCTGCGCAAGAAAGGGAAGTTTTTCATGCGATCCAGCTGGAATTAAGGTTACGGATTCCACTTTTCATCCAGGAGTGAGAGGAGGGGCGAGCGGAACAGCAGAAACATGCCAGAATTTTCTTACGTTTCCCGGGTTGTTTTCCCGGGCGACCCTACCTCCCTCGCCAACAAGTGAACGCAATCCCACGGCGATCTGTATCGATTGTGCATTAAGCTCTAGACCGGCGACCGTTTCCGTTCCCGTGATGAAAACGCAGTTTACGCGGTAATAAAGTGACTGGTGCGCTACGCCCCGGCTACGCACAGATGTGGGACTGCGAGATGATTAATGCGAGCCGAGCTTTTTTCTTAATAACAGCTGACAGAAACCGGGCCGGGGATCTTAGCTTTGCTTTAACACCTTGATTTAATGCCGACGGTCTAGTTAATCGCGGCAAATACTTACGAAAAATAATAGTTGGACGATGAATGCTGTTCAACGTCGAATGTCCACGCAAGAATTTGTACGATTTTATTAATATAGACATACCGTGACTCTGCCACTAATATTCGGACACGTTTAAAAAGATGATAATATTTTTAATATTGGACGATATGATTTGAAATTTTTTGGGAAGTTAGAAGAATTGATTTGCTGCACAACGTGACTAAAATTTTTGAAAAAATTGCAAGTTGTCGGAATTGCAGAGAAAATACTAAAAGTTGCATTTTACAACTTTTTTATGTGGGCTTATATTGAAACTTTAAAAAATCCATGAACTGTGAAAGTTTCATCGAAATCGGTTGATGCGGAAAAAAATGACAGGCATTGAAAGATGTAAGAATCCTTAAATTTACTGCAGTTATAGGCCGAAAATCGTGAAAATCTGCAATTTTTACTATCTTTAAACGTTTAGCGCTTTGCAACGTCGACTGATTTTGACGAAATTTTCAGAATATGTTTAATTGACACAGATCTACAAAATGTATTTTTTAAATTTTCAATATAGGCCCACATAAAAAAGTTGTAAAATGCAACTTTTAGTATTTTTTTCTACAATTCCGATCAATTGCAATTTTTGAAAAAATTTCTTTTCACATCCTGTAGCAAACTAATTGCTCTAGCTTCCCAAAAAAAGTACAAATCGTATAGTACAATATTAAAAAAGTTATCGTCTTTTTAAGAGTGTCCGAATATTAGTGGGAGACACTGTATATGTTCTGTATATTGTAGACGCAATCATATGTAAATATACTAAACATCTTGTATTAGGTATACAAATTAATTCGTGACCTTCACAATTATTATTTGTAATTTTGTTTTATATCCACATCTTTTACTAGTATCATCAATCACACGTAAAAGGGTGCAACTGTATGGAAAATGATGGGGATTATTTTCAAGACTCGAGTATGTTTTGGTTGTTTATAAATGGACACCAAATATATGAAGACGAAGCCACGAATTAATTTGTACACCTAATAATTCAAACTGCACAAAAGCATTTTTCAGTATTCTCACACATATTGCTAGTAATAGACAAAAATGTGGGATCATCTTATTGTCTGATTCCGTAGCCGGGAATAAAAGTCTTTGTCAGGACGCGAGCTCATCGCGGTTATAAATAAAACGTAGCCGGAAGCGTTCGGAAGAAAGGCGGGGGATCCCCGCCGAGAAATATGAGTTCTCGACGAGTGAAATTGCACGGGCCGACGGCGTGGTAGAATAAAATTACTAATTTAATGTAAAGTTTAGCCGTGCCATTTCTATCTCCGGTGTTTTTCGAGCGAATCCTTACCTCGATTTTATCCCCGGGTATCGTCTACAATTTAAATTACCAGTCTCGTTGCGAAAATAAACCGGCGGCAAATGCTTCGAGTAAATATGAAAAAAATGTTAAAACGCGTGGGGCTTCTACCACTTTCACGGCTGGGCCGGGACTATGAATAAAAACCGCTGAGTCGAATATAGAATAGATAGTCAACAATTTCGTGAATATTTACTCTCGGACCAGTTCCTCCTCCTCTAGGAGTACGGTGTCAACTTTTCTGAAATCTGCTCGGACGTTTGCGTGAAGCTGACCTAGATTTTCTTCTTTCGAAAACGCGCTAGGATTTCTGGAAAGGCTGAGCAAATAGGTTGGAATCCGCGAAACGGGCACATGCTGCTGGCTAATCTTCTGCATTTTTAATTCTTTTTGATAGTGGAGCCTACTATATCGGGGACAGTATTTTAATATTCCTTTTGTCAATCCTTTTGGAGGGCTGGGTAAATATTAATAGCGATTGATGAGAGCTGGTTCTATAGAATCTTTCCTTGCTTTGAATGGGACGATAGTTCAGTGACTGGTTCATGAAAAATGATATTTTAAATAAATTTTAAATAAGAAATATAAATTTTTACGGTGTGACAGTGTTCGTTGAATAAAAAAAAAGTTCAACCTTAATATTCTTAGAGTTAGAGGTAGACCAGTACTGAAGGACCCTTGGTCAATCGTAAGTCAGTTGAAGGTGGTACAGGGTAGCTCCGGATGACCTCTGGTCAGCCTCAAGATCAGCCCAAGATTAGCCTGGTCAGGCTAGTGATAGTAATTATTGATAAATTTATTATTTCTGCTTGTATGATGCAGAGAAGTATTTCTATGAGAGGAGCACCATCCCCCAAAATATAATTTCCCCCATCTCGTAGCAGAAGGACAATTACGAAAAGCTTCATTAGCTGCAAGACAGTTAAAATTACCCCCGGTAATGATCCCCTACATCTCTTCTAAAAGGATCCTCTCCCCAAGGAAGGGTAGCGCCTGGCAGAGCAATAACCAGGCGAATTCGACACTCGTTGGCTCGCGATATAGCCCATTGGAGTCCAATCGCTCAGAATTTCATTTTTACGCGGAAGTAAGCCCGCGGGACTCGAAACCTCGACCTCGGATTCGTACGGTTTTCACCAGGGATAGGGAAGTTGATCCGAACACCGTTTCACATACTGGTAGTATCTTGAAGTCACGGCAAACTACTCAATTATCCGCGAACGGATTATACTGGTTCCCGGATTAAGGCGGGAACTTTAAGAGGCCGGCCACTCATAACAGTAATAAAGCACGACGCTCTTGTCGGCGGATTTTCAGATGATCCGGTACTTCGGATTATCCATTCCCATGGCCCGTTGCTGCCTACCCTCGTCCCTTCTTCGGCTCGCCCTTCTTATCGTCGGATTATCGATAATCGAAGCGGCATTGTGTTCCTCGAAAGGCAAACGCGATACGCTGCGCCGATACGGTTCATTGTGATGCATGGGACAAGCCGGTTGCCGTTCGCCGCGACAAAAGGGGTTGCTTCTTAAATTTGTAACGCTACCGAGCAGTTAAACTGTCCGGGAAACGATTTCCACGTGGTCTGTTTCTTTTATGGACCATCCCTGAACGCGTTCTGCTGTTTCCAGTTTGAATGCGATCATTTGCTGAAAGAAAGAACTTTCAACCCCCAGAATTTATGCGTTCTCATCGCAAGATTGATATAACATCTCTTCGAACGCATTCTGCAGATTTGAGTTTGTAAATGTTGAATAATTCGATGAAAAAAAGAATTTTCAACCCCTGAAAGTATTATCCAGAGAGAACGCGAATTTTAACGTAAAATTTTTGTGCATTAATCGCAGAAAGAGTTTGAACAGAAAATTTCTGTGCTTAATAGGTATCGAATATCATGTGACAGTGTTTTTAAATTCTTTCGGCTCTGTGATGTTTTAAATTTCAAAGAAGCAAAATCAAATGCCGGATGTTTGGAGTTGTACTTTTACAAAGGACGATTAATTGCTGTTCATTACTGTTCATGCCATGACAGGGTGAAAGTTCAAACCCTGTATTTTGCGCGTTTCCAGCATAACGATTTTATCAATGAAGCATGAATATTATCGCATTTTCACCGCCTCTATTAATCGTTACGTGCAAACAAATTTAACGCTTATCGAAGCCGACTGATCAAGCAGATTTCATTTGATTTAATTACGGAACAATACGTAGAATCACGATAAACAAAATATTGCAGTCCCTAGGCTGACACGTGGGCAATGAATAATTTATTCAGAACGATGTCGAAAATAAAATCCGCGCAGTCTAATAATTAAACGAATTAGAATATTTTCTGCTATATCAGATGGAAAGATATTGCGAACTAAATAAGTGTTATTAACTAGTCACACCTCTGCCAGGGGTTTAAATAAATCCCAGGCGTATACTCTCGAAACCATTCGTCGCGGTTTATTGTGCGACAAACGCGGATTTCTTTAAGCTGTGAGTCGGGAATTGCTGTCTCGTTGGGAACAAGGGAATTTCTGCGTCGCGAATTATCGGTTCGCAATCGAGAACCACTTTGTTGCTTGCGATCGGTGATTCCACGGACCTGCTTTACCGTCGGACGAAGCCCTCTAGAGACGTTCCCCATCGATTATTCCGCGACGCTTTGAGCTCCTTTTTTCTCTCTTCATTTGCTGTATTCTTTGAAACGGTCTGAGAGCCGC
The DNA here is from genome assembly GCA_028455795.1 of Lasioglossum marginatum. NCBI lineage: Eukaryota > Metazoa > Arthropoda > Insecta > Hymenoptera > Halictidae > Lasioglossum > Lasioglossum marginatum. The sequence continues at coordinate 11,771,393 of CM052265.1, read as the reverse complement.
GAGCAATTTTCTGGTGAGGCTGGATGATGGCAAGTTTCGTATACAGAGAATCGAGGGATTTTGGAATTGACCATTCGCACGAAGCGGCAATATTTCTTCGTAATTTTTTAAATGAGCGTGGCCAGATTATCGTATGATTTTTTTACGAAATTGCAGAAGTTCCGTCTACTTACCATCAAACGACTCTCCTGTGAACGATTTTTCGTCGAGAATTTAGGATTCGCAGCGCCAAATTCTACACATTTCGAAGTTCCATGTGTTCCTCGGCGGACCATAGTCCCGGGCAATCATCGCTGGGAAGATCGCCGGCTAGCAATTCGATCTTCCAAAGGCTCCCAAAGCCACGGCTTCAATTTCCATAAAACGCAGCGACCCTGTACCGCCGCGGCGGCTGTATCTGACAATCATTGCCTGCAGTAATGGAACGGGTCGGGCCTTTGTCTCGTATCGTCCTATAGCTATCTCGATCTTATACAGTCGGCCCCGATCTTCCGATCTGCCGTTGAAAACGCGGCCTCATCCCATTCTAATTATAACATTTGACCCACGCGACTACCCCGTTCGTTCTACCGGCTAGAAACGTCAGCTACAGAGACCACGTAAACTGTCTCCGTTCCTCTGTCTCTTTCTGTCATTCCTCATCTCCCTCTGTCTCTTTCGGTGGCTCGACGGTTGTCGACCGTTTTGCGGGGGGGGGGGGGGGAATATGGCATCCGGGCTAATTCACGTTCCTTTGCCAGTGACGTTGCCTAGCGCCGCGGTCAGTCAAGATGCATATTCGGACGCGTGTTTCGGTGATACATTATGCGCCGTTCCAGTGACGCCGAGCCGCGGCGACGAGGGAATTTGCGGTAGTCGCGATGCGATGGTTGTTTGCTGCCTGGAGAATTGTGGTCCACTTCCCGGCCGATTTATGGACACCGGCCGACACCTCGTTGCGGCGGGATTTCGCGTTACCGAAGCCCAACATCGCTGCGAAGTGGCCTCGATTGCGTTCGTGTTTCCTTTTTTTTTTCGACGATACACGCTGTTCCCACGTTTTCGATGTTTGCGGTGCCATTTTCCCCTGAAAAAACATTCCACTGAGAGAGAGACTGTGACACAGAACTGAGACTGATCCTTGCCTCTACTGTTGGTTCACGCGCTGACTGCCACATTGGTCGTGTATACGCAACGCTATTAATTGAGCTTCATTCAGCTGTGCATCAGTTAATTGCTCATAGAAATGGAATTGTGTTCAGACATATTCGAGCACGATTAGATCTTTCTCCAAAACTCAGTTCTGTTTAGTAAAATTTACCAGAAAGTGCACCTAACCCAGAGAAAATAATATTTAGGGCCAGAGTAGGGCACAAATCAACTAATAATTAAAGATGACTAATAGTCTGATTGATTGTTAGTCATAGCAAAATAGTCATTAGTAATCGTTAGTTATTGCTTATTAGTTTATTAGAACTACTGATTAATCATAACTAATAAGCAATAACTAACGATTACTTAGAGCTGTGACTAAGTAGTGCCATGTGGTTATGAATAACTAATCAAAAAGTTTTAACTAATGATTATTTTGTTATGACTAACAATCGATCAAACTATTAGTCATTTTTAATTATTAGTTGATTTGTGCCTTACTCTGTTTAGGGCTTGCGGAACCTTGAAGAAGAAATCCTACTTGCCAAAGAGGGGGTACAGAGTTGAAGAATAATCGCGAGAGGGATTGCCTCGTAATAAGAAGCGTTCGGGGTCGCTGGTAGAAGAAACGGCCGAAGTTGAGCCGCAAATTGTTCATTAAGGTGTCGGGCAGGCGAAATAGAATTCGACGGGGAACGCGCGGCTCAAGTACTTCGGATTTAATCTAAATCTTGGCCGCGGAGCGGCGTGCCCCTGGAAAATAAGGGAACAGGAAGGAACCGGCGCAGACGAAACTTTTCTCGTTAGGGAACGGTCCCTTTTCTGCGGCTTGTCCCTCGACAGGACCGGAATCCGTCGACGGATACGGAATCCACGTTCTCTCGCGGACCTCGATTATCCTTCTTTAAATGCATACCGAGGAAACGATCGGGGCTTTAATCCTTAGGCTACGGGGACTTGCTAATTTACTGAACTATCGTCATTTTGGCCTGTGAAGGCGACAGACTCGGTTAACGATCCCGAGAAAGCAATTTTTATTTTTTATGCCATATATTGTGTGTCGACAACAACTGATTAATATCGTGTGCCAAGAATTTATTCCGGAAGCTTGTACGCCGAAACAAATCCTGCGTGATCTATTGTAGTTATGAACTACAATGGACCACAACCATTTTTGTTTTGACTCAGGCAACTAAGGGAACATGAAAAGGATTTTTAAGATAAAGTCGGTTCTTGTATGTTCGTGGTTTGAATTGGAGAGATTTCCCAAATTTGTTCGGTAGAAATTTGGAGAGTTAGACAGCTGGGTGAAGATGACGTATTTATTCGGAAGCGATTTTGACTTTGGTTGCAGAATCAGAACTCCCTGAATTTTCCGTCTACCACGGCGAAACCCCAGCGATCCTGCTTATACGGAAACTTTCTTCGGAACCCCCGACGCAGAAGCCGATAATTCAAGCATATTACAGTCGCGAACTATATTTCTTCGGACCGTGCAGCAAGTTTCAAAATAAGTTACCGGGAACTAGCTCGTTCCGCCACACCGGCCTGACTAATCCTCCTGGGGGGGGGGGGGGGGGGTTAAAACCATCCCCTCAGACGCGAGCCGGGCTGATCGTGCGAAAAATTCTTCTAATTACTATTATCTCTGACCCAGAAAGCTTCTATCTTCACCTAACTTACTGCAAACTGACAGCTCAATGGTCATGTAACAATTCTCTCTTTGAAACGTGAGAAAAGTAATAGGAGAAGATCCTCACAATGTGGTAACACCGAAAACAAGAAACAACGAAGAACACTGAAAAATGATACAACATTTTCGAACAAAGAGAGTAATTAAACAAGGGCAAATATTTGCTAGTCATCTTAGTAAAATGATTGAACTTGACTCGAGCCGACGACCACCAAACATGTATTCTGGGTTGGTGGAACGTTGGTAAAAAAAATCGAGGAATATTTTAATACGCAAGCCTGCATCCCGGTTGATCTATGCCTTCATTCCTTCCGGTTGGGAGATCAACTTCACGGTGTAATAGTCACTCGAAGGGATAGATCCGTTCGTTCAGTGGAACGAGCGACGTTCCCGGAGAAAAAAGAGCTAATCAGTCGGGACTGGATCGAACCCGGGGACCGAAAGCCCGGACGTGATCTTCCCTGTGACACGTTGAGTGCAGGCACTTCAGGTAAAAAGTGGCTCTTCTTCCGCTACGACCCCTCGGTAAATGACGGGACGCGTGTCCCGGACGATGGACGACTCGCATCATCTTGATCCGGTGCGGAGTCACTACGTTTTTCATCGATCTTCCGCGATCGATGCCCTGGAACGACCATAGAGACTATCGAGAGAACCGGGACGCTTTATCAAAGCCCTCGTTGTTTTTCGATCGTCGATTAACGCTACAAAACGCCTAATCTTTGCGCCTTCCAACGAAATTTCGAAATTTCTCTATGCTATATTTTCACATTGGAGAGTAGAAAGACATTAAAATTGTTTAATGGCACAAAAACTTGGGGTTCGTCTAATTCACTGTGTCAATATTATGTTATTCGCAGCACATTAAATCTGTCAAGAAAGGGCAATAGATTTGATTGCCGTTTGTCGTAATCGAGGTAGGAACTTTTAATTTCTCCGAGTTTCTTTTTCTATGTTATTTATATATGTATGTTTCTACAGTGTTAATTTTTTCACCGCAGCTTTTTAATGCGTTGTATTCAGTTCAGCACACGTTTTGCTGACACGTTTTATTTACTTTCACCAAGTTTTTACTTTTACTGTTTACTTTCACAAACTTTTTTTAAACGTGTTTTTCACTGGATGGAAAGCGAGCAAGGCGTGTTTCGATGCACAGTGACTGCAGCGTTGCTAATGCAATAAAAACACACGTGTTCTCTATAGGGAAACGTTTCTCGAATTGGAAAAAAAATCAAAGAAAACATTCAATCGTGGTCCGTCCAAATATCTTGTTGCAGCTAAAGGATGTATCTACACATCCAAAGAGAGTTCACTCAAGTATCGTTAATGGTGTTTCAGGAAAAAATTCATAAAGATCGCAAACCCTCACAGCTGTTACGAGAATCCGCCCTTAACAGAAAATCAGTGCGGCCCGCTTGAGGATCGAGATGAGGATGGTACGGCGGGGGGAGAGGGATTGGTTGAGGGATCTTCGTAGCACGCAAGATCGCTTGTCCGAGGCTGCTCGAGCCTCTCCTGTCACGGCTTCTTGCCCCCTCACAATCGATATCGCGCCTGCAATCGACCGGCAACGATGTAACGTTGCTCGGGATACTTGGTATTGGCAGACGGCTGCCTAGCCTCGGACATGCGCCATTTCTTGCCGGCTGCCTGCACCCCCTTTGCACAACCCCTCCCTCACCCCGTTGCACCCCCTTGCAAATGTCGAGTGGGCCGATGTTCGCGCCCCTTCCGGCGTCTTCGAACGGATTACTTTGAGAAAGAGGTCCGAGGAACTGATTGGATGTCGTCTAGCTTTACCTGGCTTTCCTTTCCCCCCTTCTCTCTCTCTTGCTCTCTATGTTAGCAAAACCGGAACCCCTCTTGATACCTCGGGATATTTTGGTTTCGACCGCGAGGAGCGCCTCGATGGGACTTACCGATGGTTAATGACCGCTTTCGAAGCTAAGAGGATTTGCACCGTTCCTTCGGCTCACTTCCGCTCGGGACGATTGAATTCCGATGTTTTCGCGGAGACAGCCAGAGATGGATCGTCGCGGAATACTTCTATCAGGGGCGGAGAAATTTTAACCGTGAATCCTTCTTCGTCTCTTCTCATTTGCGGCTGCTCTCCTGGTCTCCTTTACTCTCCTCTCGTTTGTTGCAATTTTATTGGCTTCCGCGGCGTCTCGACTCGTTTGTTGCCGTTCTCTTTAGTTGCCCTCGCCTCTGTTCTCGTTTGTTGCAATTTACATTGGCTTCTGGAGCGCCTCTTCACGTTTGTTGCAATTTGATTGGCTTCCACTCCGTTTATGCTTGTTTGGCACAGTTCTCTTAGTGTCTCTGGTATCCCATTCCGTTCTGTTGCAGTTCTCTGGGTTTCTCCAGTGTCTCCCTTCGTTTGTTGCAATTTCTTTGGTTTCTCTCGCATCTCGCCTCGTCTCCTGCTCTTGTGCCTAATCAAATTCTCCATATAATGAATAACATTTGGCATTTGCACTCATCACTCCTCCGTGAGACTAAAAACTGATCACCTGATCATGAAATTTGGACACCCAATGTAAGAAATCCAATCATTCACCGTTGAAACGAATAATGAAATTCTTAAACAGGCTAAAGCAGGATTGAAAGGTACATAATAAACCTTTCAGCAAATATTCTAAACGAGCGAGAGGGGCAACTTGGCCCATCATCGACGTTTCCAACGAACAACGGAGCATGCCTGAGTCACCTAACCGGTTGGCCTCGAAGCAAAAAGCTAGTAGGGTTCCGCAGGTTTAATATCGAACCCTCGGTACCGCTCGTTATTAACGGTTTACGGAGAGGAGCGGCGGAAGTGGGTAGAAAAAAATGGAAAATAAAAGATGAAGAGGAGAAAGAGGAGGAGATGGGATGCGGAGGCCGAAGGGCAAGATACGGGGGAGGAAGAGATGAAAAAGCGGCGGCCTCTTTAAGCTTTCACCGGTGACGAGTGCTTAACAAAGTAGCTCGGGAGACCGCTTTGAGGCAGATGTTTCAGTGTTACCGGCGTTGCGTGTGCCAAAATCGTGAGAACGAGGGAAACCGTAGAAACAAACGCGGCTGAAAAATAGGAGGTTTGGTCGAAAGAGAGAAGGAGCGAGGTTCTTCCCTTGAAAAGACCCGAGCCACGCTTTTCTCTTGCCAGCATGGAAAATCCAATTTGCCGCCTGTCCTTTCTCAGTTCTCCCCATCTAAACAATATTTCGAACCTCGCTTGCATCTGAGCTAATCCTACGGTAGGTCTCAGTTTGATCTAATACGATCATGATTTATCTCAAGTTGTCAAGATTTATCTCTTAGGTTGTAATCCAACTTTTACTATGCCATTTTCACTATTCTTTTGAAAACGGAGCTCCGTTGTTCGGAAATGGTAGAATAACAGATCGACTCGGCGAATTTCATTATTGTCATACACAGTTTCGTAGAGACGATTGAAACCTGAGACACAATCCCCTCCGGGGCCGTCCCAGATGAAAAGGCCAGGGGTTCATTTAATTGTCTACTCGACTCACGCAGCGAGTTTAGTGGAACACTTCGCACGAGTGTTCTTTTGTTCGGCAGATAGCGTGAAAGCGATAGCGGTGTTGTAAGGCAATCGATGAAAATTGATTCGGGGGTAATTGGTGTTCGGTGCTCTCCCGGAGTTCCTGCTGCTTTTTGACGGGCTGTGCACTTCTGCGGAGAATTGAATTTGCAGCTCTCTGGGAACGAACAAATCCCTGTCGTTTTAGGTTTCCAATAACAATCTTCGCATCGAAATCGTGTCGACTCAAAAACCAAATCGGCAGAAACAGCCACGGATTCGCAAAAGAGAAAAGTGTTCATCCCAATCGATGCACTAGGGCCAAATATTGGAAATAATATGTCGATGTTCTTACGTCTGTCTTAGTCTTTCTACTGTAATAAATCTCAAATAAAATCGACAATATCAAACACGATTGACACAGTACTTCAAAACTGGATGGTTTTAATATAAATGTGTAAAAATCGGTGAAAAATATCCATTCAATTATATGAATAGGCCAAATCCATCTGAATTTTTGAATTTCATTAAACGTTTGGCAGAAGAACATTTTCAGAGTTCAGAAATCAACGTATGTAAAAGACGAGTATCAATTTCCTCGTCTACATGAAGTTCTCCTCGGAAAATGGAATCTGCAACCGGCTCAAAAAAAAGATCTTCCGGGACTCAATCACAGTTAATCGACGTATCTCCGATCGACGAGCTTCGATCCGGCGGCTCGTTAGGTCGCTAAAAACCACCCTCGAACGTTTCAGCCTCAGCTTCAGTATCATCGACCCTCAAATGATCCCAGACGGCGCGTCACGGTCTCTCCCGTCCATAAATAAATTTCCCAGCCATCTCGTCGCGAGCAAATAAGAAAGCACGGCCGTAGCACGAGGGTGTGTGTATCCACGGGACGATAAATCAAACGGTGGCAACGATTCCATCGGGCGATCTCCGACGGAACAAGATTAACGGTGCATCGAGCGACGATGCCTGCGGCCGCTAAGTCAACAGAACCATTCCGCTGACAGTTTTCATCGAGAATCTTCGTCGGAGGCTTTCCAGCCACCCCCCTGACACCCTCTGTGTCCTACAAGCAAACTTTCATCGACTACCCCTCTCTTTCCATCACCCTTGGCTCTCTTATAACTGCCTATGTCTCATCCCCATGTCGGCCGAACCACCCTCGTCGCGACTCTCCATTTCATCCCCCATCTACAAGGCTCCATTTACAACCCCCCTCTTTCTAGATGCCTCCCTTGTTTCTCTTCCGATACAGAGTGTCTGCCACCCCTACCCCAGCACCCCCAAAGTCTCATTCGCTGCAACAATAAACGTCGTTTAATCAGGTTAAGAGGAAAGCCTCGCGTTTACGGGATGGCTCGGTAAATAAGCCAACGGGAGTGGAAAAGGGATGAAGAATGATATCCGGAGAGGTCGATTAGGCCTTCATCTTGGACGTACCGTTCAATTATTTAGATGATGAAATTCTATGCAAGCAATTCATCTCTAATTTTTATTTTTATTTTGCATAAAAAATTCGCAGTCTAATTGTAACAAATTCCCCATACCAGCACAAGTCAACGAATTGCTCGGAAAAGGAACGTTTGCGCGTGATCGATGCGATTAAACGATATCATTTGCGCGAGTAATTGTTCACGCAAAGCTGCGAGGTGTAGCTGTTGCCTGGGAAATGCATTGTCAATATTAACTATTAGTGATTTAACACCGGGGGTTGGGAACACCGTGGAACGAAGTTACGGTAAATGCGAGTAAATGCGGATCTCCCGTTTGGAACGGGACGAGCGCGCTCGCGCGGATACACGGCCCCGCTCACAGTCGTGCGAGTAATTAGAAACGCGTAATTAAGGCAAACTTAAGGCGATATCGTACTTCGCCGCTGTGAAATTCCCGTGGAAAGATTATCTGTCTGAAACCCGAGGAGAACGGGACTCCGGAACACCGGCAGCGCTGCGATCGTATACTTCTCCGCAGTGTATTTAAACGCGCGACCGTTGTAAACGCGCATTTATCTCGGAGAAAGAATTCGCCGACGCTGTTTTACGAGGGCTTTTTTTTATTTCGCTGCAACCGAGATAAGTGCTGGTTAAGCTCCGTGCATACGGAATCTATCGGTTCTACGCGTTCGTTGGGAAAACGCATGCTTTCTCAGTGCGATGTTGGTTGCAGCAACGAAACGAGGGATGATTAAAAATTGATTTATTGAGCACGATGAATGTTGGGATTTTAATGTTTTTTGTGAGACTGGAATCAAGTTAACTGAACTGCCAGCCTCTTCATTTCACCCTCTTCTTTTAAGAAATTGCTACATTTCCATCTAATATGATACAACCGAACTAACTTCATCTTTTCTGGACACTTTTATGTACGTAGATTTACATATGCCCGAGATAAAAATGTAGCTCACAAAAGCTGTAACTTGTTCAGACATTTTTATTGCACCCCTGCACGAAGTTCAATAAAAATTAAATTCCTGAAGCGAAATGTCTAGAAAATAGTCAAAAATTTCACCGTACGAGTAGTTTTCGTAGCACACAGAGTTCTTGCCGGCTAGCTCTTGAGCTAGTTTTCGTCAGGAGTGAACCTTTACGCTAGGAATTCCGGAGAATAATGGACGGGTCCATGGAAAGAAAGAGAGGCATCGCCGGAAGAATATCGCGAGGTCCACGATTATTTTCTCCGTATCTTAGGAAATGTGGCCAGCCGCGATAAGAAATGATAGAGGCGACTTGAGATACCGCGACAATGTACCCGAAGTACACGGAACGACTTAATGGCACCGTAGGAAGAACCTGAAAACCTCCGAGGTTCTCTAATTTCGGCTGCGTTAATAGCGCGTTGAACGCGGCCGTAACGTTTACAATTGCGGTGCGGTGATAGCAGCCGCTGCTGGTTCTTTCGCGCATTCGAACCGTCCGGATGTAATTAAATTCGATCTCTCTAGTCTATAACGCGTAAATTGAACAACTGGGCCGACGATAAATTAGCTCGACGATAATTGAGCCGTTCGTTTGCCAAATCGATTGACTTCTGTACGTAAGAGACGGAAATGAATAGAATAATGTACATACCTTTAAACATTCTTTCAACGTCTATCGTCAAACCAGGCTATTAAGGAAATTGATTTTCTATTTATTCCCTTGGCAATTGTAATCCTCTTGGCCCGAGAACAGCACAATTAATAAAATCGTCATCATTTCTAGGACATTAACCCTCATACATCTTCTACTTTTCTATTTCAATTTAAAATAAAAATCAAGTCCATCAAACTTGATGGAAATATTCTAAATTCTATATTCTAAAACAAGACATTAGGAATGGAACCTAATTAGCTTATTGAAAGCGTAATGCAAGAAAGGATGAAGGATTATTCCCTGGATCTTCCAGTAAGTAATCGCGAGGGTTAGCACGGAGAAGGATCAGCGGCGTTCAGCGCGACGCGACATAATCGCGGCGAAACGGTTCCGTCATAAACCATTACGCGGAAAACGCATCGCGGTTTTTATTTCGTTTTTACGCCCGCAGGCCGCCGGAATAAATCAGCCCAGGGCGCGGGGAATGGCATTTTAAACGAACAATGGCGGCCGCTCGTCGAGGAAGTAAAAGAGATTCGTCCTCGCGAATCCCCGTCGTAAAACCGACGATTATTTTCCGCGCCGTAGCCGCCGAGTAAGACAATCGAACGCGGCCGAAACGTCCTCGAGGATCCTCTCCGCCATCAAAGGATTAAGATCGCCGCGCGATTTCGAGGCGTCCAGCTCTCGCAACGGAGATCACGCACGCGCTCGGGGATTTTACGGCGTTTTTACGCGTTGCGATAAAACGAATAACACCCGGGAGATTGTGCCGCGTATCGGAAAATAAACCGATGGGCATGATTCCCCGTGAAAAATATACGACGGATGTGTGCTACAACATTTACCGCCGCAACGCGTAATTTTCGAGGGAATCGGGAAAAACGCTGGCGTTCCGCTCGTGTTCGCTCGATGTTTGATTTTGATTATCTCGGTCGGGGTAGGTTTGCAAGAAAATTTTGTAACACGTTTTCTATTTAGTTTTTGTTGCCGAATTTTTTGGCGCAAGTTCCGGTAAGATCGTACAAAAATGGGCGGAGATATTGCAGGGCGAAACGGAATAGATGCTCGGTTTGGTCGCCCGACTAAATTGGCCGCGTCGATTTAATATTCCCGCGCAGCAGAAGACCGACGATCCTCTCAAAGGAATCGGATGACTTTCAGATGAGCCGTTCCGCGAGTCCGTGAGGGCCCCCGTCAAAGGAAGGCATTTTCATTCGCGTGGCGTTCTGGCAACGTACGAGTTTAATGAATTTTAGAGCATTCCGTTCACGGCAATAACTCTTGTCCAAAGGGGAGGACAAAGAATGATTTTTTCTTTTGCGAGCAACGACGACGGTCACCTCGCGCTTCGTTTTTCTCTCGCATCGGGGAAACTTTCGAACCGAGATATCGCACCGAGCCGGACACCGAATTCCTTCTGAATGACGGAGAAGAAGAATCCGCTTGTTAAAGGCGGCCCGTAGCCAAGTCCCGGCGCGTGCCACGTCCGCCGGAAGAATCGAATACTTTTCAGATTAAATCAAATTTTCCCCGCCAGGAAAGTCTCCTCTCTTCTCCATCCTCACTCCCTCGTCACTCTCTCTCTCTCTCTCTCTCTTTTCTCTGCTTGCGTCTCTTCTCGGCTCTCGCCTTCCCGCGGCTCGGGCCAACGAGTTTTGTCAATTCTTTCCTTTTCTAACTCGATGAGGGAGCCAGAGCCTTCACCGACGTTTCTCCAAAGAAATTTTATTAACCGGCGCGTCCGGGGGAAACGGAAGTGCTCGCCACTCGCAGAATAAAAACTTCCCTGCGAGATTCTACGATCCACGAACCCGACCCCCAGCTGTCGAGCGACTTTTCAATCTTTAAATTTATTTCTCTTGTATAGTCTCCACGCAGTGGCCTCCTCGGAATTAGTATAATTAGACCAGGATTGTTTAAATAGAACTCGTCCTCTGGGAGAATCTATATATTATATTATTCGCGTCATTAGTTGTACCCGCGCACGTATTTTTAGAAGGCAAAGCTAGTTTTGTCATGGAAATTGTTTTACGTTGACTGAACTGCGGATGTTTGTATAATTTTGTGTTTTGTAAGTCGTATATAGTTTATGTTTTTTTTACATTTATGCTCGTGAACAAACTTGGCTGTTCCAAGCATGTTCCTTTTTTATGCATTTTGGAAGACAACGAAAATTAACTGTTTCCGGTATAATGGTCACAGGCTCGCAAGGATCGTCACAAGGGATGCCTAATCAATTTCGATGGAACTAAGAATGACAAAATGGAGCAGGCACCGTCTCAGGCGGCTCGCACGAAGGTAAATCGCGTCGCAAGCTTAAACGCGAACTTTACACTGTAATCCCAAACACCTGCGACAGTTTTGGACCGAATTCTGTCTCGAGGCTTAGTTCACGCTACAAATTTCTGCTCGAACGCCGATCAGGGAGGTCCTTCGGGCGCGTTACAGCGATACCGTGCGATAATCGTGGGTACAGGATCGGTTCCAGCCTGGTAAATTCGCAATCTACAACCCATGGTGCCCGTTATCGTGCCCCCTTCTCTGATTTCAGCAAATATAGACATAGAACCAGTCCCACTATGCCATCCCATACAAAATGCGCAGCAATTTCAATTCCTTATGAATCGATAATATGAATTAACATTATTGCTTTCGAATTTTTCTTGCGCCTGCAAAGTCTTCGTTTCTTGATCATTTTCTGTTTAACCATTCAGATTACTTTTTATGTTTAATAAGCTAATAACGCAATACAACTATTGTTTCCAATACTGTTTAAAATTTTAGATTAATTTTCCTGCTCGACGATATATTGATGTGTGCGATATTATTGTTATTACTACTGTCCGTTCAATGTTTCCTCGCCGTTTCATCGGGTTACATTCAATAATATTTTCCTCCATTTTCGCAATCAATTCATAACTTTTTATTCGATTACTGAATTTAATCCTGTCAGAGTATTAAGTGTTGGTCATTCCATCAGTATTAATTGAACCGTTAAATCCAAACACAATCACAATCGCCGAAATATCGTGCAAAACAGAAATTGATGTTTCAAACGACCACAAAAATAAATCATATCCCGGATTAAAAATCTTGGTTGCGAAAGAAGAGAATTTTATGTCGCCTTCTGTAGAAAGGCCAAGATCATTGTGGGTTTTCAGTGGGGAAAAATGAGTTTGTTTCTTCCGGTTAATTTCGCGAGCCCAAAGCTCTCGTCCGCGTTATAATTCACTGTTTTATCTGTGGTTCATTGGCCGGATAAAGTCTGATGAATTTCGAATATTTAATTGAACCGCGGCACAGGTTGGCTTAATCAAGATCAGGCCTGCGGTTGTTTAATCTTTCATCGGCGAGCGCGTGGGCGGGCGGCCGGGTTTGCGATCACGATTGTCCGCGCGCGCGGTCCCCGAACGTTACAGCCGATAAAACTCGCTTATGCAGCCACGCGGTCGAACTAATGCCCGGTGATTATGTGCTAATGATCGGCCGACTCGAAATGGATATCGCGACCGAACGTAATTATATCGCGTTTAGGCCGGCCCGCTCGTTTTCGGGGACGCGTCCCCGCGGCGCAATTTGTTTGATCACGCGCGACTGCATCGGCTAATGTGCTCGTCAGCCTCGGTTCTTACTGCTACGGGATCATGATTTTCCATTGGCTTCATGATATACCACGTAACACACATCCCCGCAATCCCCATAATCTCTGAGATCATCGGAATCATCTACGAACAGTAAAAAGAAATTTTAATCGTCGCATCCCTGAATCAAGAATTTCCCCTGTGCTCCGTGAACCTGTACGATTTGACTGCCATAACTTTGGATAGGATTGTCATTTTTGCATACAATAAAATTTTAAATGTTCTTCTTTCATGTCCTTAATGAAAGGAATAAAGTATGATATTCTCCGGAGCTCGTGTGATATATAAGTGAAGACTCTTGTAGAACCGTAATGGTTTAAGCATCTACATTCCACCCTTACAGTCCACTCGAGAACTATCTAATTATCATCAAATTAAATCGAATTTACACAGTTGAAGTGACCGAATAGTACTTGTAGAAACGAATTTGACCGCAACGGATTTGACCACGGCTGAATTGAAACGACTGCGTCCAAACAAACGAATCGTCCGCCGAGAGTTAAAGTGCGAAATTCTGCCAGAAAAATTGCATCACGTCGCACAAACGAATCTCCGTGCTGAAAAAGAAGAACTCTGCCCACGTAAACTGGACAACGCAACGGATTTAATTACCCTCGAATTAAAATTAATTAATCCAACTTGAATAAACAAGTGGCTGGCCAAGAGTTAGAAGTGCGAAAACTAATTCTGCTCGCAAAAATGTTATCCCGAGGCGGAAACGAGTATCTCCGGATAGAATGGTATCCAGGCTGGACCAGGGGATTTAATTACGGATTAAAATGAGTTCGTAGAACTTGAATAAACAGCACTTAGGAAAATCGTAAGTGCGAGAACTAATTCTGTCGAGAAGAGCGTTATATGATCGTGGAACGAATTTTCCGGGAGAGAACGAAAAAAATCTCGTGCGAACGAGACTGCGCGGCGCAGGGGCGTCGTGCGAGATTTTAAATTCAAGTAGCACCGGTAATTGCGCGCGAGCACTTCGCAAAAAAGTTTGGCCGGGCCCCCCGGTTGAATTAATCAACGCCGGACAACGCGTACGTTGTATTTCGCAAATATTACAGCGGATAAATCGAGGTGGCGCGCGCGCCAGACTCCGAGGGCGAAGAGGATGAAGAGGAGGATGAGCGGGTAACTTCAGAGCGGAACGTTCGTAAATTCAGAAACGTTTGAGTTCTAATTGGACTACACGTCGACGGGGGCCGAGGCGAGGCTTGCCGCGTTTCTAGGTTGAATAAATGAAGCTGCGTGTCCACGGGAGAACCGTGTTGGAATACATTACGTTCGGCGAATCAGCAGCAATCCGCGATCGTATTAAACCAGCTACGATAAATCCTTTGAGTTTCTGAACAGCCGGCAATAAATCACGCTCAACGCTTTCCAAAATTCCGCTACAACTTTGCCAATCAGCCTTACCTTCACCTCCCTATCCACGCCGAATCACGGAATTGCGTTCAATGATCTCAAAAGTCGTATTGTTTCGAGTTCACTTCGATCTTCTGAAGGCAGGTCTTCTGCAGACTTTCTGCCTTCGCGACAAAAATTTTAGAACATTTTAGAATACCAATATTTTTAGCGTGGTGAAATTGACGCGCACAATTTTTATAACACCAGATTGAGACGCAAATAATTCCCATTTCTGTACATATGATCATGTACATATGAACACATACAGCAAGTTATTGAAAAATAAAATCGATAGACTGTGATGGAAATTGTTTATGGCTCGAGGTAATATATAAATTCTATACAAACAAATTGTGTACACTGTAACGCTACAAATACTTAAATACAGTGCGAAATGGTTATGACGAATTCAAAGTTATTTAATTTATTCCTTAAATCAACAGCAGATAGGGAAAGGCTTGAACAAACTCCGCGAGCACCAAGAAACATCCAACAGGAGCCACGTGGAATAATAATCTCGCGCGTGCGCGAATTAAATAACAAAGATTTCGCGGTTTAATTGCTGTTTTTCCGGCGCGGACGATTCTTTCGTGTGTCCAGGGAAGAAAAACAAGTGTGCAATCGCGCCGGATTGCACGATAACTGGCTCGATTGGCCGTTATTCTGATCGCCTGCGAAGCTCCTGCGCGGATGCATCGTCCGTTGAATAAACAACGCGGAATTGGACCGACGCGACGTTACGAATCGAATAGAAAAGTATCGAAACGATCTTCTCCTAGCTGCGAGGAACGTCGTAACGATCGTCGTGATCCCGTGGTTTTTTTTTCTCGGTTTCAAAACGGCTGCAACGCGAGATAGAGGCAGCGAATAAGGTCGATCGGGAATCCACGGGAAAAATCAAACCGCAAATTCCGGGCGCCGTTAAAATCGCGTCGAAACACGGTTAATGAGACTTTTAAAAGTTCTGGCTTCTCTGCGAACTAATCGGCAAACAGGGACGGGCAATCTAGCCGTGGAATTTCGATTTTCGAGTGATTATCGCGGCGGTCGCGGCCTGAAAATGCCGAGGGCTCGGCGAACCGAACCGTTTTCGGTTTTCGCGGTCAGTTTCCACTTTCCGCCTCGCTTTTTCGGGCGGCGCGCGGCGCGGCGACGCGATGCGTTGATGCGGTTCTCTTTAAAAATCGGTTCCCCATCGATCGAGCCACAGGCAACGGATTCCGCGGAAAGACGGGGAAATACGAACCGGTACAGACCATGGTATTTAATTACAATTGAACACGGTTGGACATGGAGGGTGGGGGAAGCCGTAGGCAATGAGCATCGTTGCATACACGCAACGCGGAAAAAACTAGTAATCAGGAATCGGGGATTGGATCGCTCCAATTTCCCTGGGTCCAGGTGAAATACAGGATCGAGGTCCGAGGGGGATCGGGTTACGCGAACCATCGTGCGGGTATGTTTGAGCCCGGGTACCCGGCCTAATTACGTGGATAATTATCGGGGCTGATTGGTAGGCGGCGTTAGTGTGGCCGACTAATGAATATGGATAAATCGTAAGTGTCCCCGATATTGGTTTCCGGGCGGATCGGTCCACGGTGCAATATCGCTGATTTACGGATTCGATGGCTACGGATCGAAACGATGATCGCTGCTATTTACTGGGAGTACGTGAAAATTGTTTTGATTCCCGCGGGGCCGGCTCCGATGCGGAGGACGGTGTTTCCATCTGTCCGTGCTTTCCCGACACTCTTTGTTGGTTGTATCGGTCTCGATTTTGATCTTGATTTAATGTACCTGGCTGCAGGTTTCGGGAAAAGCTGAAACTGCACATAGAAGTCAACGGTCTGTGTGTTGGAGACCGTCTCTACTCGCAGCAGACAATGTGTTTGAGACTGTAGGTGCAGTTGTTTCGTTTTTATGCTATCATTGGGATCGTATTGTTCCCAGGTTATTCTTATTTTACTTGTCTGAGCATAGACTGGCCTTGTTCTACTTGGCTGAGTCTAAATCATATTTATTTAAACAGTTTGATTTTTAATCGTCCGAATGATTTTGCTGATACTTCTATTTCCCTGAATTTTAATTACTCTTACCTATTTGGTCGTAGAACGTCTCTCTTCCACTTACTCGACTACATCGCATTGTACTTGTGTAGCCACAATGAGGTCTCATCCCACTTGTCGGAAAATGTATGGTCTCTATTCTACTTGTCCGACAATATATTGTTCTGTTCTACTTGTCTGCTCATGAACCAACCTAACTCTTCTTGTCCGAATATAATTCTGTCTATGTTCTTCCTTTGCTGATGAAGCTTAATCCAGTAAATTTCTATGTCGTGCTCTACGAACAGCTACTTGAAAGTAGACAAACTTTCCTTTCAACGAATAAACGAATGAAGCATGCACAATGAATGAGGAAATGAAATCAGACTTGAACGTAGGAAACGACAAAATCTTGAATTAAAAATTTCACAGCTGGAAAACTCATGCTAAATGGAAGGGGTCAGACAAGCACTGGCCGTTTCCAGAGCCGATCATCTTTTGATTCTCGCTGGATGACCCTGGTCCCACGAGCGAGAGTTTTAACAAGCTGCACGTTAAATATTGATTTTGAAGAGAAACAAGCAGAACCGCGGGACAGGCACGCTGTGCGAGAACCAGACTGGGGCCTGTGTATTTTTACGGGCACCGCGCCGGTGTTTCTCGAGGAGTGCTTAAACAACAGCGAGTCGTCCGCCCGCTTGATATAGACTTATTCGGGGGAAACGGTCCCGCAGGATATCCCGTGGAAGCCGACGGGATATGACTGGCAAACAATATTATCTCCGCCGCGGAAACTCGACTTCGGGAAATTATTGTCCCGCCCTCCGCCCCTTGAATTTCTTATTTAGAGTAGTCGGCGGTGACGAGTGAGAGCTCCAGCGAAATATCATCTCCGCTTTCCGTGATTGGATTTCCCATTCCTGGCCTAAAACGATTTCTGAGATCGTATAAATTTTTTCAGTGACCACATCAACCGTTTCCATAAATTCTACGGTGAAGTACCTCAATCTTGAAAATAGTTTTTAGAACATTTAGAGACAATATTGGGTTGAAATCTTCTTTGCCCTACATTATCTGAATACATAATAAAATAGATGTAAATGGTATGATCGATGCCGACGTTGTAATTGAAAAGAAATAATTGGAGGCAGGGAATTCGTCACCAGGACCATCGAAGGAGCTCATTAATCGAAACACCGCCGCCAACGTGTCAATTACTGGAAAATACCGGTTCCGCCGCTGAATAATTCATCGTTTTCTTAAAGGGGGTGGAATACATTCTCCCGTCCACGTGCTTGTTAAAACCGCCGTGGCAAGATACAGATCAATACCTAGTAACACTGAAGAAACTCCCTGATCGAAAGCTTCTTGCTCGTCTACGTTCGATTAAATATGTTTGCGCAGACAGCCTCAGAGGAGCGAGTATCAAACGAAGGAAATTTCTTCCGTGAATTATCGAGCTCATTAAAATCCTTTACGATAGGGGAGGAGGAAACACGGGACGTCGATGGCAGTAACATGGGGAAAAAGCGACATAAAATCTTGGTAAATTATGTGATCCACAGAAAAGAAGAGTATCACTGAGCCGGCCCCGGAATCGTTAATTGACTCGTCGGGTGAACAAACACCGGGGGATGCGAGATTCCACGGAGCCTGTGTGCATTCCGAAATTGCGGTCTAATTTATACGTGATTTCCGTGGCGGAGCCTCGATCGATCGGATGCCTCGAATAGCTGAACCGCTCCGGTATCGTTGATCCACGGATCCGGCCGCCATCTTATAGACGCGATAATCCGGATTACTTATCCGCGAGCGGAACCGACTGCGGTATAGACAGGGCTTGCACGTCTAACACCGGATCCAGACTAAATACAAATTTACTTTAAACGGAAAAACATCCCCTGCTTCCGTTTATCCATTATACCGGCAGAACCAATAACCGGAATCACATTATACCAGCCCCTTCTTCGCTCTTCAATAAAACGAAAACAAGCTTGAAAATGAACAGGGACTTAAGGAATGCAACCAAAATGCGTCCTGAATTCAACTCATTTCACGCGCACGAGAATTTTCGGATTAATTATACCCATTTTATGGAAATAGCTCACCGTGAGACGCGTTCTGTTTTCCTCCGGGCAATTCTGCGACGAGCGAGCCTGGTTTTCGGTTCGACGCCAATTACCGCTAATGCACTCGCAGTTTGTTCATTGCGGCGCCGAGTAAACGCATCGGAAGTCTTCCGGGGTAAAGAAAGTTCGTTTGGGATGGGAACGAGGCAAGCACGCCGCAAACAATCGCATGAACGTTCGGAGAGTGTGCAACCGTTCGCTTCAGGGAGTGATTTTTCAGCATTGCGCAAAGATCTGGATGAACTGGTTAATAGCATACGTTGTCAATGTATACACTCTGTAATCTAAAAACTGATAACCCAGCTAGAACCAGTACCGCAATATTTTCGGAAATAGATCGAAGCGATAAGGATTGTTGCACAGAGGTCGTTGTTCGGAGGGAGTTCTGTATCTTCTTGGAGAGTAGACGACATGGAAGAAAACCGGGGGAAGGGCATATTCTCTTTCGTCCGTTTTGAGCGCGGGGGCGAGAGTGTGGTGGTTGAAAAGATCGATGGAGAAACGGCGACCGGCAAACCCATGGGCAGGTATCCGACCGACAAAACCATCCGTCTGCTCCGAAAACGAAAGGGGACGTAAGTGACTGACGATGGAACGATTCGGAATCGCCGGGTAAAAACGTTTTCCGTTCGACAAGCGCGTCTGCTACCGATACCTTCGCGCTAATTATTGTTCTCTTGCCGGGAAGTCGGCCCGAATGCTACCGGTAATCGATCTTCTTCCCCTGCTTGCCCCCTCCCGTGCCCCCCGCCCCCACCCCGCCGGTTAGCTCGTTCGAGAATGAATTCATCCGATCTCCGAGAGAAACTTCGCTTTTCCACGATTTAATAAAAGCGGCCAGAACTTTTGTGGGAAAAAGATCTCCGAGGCGGAAAACGTTTCTGAAAGATTAAATGCCTCGCGCAGGAATGGCCGATGCCTCCGAGAATCAATGCCAGAGTAATCCTGGCCGCGGTGTTCTTTGCCGTGCTTTTTCGACCCAGTTCTCTTTCTCAAAAGCCCTTTCTCCTGACCCAATTATGCTTTCATTCCCTTCGATACCGCGTCGCCGTCGCGTGCCATCTTTTAATCTAGCCGGCTCCGAAGGTGTCTTTTGTGGTTGAACATCGCTGATACAGCGATTACAGTTCTTAATTGCTACTGTCTTCATTCCTGTGAATTATTTTACAAGGATTGGAGTGGGAGGAGAAAGTCATTTTCTAGTAGACTGCGGATTCTACGCGCTTGGGGCAAAAATAGATTGATATAATTTTGCATAATAAAAATATTATGCAAAAGAGAGAGTTTAAGTGTATTAATACATTCTTTAGAGAAATAAATACCTATTTAGTTTTTATATTTGCAATTAATGCAAACGATTTTTATTCTTCATAAAGATCCGCAGTACCTAGTTGTAAGTATATTTACATGAATAATAAAACAGTGAACTTTCATTTCAGCATTAAATCAGGTCTCGCACGGTTATACCAATCGCAGAGCGAATCGCATAAGTTTATGAACAGCATAATAAACCAATAACATAACAGTAATATTGATACTAATTGAACAGACGCTTGCCAATAAACCGATCTGTATTCACGACCAGTTCCGCGCAGAATGGAGACAGTGTAATTTAATTACGCATATTGAAACGGCCTGTTTGATCGAATACGTTCCCCTTGTTTTTTCGAAAATCCATCGGAGTCTCTGTTTCGTAAGCGAACGTCGTAACTATCGATGTTATTATTTTTATACAGTCACGACTACGCGGTTCACGACTACTCGGTCGTGACTACTCGGAAGTTTTCATAGCTGCCAGCTATACCGGTTTCCTAGATCACCGTTCGCCTGTGAGAGTTATATTACCAATTGGAGCCGCGAAAATAAATAACACCGCTGCCACCAGCTTTAGTGATTGCCCGTATCAGATATTTTTATGCCTCCGTCGGCGATAGTGCGAAACACGCCCAAGCGCGAATGAAATAATGAATCACGAAACGGGAATCATGTTCCGATTATTTCGTAAATATCACGGTGCGATGAGAGAATTTCTGCAAATCGTTTTTCGGCGTTCGTTGTTTTCGAACACGGTTCTCCGATTAAAAATTCACGCTTACGAAAATTCGATTGTTGCGCTCTCGTTCCATCTGACCGAATTCGGTTCCTTTGACATGCCGAAAAAACAGAGAGAATATTAGCCGAGTCAATAGAATTCATTGAATTTTTCCTGGGAAATGAATCACGAAAAATTTCAAATATTTGTCAAAATAGTTGAATCCTAAAAGACCCGAAGAACCAATATAATGGTTACATCCATTCTTCCAGAAGTTGAAAATTTTATTAGCCCTTCGACGACAGAGAGATTTTTTAACTCGATTCTTTGAAGTCAATGTTAATCCCCTCACAGAACTTAATGCGAACAGTTACTAATTTCCACAGGCAGCTAAAATTAGTATTTAAAATTAATTTAGTTGGAGCTACCGAGATATTGGAGATCCCGAGAACGTTATCTCGTTAATGTTATAATAATCTCGAGACGGAATGCTTAGTTCGTCAATCGGCGATGATAATTAAGTGACTCGTAGTTTCATAATGGGAGCATTGATAATAATAACGTGTTAATGAACGGATAAATATTGTCGGCGGGTCCCGGCGGGTTGATCCGCCGGTATATTTATCGTTCTAATTAGATATTCCGGTGCGTCTTCGCCGGAATATACGACAATTACGGGCCGTTCCCCAGCGCTAATCTAATCGCGCGAGCAAAGTCCATTTAGACCGCCAAGTATCCCTTTAAAGGGATCAGCAGAGGCCCGGGTATTACGGCTGGGGTCCTGGAAAACGTCTAATCTCGACGCCCGCCGGCTTCCACGTTTACACTCGTCTCATTCGAGCGAAGTAACGTTTCGCTCGTCACACGTTCCCCAGCATCCTACTTCCACCAGAATGCCCTGCACAACCTCGTAGAACCTCGTAGACACTTAAACTACCACGCGGGTCTTATCTTCGTTCATTTTCCTGCGCCTCGTAATAAAAGAATGTCTCAGACTGAACTATTTTCGTCGTTAAAACAATAATTCCGACAGAGGGCCCCCGGGCCACGGAATGACTGCTGGAAAAAGGATTTCATGCATTCGAGACGAGATTCAATTCGAAATAGTAGAGACGTTAGAAAAAATCAAAATCTCTGCTAGAATACTTCCAAATTACCAAAAATTGCTAAAAGTGAAATCACCTCCAAGAATCATCTTCAAAAAATTGCCGATATTTAAACTGTCGTACCTTCGTAAAAGATTTTTTCACATGATCTAGCAACTGGCAAACTGAAGACATATTTCTCCTGAAAAACACTTCAACTTTGAGCGCCTGCGATGACATCGATTTCTGTTTCCCCTTTAAGTGATACCGTTTTTGAACGATCCTTTGAAAGATTCAAACACCAAATACAATTTCTCCGCAAACACATCCCACTTATTCAACCGTCGAACAATAGCTTCCTCCTGCTCCCACCGCCCGCGCTCGCCATTTCCCGCCGATGAAACATTCCGGAGCATTTATCCAACGAAAGGCTTTCCCAGCGAAACATTTTAACGTCGCTACCTCCAGCCGGATTTCATCGGTGTATGCTT
Source organism: Lasioglossum marginatum (assembly GCA_028455795.1). Taxonomy (NCBI): domain Eukaryota; kingdom Metazoa; phylum Arthropoda; class Insecta; order Hymenoptera; family Halictidae; genus Lasioglossum; species Lasioglossum marginatum. The sequence goes on along the minus strand of CM052265.1, from coordinate 11,749,133 downwards.
TCTTCTATGATTTTATTGAAACGCGGTTTTCGGGATTTGAGATGCTGTCTAGTCGAACTGATGCATCTTGGAGTGCGTTCGGAGTGCAGGCGAAGATGTTTACTTAAAATTACAAAAAAAATGAGCGGAACAATGTAATCCTATGAACAACTAGGTGATGAATCCGACTGATGTACGGTTTTTCTGCTGTTACAGGTGCGACGGGACTGAAAGACTTGACAATCAACGTGCCAGGAATGGTACGATCGGGTGACACAGTGACACTGTCCTGTCATTATGACCTCGAGGGGTCGTCGCTGTACACGATACAATGGTTCCTCGGAGAGGCCGAATTCTACCGATACGTTCCCGATCGGGAAACACCGTACAACGTTTACGACGTGAGCGGCATACACGTGAACGTGAGTATATCCCGCCAAATTGGCCAATAACAGATTTTACGAGCTACCTCGTTCTCTTAGCCCTCTGCCCGGCAATTCCACCATGCCACACCGTGCGCGCGGGCCAGACACATTGTAACATTTCGACGCTCCGATTTAGGGACTTTACGATCATGAAAGTGACTCGATGGGTGACGCCAAGTGCGAGCCACCTACCGCTGTTGTTTCCTTTAGAAAGTTAATATTTCGTTACTGGGGAAACCTGATACAATACACTTCCAGTGCAGCGAGCTCGATCATGCAGTAATATTCTGATGGGACGTATAATATTTATTGTCCGAGACTTTGTTGCCTTTGAAACGAAATGGGAACAAGGTAGATTGTTTCGACAGATATTTAAAAAGTTAATATACAATAATAGTACTAGATTTTAAAGATTTTAAAATTTGCAAACAATTCTTCTCGGAGGAGTCACGTCAAACAATAGAATCTACAGTATATTTTCTTTTGCTGTTTGAAAGAAATTGTGCCGCCACTCGCCTTATCAGCCTTCCCTTCGAAACAGCCAGCGCGGCTGATAAATGGTCATCTCTCCGTCCTTGTATCTTGCCGGCAAAGAAAATCGCAGGTTTTTGCCGCGGGTGGAACATGAACGCCGATCTAGCTAGAAATAATGTTTTCGCTCTGTCCCTCTCTCGTTCTCTCTCTCCCATCTGCAGTAGGTCTTACCACAGGCGAGGTATACGAGTAGACCAATCATCGAATGTGTTTTTCTGTTTCGCGTTCGGGGGGCTCTAGAGGTCAGAACTGATATTGTGCACAGAGCATTGACGCAAAGTATGTAAAACTATTGAAATATACTTGTTTTAAACAGGATGTCCACTGATCACGGCGAATTATCAGTGGATTTTCACCCGACGAACTTTTTCGGAAAATTCCCGCCGATCATGATATCGTAATAACGTTCCGGGGCTTGGACACGTCCCCGGGTCGAGTAGAGAAAGGCGCGGGCGTGGGCGGTCGTTGCAATTTCCAGTGAATTTCCCGGCGAACGGCCGTAACAACGGCGTAAATGCAATGTAATCCGGTATTTCGCGACGCTCATGAATTTTTCGGTGAATTTATGAGTTCAATCGCGACGCCGCGACAGCATGAAACATGGATCGCACCATGCGCGAGCTCGCGCGCGCGTTTCCCTTCTTTTCCACCCCGGCGAAAACGATGTTATCGGTTTCGGGGCTGCGTCCGTTAATTTTTCAACCCCCATCCCCGTAGAAATCGCGCGGAGAAAAATGTTCTGTTCGATCGCGCGAATTTCGCCTGATTATAATTCAGTTTTCGCCCCCGCTCTCTTTCTCTCTCTCTTTCTCTCTCTCTTTCTCTCTCTCTCTCTCTCTCTCTCTCTCTCTCTCTCTCTCTCTCTCTGTCTCTCTTTCGAAGCGTCGAATCTTCCCAGGAACAGACGGCCGTGTTTCACGAGCGACCGGCCACCGAATCTAACGAACGAGCCGCGCACTTAATGAGATTTGCGCCATAAACTTTTATTGAAGTGCTCATTAAGAGAGCGGAAGTTTAATTGCGTGCATTAATTGAGGAATCGGGCGCAACAAGCCGCGTTTTCGGCCGCCCTCCCTACCCTCGCAAGCAAGAAGATACTGTTCCCAGTAATTAACAACGTTTCGCATTAACGGGGAACCGTGTCGCCGCTCTCTACAGCCTCGCCGTATGAAACTTTCACGAGATTTCGTTAATATTTCATCGGTCCGGCGCGGTGGCCGGAGCGCCGCTCGTGATTAGCGAGTTTGAAAGACGGGCATGATTGCGAAATTCTGCGAAAGAGTAAATAAAGTCGGTTGCTGTTTTATAACGAACGTGAAGCTGAAAGTCGCGGACCTTAAGCGGAGATTTAGTATTCATTATGTATGTAAAAGTTCAAGAAAGTCGCGGACGTTACCGCATTATAATTTAATAAATACTTCACTTTATTCACTCAATTTTTGTTCGAAGAATGACTTGATTTAGTATACACATTTGACTTACACATTTGTTCACAAGAAGCTTAGTTTACTTGTGAAAATTGTACGAAACCTATCCATTGTAATGTTGAAGTGATTATACTGTAGGCAAGGGTTAAATCAAGGTTAAAAAATCAGCCTAAAAAGAAATGTAAGAACCATATCAATCCCACGAATTTGTGACGAAGTCTAACATTTTAAATTCTCACCGTGGATGCACAAAGTTCCCAGTGTACACTACAGACACTTCGAGGGCAAGTTAGAGGACACAGACTGTATCTGAAGGATGTACAGCGTAGCGCTTGGTGAGAATCTTCGACGCTCGTCACGAAGACCGAAACTTTTTGCAACAAACTCCCCTCTGTCCCTCTGTCCCGCCGCTGGTTCGTCGTCCTTGGGGACGAGAACTCTTCCGCAACGTAAGTGCGAAGGTAAAACGTGTCTGTGGGACCGGCCGAAAGAAATCGATAGGGCTGATTTATGGCGTGTGCTACGACCGCGACACGACCCCTTGGAATTCCGTTCGAGTGGATTTGAACCTGGGTCAAGCGAGCCCCGTGTTTTACCCGCATCGATCCCCCTACCCCTGCTTCCCCAACCCCTGGTTCCCCAACCCCCCACAATCCCCACTGTGCTGGTAGCCGAGAGCTACCCCATCATCCCCCTGCCACTTTTCTTTCCATCCGCGCTTCTCTTTAAATATTTACTGTGCGAACGAGCGACCGCGATTTTCGAAGTCGTCGGGGGACTGATTTATCCCGGCCGATCTTTCTCAAGTGTTTTGTACCGATTTACTACCCTGTCGACGATCCCTGAGACGCTATACGATAAGAGACTTCTTCATTCGACTTCGAATATTTCAGGTACTTTGCCATTGTCTGTTCTGAGAGATCACTGGTGATTGTATTGAATTTATTTACTTAATACTTTCAGTTAACACTGTATTCTCTGTCTTCTTCACCGTTGTCCTTAATCTATGAGCTTCATAGGCAGCTATATTAATTTGAAAGAAAACGTACATCAATTTTTAAGGAGTCGTTGTAAAGAAGTTTCAATGTTCAAATATTTGTTTTATTCGTCCAAAGTTTTTGGAGAGCTGAGAATATTTTTCAAGATTTGGGTCACCGACCCCAGAGAAGTTTCTGCTAAATCACACGGCCGTCATTGCGAAGGGGGCTACGTTCCGCGGTAATTCCTCGGCGCGAGAGTAGAGGTCCACCGAATCAGTGGTAGAAAAATGGGTAAGACGAGACCGTAGATGGAACGACGGTGGGGGAACAGTTGGATGTCCTTTCCGACGTCTTTCGTTCGCATCAGGACGGATTTCACGAACGACTATCCCCGGCCAAGGGGGACGCGAAACGTAATAATAAGAAAGCTTAGCTCGCGCAGCTCTTGGGAAATTTTCAAGGAGCGCCGTTCCCGAGGAAGGCGAACTACTTATTTACGGTGCTGATCAAACCACGGAGTCACTCGGTGGCTGACGACACCCTTCTCCCTTCCTCTCTCCATCTCTCTTTTTCTCCGCACCCTCGACTTCTCACGTTTTCTTGATTTTATACGCGCCAGCCGAGTGTCCGGAATTATTACGCCACGATAAAAACACAAAAATAATAGCGTGATCGAGCGGCGAGAACGAAAATTGGAATGAATAGTAATCCTCGGCTAAGAGACAATATCACTGTTGTCCTCCGACTGCTGGGAAACTAAAGAGTCGACCATAATTAAATGAATCCTTGCGACGTTCACGCTGGCTTTTAGACACCGATTTTATGAAAATAATATGGCGAGGAGCAGAGTGAGAATTTTTATAATTTCTACAGACTTTTTCCAGAATTGACTGACAATTGTAATCCTATTTAATTCTCAAAATATAAATTCCCAAGTCCCTGAGCAAGAATTATATCCATAATTATAATAAATGTTTTTCATTCTTCCGATTCGAAATTGACGTGTCCAAGTAGCAACGGGATGAATTGACCAACCATCAGATACAATCACAGACATTTCTTACATCTACCTGCACCACGTCCTCTTTTGATCTCAGCTCTAACAAACACCCGAAGGCTCAAAGACCAAAGGCTTTCACAGAAAATTCTGAATTAAATGGTTATCATTGTTCCGATTCAAAATTGACGTGTCCAAGTGGCGAACGGATGAATTGACCAACGGGGGACAATCGCAGCAACTTCTCGACGTTTCCTCGGGTTTCTATTTCTGCAGGGGTTTCCGTAGTTTTCGCGACCGCCGAGTCATTCGTAGCGTACCTTGACACTTTCGTTTAATCCACTTTGCCGAGGAAAAGTGTCGTTGTTTCGACGTCGACAGTAATTGTTCGACGAACAAGTCCGCCCCTCCCTTCCCTTCCTCCGACGTTCTCGTCACGGCGTCCTTTGTCCGTGAGCTCAAAGGAACTTTGTTAACGTCCTCGCGGAAAATATACTCGAGGGAGTTGCGCACCCGCGTCGGCTTCGAGGCGAAACTATTGGTAATCACCAGTCAGGAGGACCGTGACACAGTATACGAAGGAACGTGAGACAACCGTAATGAAGATCAGGCGATGGAAGTTCAATTCGAACGCTCGGATAATCGATTCCTGCGAAACGGATTCCCCCTAACACATTTGCCGGCTTAACCGCGTGCATGTCTGCTGCCAAAGCCTTCTTAATTGAATATTAACCGTCAAGGGTCGCTTCAATAATCTAACACTACTTGTAAGTTGTAACTACGGAGATTTATCGAAAATAAAAATCGTCAGAATTAATTAATACTTGAGTAAGACTAGAATGCTTCCGCAGACAATAAATAATTAAATGCATTAGAGGAGCTGGTGGCCGATCTCGGTAAAGTCTGAAGGCGCAGAGATATTATTCTTTTGCAAACTAAATTATGTTAGCAGTGCTCGGCGACCCGCGACGTCGTTCGGAATCAGTCCGGATGACGTACCGGCCGGCGACGATAAAAATTCAAGGCGGTCGGTTTAAAATGAAGATTTTAAGAGCCCCATGGTTTCAAATATAAAGCCGGCGCGGGGAGGAGCAGGGGGACGACGTGAAAAGTTAGCCATAAATCCCGGGCGAAGATTCAAATTCCGCGGCCACGTCGGGCAGAAACTACGGCCAGCGTAAAAGTAACGGCTGATCGTATAATATTTACCAGGAAGAATGTACAATGTACAAGGGGCAGATAGCCGAACGGCCGGGGACATTCCCCTGACCGTTCGGCTATAAGGCAACCATAGCTCCGGCGGAATTATGTCGGTCCAATACGGTGATAACGGGCACGGAGAACCGAGGGCGAGCCGAACGTCTTGACGTAACCACCGCCGATAATCCCGTCTTTTTATCGCTACTTAGGTGTATCCCCTTTTATTGGTCATTACACGTTATCACAACGCTGAACCTGAACAAACTGTGGCGCTCGCGATGCAACCATCTATGATCCCGACGTCATGGCAACGACGCGACGTTCTCGCCAGCCAGTTCCCCCTTCCATCTTCCCATGGGAACTCGCTGTGTCAAAGTTTCTTTGTTTATTAAAATCCGGCAGGGAGGAACTTTTGACTCTGCGGGCTTTACGACCACGCCTAATGAGCTTCTCGGGGAAAATGGTTCGTTGCACTTCGGGAATAATTTGGATGCGTAGGCTGTGGGAGCCTCTGAAAATTTTTTTAGTTGGTGGAGGAATTGTAATCTCTATTTTCCGCAGTAATAGTGTCCGGATAAAAATGATCTAAACGTATATTAAATTTTGCACAAGTCTATAAAATATGAATATTCTATGATCGGAGTACAATGCAAGAAAACTATGCTCTGCGGAATAAAATATGTACAGTTTATGATGTCCCAAGTAGAATATGTAAGGCCAGACAAATCGAATACCCAAGTACTAGAACTAAAAGGAACGAATAAAATTTTCCAGGAAATATTCTTTAGTAAATTGAATAGGGTTTTGACGACTCTGCAACGTACGTACGGGCACGTTTATGGTCGGCACAGTTCCTCCCGATCACTTATCGAGGAATCCCGAAGAAATCGATCTGCCGTTAGAGAAACGGTCGGTGGGATTTTTATTTCGACGATCGCCCGTTAACCGTGGGAAACACGAAAACTACCACGGTTTCGGGGAACGAGGGTTCGATTGGTGGCAAGCAGGGGGTAGAGCAGGGGGCGGGGCAACACCCCCGGGTCGGTTGAAACACTGGCGAACATTCTATCGGGAGTGTGAGATACTTTTACTACGGGCGATCGAACCAGTCGAAATCTGATAGCGGCGAACTGCGGAGAAGTTTCTCCACGTCTACGTGATATCCTTCTCCGCGAACTTGATTCCGAACGGTTATATAGGATGGATGCGCCCGTAAAGTGTATTCTCGCAGAGACCCTCGACCTATCGACTAGCCTTCCCGATTCGATTAATTCCCTCGAATTCGCAATTTTATTCTTCTCCACGGAGTGGATTGTCTTCAGAATTTTTAATAACAGCCTCACAAGCATTTCGTTATTACATTTTTGGGATTCTTCTCTCCAGTGCCCTTAATCGATTTATCCTTTAGCATCTAACAGCTCTCGAGCCTTCAGCTTTAAACCAATTTTCTCCTTGAATTTTTAACATATGTATGTTTCAAATGCTAGTAATGTCTCTTCTATTTCTAATATCATTGTTTCTCGAGCCTTCAATTCAGTTAAACACCTGAACCAAGTTTACTGCTTGCCGCTAGGTCAGAATTTCTAGCATTCACAAGATAGATAGTTCCAATTCTGTAGCTTGTCTAAATGGTAGAAATATTTTGGTATCTTTCGGTAGCAATATATCTCAAGCGAGCAGCGTTGTTTAAACTCCCGAATCAATTTTTCTAATTTATATTCCACGGGAATTGTTGACATCCGCAAGACGGATGCGGCTGTTGTTTAAAAGCCAGGAATATTTTCGCTATTTTCGACAGAGTCCCCCAGTTCCAGCGGCTGGGAAATTACTTTGTATTCCAGGCGCCCATCGACCTTTCATCGAACCCTCTCCACGTCTAAATCTCGATCGGACTGTAGCCCTTTTCCGGGGGTTGCAATCATTTACATGCAACGCGGCGAATTCCTCTGCCTGCTTTACAAACTACACCGGATGCGGAGACAAGTCCTTTTCACCGTTTCCTTCGGCCGCGATGTGGAGGAGGGGAAGACCGATCCGAAGAAATATCGAACCTTTTCGTGAAAGCTGAAATGTGTCTGCCGGGAAACCCAAATGAGATCTTCGTATCCTCCAGACGTTATTTGTACTCTTCGTTTCTTACCTGGGGAAATTCCCTCTTTGATCGAACGCTATGAATACGCCTCTAAACAGACTTTCCTTCATCATTATCCCTGTATCAATATCCTTTTTAAACTGATAAGAATCTTCAGCCTGTATTGAATTTTTTAAAGTCAGCTTCGCGAATGAACGAAAATGATTGACCTCTGCAATTTTATGCGTTGCATAATTCTAGTCGGTAGACATTTTACACATTCCATCAGACTTCGAAGTGTGCAATTTTATGTATTGTTTTACGTTCCAAAATTGAACACTAGACGCTTGGACTATTAAAGAAGACTGACACCAAAGTGTCAGTGAATATTGGTAATCGATAAACGATTTTTCTGAATGATTTTGTATTGTTTGCAGGTTTCCAAGTCGAACACGCACGATGTAACGCTGGTGAACGTGTCCAGGAAACTGACGGGGACGTACAAGTGCGAGGTGTCGGCCGGAATTCCCTCGTACCACACTGACATCAAGAGGGCGAAAATGGAGGTCGTCGGTGAGTAGGAGCGCAGTAGCAGCGATAGCAAGCTAGCTCCGGAGAATTAAAAAGTTTCGCCGGGAGAGTAGACAAATTCCTCATCCTCGATTCGCGGCCGTGCCGATGCGATCCGATGCGATGCGGTGCACGTGCAAGGCTACGTGCGCCCCATTTTCATGTCAGATTTACGGATCGCCCGGAAGAAATGCGACTGGGACGCCGATTCTCCCGGAAGAACGCTCCCAGATAGAAATTCGAACGTCATTCATGAACCTACATTGCCATTCCACCTCTCCCCGCTTATTAATTTCACCGAGTGTCGACGACAATTTGTTTTCCTCCTTATTCTTACGTTGAAATTTCCATGGATCAAGTTTATCGGCAGCAGAGGATTTGTACACTTCGAGCTAATTTGTCAAAGTATTCTTTCCGGTTTTATTTCGATGCTAAACTCATTTTTACTTTGTTGCACTTTTTAGTTGTTTTTTATTCGTCGACCAACAGTAGCTCGGAAAAGTTTACGTAGACGGAACAAGTTTTTCAATGATTTTCTTTATTGTTTATTTGCCAGCTGAGCTCACAAGAGTTTATTATCGAGGAGAAGGAATTATTTCCCTTGTTATCCGTCGTTGATCTTTCAATGGCCAATAAACTGTCTACGAAGAGTTACGAATCTGGAGGAAGTTGTTCAACCTATTTCTTTATTATTTATTTTGTAATTGAGCTCGGGAGAATTTATTGTCGATCATTTCCTAATAAAAAAGAGAAATTGTGCTCGTTATCCTTCGTTGATCCTTGTATCGCCAGTAAACTGTCTACAAGGATCTATAAACCAGGAGCGTGTCTTTCAACACGTTTCTTTTTTATTTATCTCGCAATTGAGCGAATTTATTGTCGATTTTCTAACTGAAGAAGGAACATTTTAATGTACAGAGTAATCTGTAAACCTGAGGCAAATGTTTTACGCCACTATCTCATGATCTAGTCCACAATTTATCTTGCTTTGTTATCAATAATTTTTCAGTTCATTTACTGGCAGCGTATATTTACGATTGCAGTTCACCATTCATACACGCGAAATAGTATTTTACTCGATTTAATACGAAACATGGAACGCCTGTATTAATTCAATTCATTTTAATACCCGTGCCCTGTTGCGACTAATTAAAGCAGTTGCATCTTTAACAACTTGTGTTCGCCAGAACGTTAATTAAATTAATCTCTTTCAATATCTTCCGCTAAGGATTGACATTTAGTTTCGATTTGCCAAAAAGTCTGTCACCATTCATCACAAAGGATTAAATTACTTGAAAATTTATAGCCCGGCCGTTCGCGTGGAATATATTATTCACGAGCTGGTTTATACGCGATGAAAATCTGATAAAATGTTTCGAAGCTGTCGAAAGCTGTGAAATAAAATACCGTGCAGTTCCGAGGAGTTGACAGTCAAGCGTTTATTTAACTTTGTGACCATTGAGAGAGAAAATACGAAAATGTTAACCTCCGAATCGAGTGTTTCCTAAACAATATCGAGCATGAGGAATTGTATCCTACCTATGTACATAGAAAGTCAAAAAAACGTCTCTACACATCCATGCCAAAACGAAATTTTTACTATCTTTTTTTGACCAATTCGAATTTTTTTTAAAAATATTATATACAATATCATTTAGTAAAAATGAGATTTTTCTAACACGTTCAAAAAGCCCGAGGCGTTTGAACTGATTTTAGAAAAATTATTCCTTCTTAAATTGTGTAAAAAAATTGTTTTTCTGAAGTGTAGCGTATTCGATGAGCTCGTTTCGAAAGAATGGTCGGATATAAAGGAGACTGGTAGTACAGGTGTTTCTGGGGTTGCAACCTCTGTCAACCCCCGGGTCTCGATTGTGCTGGCTGGCAGCCAGACGTCGAGTTAGCGGGGTGTTCGTACTCGCTTGTGCTAAACGACGTAATTATTATGCCTTAGATGCCCCAAAAACGGACCCGACGATCGACATCGAGAAGGAGCGAATAGCCGTCGGCGAGATATTCCGGGCGAACTGCACCACCGGCAACTCCAGGCCCGCCTCCAACATTACGTGGAAGCTGAACGGGGGTCCCGTGAGTGTCAAATTATTTTAGAACCCTTCCCAAACGCCCATCGAGCCTCTACATTTTACGAAAGCGCTCGGGACCTCTCGAACCATTAAATTCACCCACGCGTTACAAGCGAAATTTAATCTCGAAACACGCTTCCGATGAAACTGAGCTAAAAATGCACACGTAGTATTTAATATTTATCATACAGTGGATTGCGAAAGTGTTCGTGCACGGGGATGAAGTTTAACCAATTTATTCTTATCGTTTTTTCGATCACTATTTACGTTGAGCTAGAATAAAGTTCATGGTCGACGAATTTTATCGGCTTCGACCATTTTAAAACTATGTGCGAATGTAGTTCACGCGACTGTAGCCACGGAATAATTTTTATTCCATGTGTTTATAAAAACACCCTTGCATAGAAATACTGGCATCCTTTTTATCATTAAAAAATTTAACCATCTCTGACGATTCATACGGTAGTAAAGCATAATGGATGGTAAAGCATAACTTTGAAAAATTGTGGAAAGTAGATTTGGCAGATTGGGAGATGAAATACACGTTTGATTTGATTGAAAGTCGAGCCTGAAAGACTGTGAAGATCCTAGTTGGAGGTGGCTGTATGGACAGTGAAATATTTAAATCATCGAGGTTGCAGAGCAGCGAGATTGTTTTTTTTTCTCCGGACGCGAAGTTGCAAAATAATTTCTGGCGCATCAGGACCGTAGAGACCGTCATAAATTCCCACTAGAGTAATGTCCGCGGTAATCCGTTTCCTCGGGAATTTCATTTCTCCGCGTTCCAATTTAACAACCTAATCTCGAGCGCACGGGGCCGTAGATACGAGAACTAAAAAATTTTCCGGCGATTTGTTCCCATCCGGATTCTGATATTCAAGCTTCATTTTCTACGGGGCGTATCTCCGGAGCCGTTGGAAACGGGGATTCGATTCTCGAGACGATTCGACTGTTGATTTTGCAGGGGCAGCGAGCTGGGGGTGTGCGAGTAGATAGAATGATGACATAGGTGTACGTGTGTATTCTGCTTAAAATTTCGCACGAAATTGTTTTCCAAGTTATATCTCGTTTCGCGATATAGTACGTTTTTATTTATGTAGGTGTGTGGCCGGTTCCAAGGTGAATTTATTGACCTATGATGTGTTGGTCTTCGAAGGTCATTCAAGGTTATTTAATGCTTATTAGAACATAGCTGTGTTAAACGTTTTTGAAGTTGTTCAGTGTCTGTTGTAGTCAAAAGATGTTTTCTCGATTAAAAATAATACTGAATATTCATAGTGTATGGAATCATGCGGTAGGAGAAGTTCCCTTATATTTCGAGGAAAACAGTCGAGCGAACAGTATCGAAACAGCGAAACCGGTCGTCTCCGTTTTTCCTCGCAGTTTCCGGAATTCATAAGGAAAGTCGGTCGGAGCATATTTCACGGAAGCTTCTTAACATCGAATTACCCTCGCATGAGAGATTTGCCGGGATGATCAATGGGAGGATCGACGTTTTCGTATGCAGAGGGTGTCCCGGAGACTTCTGCCGAAATTTATTCGTTTTTCGAAGAAGTTTCGCTTCGCGATCGATCATCTGCTGTCCCTTGCTGTTACGAGCTCTCTCTCTCTCTCACACACACACACACTCTCTCTCTATCTATCTATCTATCTATCTATCTATCTATCTATCTATCTATCTATTTATCTATCTATCTATCTATCTATCTATCTATCTCTCTCTGATCCAACCAACCTAGGAACACGGTTTATCGTGATCGATCCTATCGAATCATTTTTGACGTCGGTTGTTTACCGAGCAAATCATGGCGGAAATGTTTACGCGTGTTTACGCGTGTTTACACGTGCCTCGTACAACCGCCAGAATAATTCTAGCGCGTCCCCGCGAATTAATTAGAAATTATAAGCGGAACATCAAATTACCCTAATTAATTAATCCGTCACAATGGGGATGCGAATATGTGCTCGGCCCGATCCGGGCTGGCGTCGCGGGGGCCATTAATAATTCACTCGAAATAATCGGGACGCGTTATTATTGCGGTCCGCGAAAACCAGTTGGTTTTATTTCGAGCGACCCACATGTATCTGCATATATGAATCGTACCTACATAACCATGTATATACACAGGGTGTCCCATTCGAAATTTCAGTACAATTGGAAGGTCCACTTAATGGCTCAGATAAAATTCACGAAACACAACTAGAGGGATACAAAAATATAACAAAAACAATTTTTCATTTTGTCGTAATAGAAGGTGGATGTTCCTTCGTAACCGAAAAACAATCTTGCCGTTTCGTTTCGAAGCTCCGGTGAACGTTAGCAAACAATAGCAGTGTTCCAGCGGGGTATTCGCTCTCTTCGTAACTGTTCTGCGCGCCTCGTGGTACACGGGAATCCCCTGGTTTTGTTTTTCAATCAGTCCGCGCGCCGGTGTAACTAGTTATTTCACATTTCAGCAACAGCGAGAATCGAGGTTTCGGGCTCGGCGCGCCGACGGGAATTAAATTTATCGTGATCCATCGAGATATATCCGCGTCGCTCGTTGCTGGCCATGGCTCTGCTGCTCGTGGGTGTATGTGTTGGTCGACAGAACGAGAGAGAGAGAGAGAGTGAGAGAACCTCCCGTATGCAAATAAATCGTTATTCCGTGGTATTTGTTAAGTCAACCAAATTATTCCGTTAAATCGGTGCGCGCCGCCGCCGTTCGGCGCATTTAACCGGTTACAATGGCCAGCCCCCGTTGCTCTCCCGGGTGAGTTATATGTTTTCGATCGGCGAAAACATCGGCCCTCGGATCGAAGGAACGCCGATTGCTTCCGTTCGTTACCTTGCATTTCCCTTTTTTCCCCTCTATCCCTTACTATTCTTCGTCCCTCTTTTCCGGCTCGGTGCTCGAACCGGGAACAAATGGACGAATCTCCATATTGTAGCGTTTCATATGTCTCGCCGGGAAGGCCCGGACGTTCCGGGAAATTAAGCGATCCTCGCCGAATAAAAATCCATATACCATTTGTAACCATTTCGACGGAGAATCCTTTGAATGAACCTTTCTCTCTCGTCTGCCACGCTGGATCAATGTTTCCCCTCTGGCGTTCTATCGTGGTTTTTTAAATATTTCGTTTCGAAGCTTGACAGAGCATGAAGCTTAAACGTACACAATCATTTTAGTGAAATTTATGATCTTAGAAAAATGTTTGTTTCGGAGAACATCGGTAAAAATTCTCGAATAATTTTCAATTTTCCATGAAGCCAATTACGGCAAAAAATAAATTTCTAAAGTATATTTTGCCTGGTGCAAATGGATGCTGGTATCAGCATCGACATAACAGTTGGTAGTAAGGAACGTTGAAGAGATTTTCACTGTGGAAAGTTCTACGGCGACTGTTAAACGTCGTCGCACCTCTCTTTTACGGGCGGGAAAGTCTCGAGTAGAGACGGCCAGCATCTCGGAGAGGGGGGAGAGGCGAGAACGTTGCGTTACATGACAGACGTGCTATGTGACAAGAAAGCGTCTACCTTTCGGTGAAAAAGGAGGGACATAAGAGGGAGTTATGTCAGCAAGCTATTAGCCAGGAACGTGTTCTTAGCAGTGTTCAAGTTCCGAGGAAACTTCGCAATTGGAGGACTCGGAAATCCTACGAAACGTTGCCCAAGGCTTAAATGGACCGCGATGTCGTGAAGGAAACGACGCCATCGTTATTTTCTCGACGACTCTCTACGCTTTTCCATTTTCAGCTCGGATTCCCGTTGACTGGCCTCCAACCCCCAACCCTTCAGTCACCAACCCCCCTAGTCCAGAGAAACTGAAACTATATTCGTTGAGTTCGATGGCTGGCCTCTGGCTAAAATGCCAGTACATACAATCAGGCCCACGAAAATTAATTAATCACGAAGTTCAGAATAGCAATGTAATTATACGATATCATGATTCAATGGGGTTGAACGAAGGGTACCCTTTTATTTTGGTGTGACTTTTCTAGAAGTAACTACTGTTATGTTTTCTTTAATACGATTGTATTTTAAATTTACTGCTGCGTTCCCCAGCTCCTGACACATTTATCTTTTTATTTCTTTAACATCCATACCGAAGGTCCAGAAATTGATAAATCCCGTTCAATGTTTCGTAATAAAATGCCTAGATTTTATTTGTACATTACGACAATAAAATCGATCGTGGACGCAACACTAGCCGGATGGAAAAATCGGCAGCAATGTCGAATTCCTTCGCGATCGTTCCCGCTCACACATTCGAGCACATTCATCAATCCCGTGTAATTCATCCGGGCCGATTTTCACGCGCTTTTCGACGTATCTCCGCTCGGCACGTTTCCGCGTCGATAGTTCAACCCGATCGGTACGATAAAGAGGGAAGGGAGGGAGTTAGTGAGATGGACAGATAGATAGATAGAGAGAGAGAGAAAGAGAGATTTATTTGACGAAATAATTTTCCCGTGCCCGACGACCGGGAAATAAATTCGGCCGCTTTATGGGCACGGATCGGTTATAATTAACGCGTGCCAGAGACGAGTTGAAAAGCAGCACCGTGGAACTGGTGAGGCTAGAGAAGCAGAGAGATGGATAGAGAGAGAGAGAAAGAGAGGAGAGAACCGATTTAGTTTCTCGCGCGAGAGCAGCAACAGAGCTGGAAACGGTGGTATGCGTCTCGAGCGTAACTGAAAATTCGCGTGTCTAGCCCCGGCGACGCGCCATGCCCGTAACAATGGCCGCTGGAAAGTGCACCGAGCCAGCAATTTCACCTTGCCATTTTCGGTTCCCGGACCCGCTAGTAACGGACTCTGATGCGTGTCACCCCGTTACCTCCCCGAGAGAGGACCGGAGCTAACCTAGCCATTGTCGACAACTTTCTCTTAATGTTCGTTCTGCAGCTCCACCCACGCGCTCGCCTTGTTGCGAGCCAGTCGACGCGACGACCTCGCTAAAGAAACGACCACTCTTCCCAAGCTGATCCGAAAAGTTCCCGAACTGGAGCACTAACGAACTGCCATCAACGTTTCAGACGCTTCTCGATTTGTACCTATGTTTACCTCCCGGCAATGTGCTTACAGTGTGTCGCGTATAATTTCAGTAATTGTAAAACCAAAAATCAAAAATAATCGACCGATCACCAAGGAAAAAAATGATTTTTTAAATCAAGTCGCGGGAGATTTGGATGGAACAGGTTTTTACTGGAAGTCTCCATAAATTGGACGTACGCATTTAATATTCCGGTTCGTGATCGCGTCAATTTCTCAGCGCGAGAACGACGTCCATTGGAATAGCGTAGGATCCAGCGTTAACCGATTCGCCGGGTTGATCCTCTGCCAAAAGGATCGCCGGCTCAGCTATCCGGAATCAAGTTGCCGTCCGTATTTTCTCGCCGGCGATTCTTTCGGCTCGCTAGCTCGTCCCTTTCCGTCTCGGAATCGTGAAACATCGGCGACTGTATCTAACAAATCTCGCGGTCGCGAGCCTCATAAATTCAAGGTCGGACCCAGTCAGCGTTCTCTCTTTGGTTCTCTCGTTTCCTCGGTTTTTCTCGCTCGTTGTACGGGGACGTCGGCGCCGAGGCCACCGGTCATCGTGTTAAGGTATTATAGAGGTGTCCCTGTCACGGATTTGTCGGGGGGCTGTCGCGAATCCGTGCCACGAAAATATCGCTCGTTAGAGCCTTATTCCTCTCAACGCCGGACGGAAAACCGATAGGGGCACGCCGCGTCATTTTCCGAGCCAACGCGACTGTCATTCCGCGGACCGACACGTTTTCCGGGCGAACGGCTCCTCCCCTGGGCCGCCACGAATCGCGAGCTCTGAATTTTTTAGCAAATCACCTATCCTCCTACTGGATGTCGGCTACACGCAAAAGAAACATGCCGTAGACCGTCCCCAGGAAATATATAATTCTTGTTAACGCTCAAACTCCTTAAAATTGTTTTCACCATAACGACGCCTTCGTTGGTACAGAGATAAGTAATTGGATTTTGAGGGATAAAATAAAATGATTTCCAAGCAGAATTTTAAAACTTTATACGGCTTCAGTGAAAGCCAGAAGATCGTGCTTTATGGTAGATTCGTTCAAGTTTGCAGGAAAATTCGAGATCATGCTGCAGAATTGATAAAGCCTGATGGATAGTTCGGAGCAGCATGGTCGGATTTTAGAGGCAATTTCCAATCGATTTTAACATGCCCTCCAGTGGGAATTTATGAACTCCTGAGGCCTCGTATGGAAGCTGGGAAATCACACTTCATGATAAAGCGCAATCAAGTTTATAGGGAAATTCGAGATCCCGTTGCAAAATCGAGAAATCCCGATCGATAGAAAAAATGAGTGAAAAATGAGCGATGGCTACGGATCAATTTTAAAATGCGTTGCTGCAGGAATTTTCGAACTTTTGGGGGCTCTAATTAAAGCTGAAGGACCATGATAAAAATGAGTGAGAAACAAGAATAAGAATCAAGACTCAAAAAATGTGAACACGCCTGAAAGGCGATAAATCCCGTTCCCCGGGACAATTTGTCGTAACGGCGAGTAACATGGGAATTATTCTCGAGAAAATTTCGCTACAAGGAAGCTATACTTCCAGTTTGTCATATTGCAGGCTTTATGAGTGTTTTGCGTCCCCGCGAAATTCCACGCTAACGTAAATTCTGCAAGTTTTCTCGAAAATTCCTGTCGCCGTCGTTTATCTCCCGACGTCCCGGTAACGTACCGCTTCATACAAAATTCCTTCTACCCCATGGGCAGAATATGGGCCACATTCTTTCCATCGAAACGAAAGCTGACGCGGTGTCGTCCCGTGACGGACCAAGAATTTTTCTTGAGTCCCGCCGCGTAACCCACTGCGAACCTCTTGTTCTTCCGTGGCACTTTAAAACCCACCATAGATCTTGTAGAATTAAAATCTGGAGAAACGTCTGCACAAGCAGACAAAATTCATCTTAAGTCAGTTCCATTGCAAATTGAAGCACAAGTGTGTCATCAAAAATGCACGCGAATAAAAATAATACGAAATCACAGATTCAAATATGTGGGTTCGTTTGTTTTGTAAGAATTTCAACGATTGCGAACAAATCCGTATCTCGTACGGCAGCAAGAGGAGACTTTCCGGGTGGGAAGCATGAGATGCACAGGTTGGATCTAACGCGATCCGACAAAGAACCGCGAGCGGAGCATCAGAGTGTCCGTGATAGGATCGTCGAGGTGTGGTCGGATCACCTAGAAACCCGTCGGACAAATCCTCCGACCCCTGTAGCGTAGCAAGGCGAGCGAGTGCACGAGTGCACGGGTGCAACGCGCTCGCCAGGATGCAGGGCGATGCAGGGCGCGCGACACCGGCAAGCTTTATGCATTATGCTTTATGAACACGCGGCGCAGTCCCGCGTCATCGCAAGTCCGCGGGACTTAATGCACGGCCTCGTTTGTTCCCCGAAGTAATAACGCCGAGCGACTCTTGTACCCAAGCCCGGTCGTTCTCTCTCTCCTCTTGGTCACCCGAGTCTTCCCCTCGAGCGAAAGAACCAGAAGAAGAAGATGATGATGATGAAGAATAAAGGCAGGGAAGAAACGGAAGCAACGCGCCAGCCCATCTCGCTATCTCTCCTTCTCTCTCTCTTCCTCTCTCCGTTGGTCGTTCATTTACGTTTAGAGCAACAAAACTGCGTAATATCTGTCGGAGAAAGCAGACGAGGTTTACCCAGGAAAATCTCACCTTCGATGGAACCGCGAAATTGAATTGACTACGGCCTGTCTGAGCCGAGGGGGCGGAGATCGATCCCAGTATTTGTCCAGGCCACTGTTAAAAGCGCCGACAAAGTAACCTAATAATGCCGGATTTAGCGATGGCGCGAAACCCGTTTGTCTGCACCAGATTGCCGGATAAATTATGTTCCGCGAAGAAGATGCACCGTGTCTCTGCAATGCTGATCTTGTCGGGCACCTGGTCTTTAAAAAGACCAGTTCCTTCACTCCTCTCAATTTTTAACACACACAATTCTCTTTCAGAGCTCTTTCACTCCTCTATCATTTCCTCTCTATGTGTTCGTAGTTGCTTGGATTTGTAAGAATTGATAACCAATAAGTAAGCTTGGTAAAGAAATAGTCTTGTAATTAAATTTTGTGCAGATCGGAAAGTGTATTTTTAACCCCGAAACTGATATCGAGAGGAAAATAGGGACCCCGTGAATATTCATGGAAAATATTTATAGTCGCCCGCTGTGTGTTTATGGAAAATTCAAAGACTTCATGAATGTAGTTGTAATTGTTCCCGATTCAAGAAAGACCAGAGCCACGATAAAACGCTGAATAATGGAAGGAAGAGGGCGAAAGAGAAAGGGGAAAAGTGTGGGCAAGTATATATCGGGTGGGATGAGAGAATTGAATTGCGGTCATTCGTCGCGTTAAACCGTTCCCGTCCACGGCGCGGAGCCGACGCGTAATTAATGTTTCCAAGAAGAGATAATCTTCGCCACGTTGCGAACGCGCGGCGTTACAACCCGAAACAACAGGCATTCCGCGTTCGTACAACCGTGGCATAATAATTCATGCTTTCTACATACTTGTTCCCCGTGATATAATACAACGCCCTCGCTTCAGAATTAATCTGTTCCATTTTCAGCTCGCTAAATATTTATTTGAGGTGCATGCTTGTTTTCTTGCATTATTAACGGGCGAATATTCCGCCGCTCCCGGTGAAAGTAATTCGCGGCTAAATCTCGCGCGAAAGTTTCGCATGCGAAACCAGAGGAGAGAGAAAAAAGGGTCCACCGCTTTCTCTCAATTTATTGCCCATTTGCTGACGCTATTCGTCTCGTTAAATGGAATCGGGAGAAAAATGTTCCGGCGAAACGTCGTAATAACTATTAACTATTAACTATTACGTATAAATATTAAATAAAGGGGACCGTGAGATTCGTTTAATTGCTGGATCGAGATGATTAGAGGGGCCTCGAAGAAATGAGGGAACAGACAATATTTTGCTTTGTTTATTCATCTTTCTTGCAAAGTAATGGAAAATCAATCTGAGATTTATATTTAACCCTTTGCATGAAGAGCGTTTAGTCATTTATTGAATAAAGACATTTAGCAATGTAGAAGTTCCAAGGTGTAGAATAAATTTAGACGTTTTAATTAATCGTTTCCCCTTGCAGATCGCGAACGAGAGCATGCTGTACAGGTCCAGATACTTCGCAATCCCCCAAGACGACGACTCGGAGGTGTCGAAATCGACCATAGAATTCAAGGTGACGAGCGACATGTTCAGAAACGGCCGGCTGCAATTGCGTTGCACCGCCGCCATCGCGGACGTCTACCGGAAAACAGCCGACATCGAAATCAATGAGGACGCTCCCCGCATCGCGTCTATCACTGGAGAATCGCCACCTCGAGGACACCGTGAGTGCACGTTACTATCCTACACAAGATTCCATAACAGGAGAACCACGACAATGTAACTTCCTTTCAATTTCTGAGGAATTACACTAACGTCAGGCGTTTTCAAATAACCTGTATAGCAATTCCAACTATAAACATCCTATGCAATTTTCTACAATTTTAATCGACCTGTATAACAAAAAGTTTCTATGGAGTCCACAAGTTGTTGAGCACCCTGTAAAATAGTTTTCGCACATCCCAGCAATAAAGAAATTATTCTGCGCCGAACCAAATCCCGGTCAGGCAGAGTGTCGAAAGGGAAGCCGTTCCCTGTCGTAGAAGCTAATCAAAACCACGCCCATCCAGCCGCGTTCTATTAACTCGGTAAACAGTGCTAATAAAGGAAGACTCGGAGGCGCACGGTTTACGTGGCCCCGTTAACAGGATGAATTCATGGCAAAAGAATTCCCCGGACCCGGCCGGTGAAGAAAGAGAACAGGAAAGAATTCCAGCCGGGGCTTTTAATGATTCAGCAGGTAGCTCGTTTATCCACGTTCAGTAATGGGCTCAGGATGCTTCGTATCATTTCAAACACTGTTTCAACGGGATCCACGATCCTCCTCCCCCGGCAACCCAAGCCGCGGACATTTTTTATTCGTTGCAACGAAGAAAACAGCGACTACGCTCCTGATGAAATCACGGGTTTAACGGGTAGATACACTCCCGCATTTCCCCATGTTATCTCTCATCCGTTTGATTTTAAACTAAAAATCACTTTGGTTCTTCATCAGCAAAAACAGTGCCGGGAAGCAAACAGCATATGGGGTTTAAACGTAAAAATATATAAAAATATAATATATTTTAGGTTTTTTATAATATGCACTTCATTTTCATATCGCAGTTGATTACGTCAGAGGGCCAGACTACACTACATAATTAAGGATAAAGAAATGGGCATCGAAAATAGTGCCAAAAGACAGCAGAGTCGATGCTGATTATAATGCATTTTGCCCCATGTCAATGTCTCAATCCGTTCCCGAGATATAAGCGTTTAAAGTTTGCGCGTATTTGGAATGGGAAGAGGAGCCCATTCACAAGTGAATTCCTGCAAACGTAGTGAAATAGTAAAACTGACCTGCCTCAACTTACGGCACGTAGAGATAGGTCAGTCACCGAGTACGCGAGTGAGACGGAGATAGCTGAACGTCAAAAATTGCCGTTGTCTTCAAACAACGATATCTCAGGAACCAGGCATTGCATCACGAAGGAACAAAGCCATTTTTAAGCGGAGGCTTCGATCTCTCCAACGATCTAAGATTCATTAAAATAACATCACGTGTTACAGAGTTGCAAGAACTTAAAAATCAATAAATCTCAATATCATTTTCCCGAGAATTTCAGCGGCTTCAACTAAATAAATATTGTTTCTTTAACACTAATTAACACACTTTCATTCAATATGACTATTCGCTACTTCAAACGAACGCTTTCAACAAAAACATTACACAATAAAAAACGTTAGGGTCGCCATAAAGAAAAGGTTTCCGCAGAGTTCACAGAGTCCACAGAAATTTTTTTAAACTGGAAAGCGAACTTTGCACGCTCGATTCTATTCGGAGAGGAGGTCCTAAGCGTGCTCGAATTTTTTGGCAGCGGTTCAGAGGCAGCGGGTTAATAAAAACAAATTCGTAGATCCGGCGGAATGTAGAGTCCGTTATAAATTAATTTATACACTTGCCGAGCGTTCGACGGACGTATCTCCGTTCATCGGGAATTCTTTTGAACAGCTGGCCAGCCAGTCGATCACGGGAATCGCTCGATCGCGCTCATTTATCGAATCTGAATTGTACTAGGTGGTAACTGAGAATCGTCAATACAGGGAGGAAGGGTGGATGATAACAGGTCCGAAGTTTCTGGAGACGGGCGGTAAGTTGCGAAACTGGGCTAGCCAATTGGCCGGTGTTTGTATTCCCCTTTAATATCGACGGGAAACGGGCGAGAACAATGCCCTGTCGCGGTAAAATTCAACTGATCAGACCGAATGGGATAATACTGGCGACGGTATCGATCGGATCCGCGTTGTTAATTGCGTCGTTCCGATCTAACGAGGCGGACGGACATCCACGGAATTTTATCTTCTTTCCGACCCACTGGACCTGATTCCTTAATGCACGGGTCCGGAGAATGGCATCGTCGTGGAACGAAGCAAGGGGGGACGGATGATTCCAGCGGGTTGCGAAATTTTTCCATTAACGCCGTAAATTGTGGCCTTTAACCGAGCTATTCCAATTCGAACTTCTGGCGTTCATCGGATTTTCGAAAATAATGTTGACCCTAAGTTTCCGCGCGCGACACGTCACCAGCAGCCTGCAAATTCACAATTAAAAAGTGCGCAAGAAATACCAAGAGCCACCAGATTTCCCAGCTTTTGGACCCCGGCAAGCGAGGAACGGGAGTTCTCGCTAATGAATAAACTGCAAATATGAATTTTTTATCCGCACTTTGTGCGATCGAGCTCACAGTGGCTACATTTCGGTTCAGTTTAATGCGCGTGATACGTGAAATAATGCTCCCTTAAAGTTTCGAGGCAAACAATAATAGCTCTGCGAAATATTCTATCGAAGCCGAATTGCGATAAAAATCACATAAAACATTGTTAATCATTACTCTCCAGCAAATATTATTGTTTGTGGCTTGAGTGAAACATTTTCTGTGTTGTAAAGTGTCGAATTGTCGCAAGTCTTGAAAGCAATCCGAGCAATAAACATTGCTGCAATTATTTTTATACTGAACGCAAATAAATACTGGCGTCGAACAAAACATTTTAATCTATCGGCCTTCGATTTTCGTCGCGCGATGAATATTCTATGCCGTTGCGGATTTAAGCGCGAATTTTCCCGTAGGAGAGTAACAATGGTTTTAATGAAGTGCCGGGCGCTTTCGAATTCCCAATGAGTTTTTGCATATACGCGCACGCGGCGATCATCGTTGTTCCCCACGTATTTAGTCTTACGGTATCTTTTTTGTCCCGTCGCGCGTCGCGCCAATAAAATTTTCATTCGACGATAATCATCGATTCTCCGGACAGTTTCCCCGCGAGAAAATTGCTGGAGCTCATTAGTGCGCGCCGGGCCCCGAAGGCGACGAGGTAAACACCGTGTTATTGACTGTTAGCGAGGTATTGTATTGTAATTCGAACGTAGCATTGAAATAATTGCGCCGTTTAATGAGCCCGAGGATTCGTTAAAACGTACGCGAACGGTAATACACGATTCTTGCCGATAATTTGCTGCGAATCAATGGACATCGGTTAACGAGTGTTTGTCAAGGCTTCTGTCGGCGGCGCTTCGGACCCGCGCAAAAATTACAAAGTAAATCTAAAAACTTGTCAACATTAAGATCGCCGAAATAATTAAAGACTGAAATAAATTTCTATTCGATTCCTGTCTCTTAAAATTAATGCAAAAAATGTTCATTTTGCATAAAGACCAGGATTTTTATCTCGGAAATGTCGGGCAATATTAACAATTTTCGTTTAATCTCCCGAATAAATTACCTCTCTTAATCCGATTCTCTGTGATTTATGTTCTGAACCGTGAAAATCCTGGTTTTAATTAATAGCTGATTAAGGGCTCACGGAAAGTCTAAAATAAGGAAACAATTTTTCATTGACCAAAAGTGTCCCTCGCAGTTAAAGTAAAATAAAGATACACGTTTTCTTGTAAAGCTGTAAAATGAAATAAAAATACGCAGTTTCTCGTGCTGCGAAAGTCTGCAAATGCTATAAAAGATGGAATGAAGCTGGAGGGTATGTTCAGAGCGTATCGAGCGAACATTTTCGTCATTTTCGGCGGCGCGAGGTGTTCTGCGACAATGGTGGATGTGTGTGCGAGGAAAACGGAAGCGAAGGGCCCGACACCCACTACCGAACGCATGATAATTGCGCCAGGCTCGGTATAGAGCCTCGTGATAGACAAAAAGGCTGTGAAAGGGGCTTGGCGGGGGTGTGAGGAAGTAGGGGCTGAGATCGCGGCGAGTGATTCAGTTAGGGACGCGATCCTATTTCCCGTAACAGGGTAACGGCTTTGCTTTCCCAGCTGGAACAATCGGCCCTCCCCCCTCTTCGCTCCCCGCAGCGAGGGCTGCTTCTTGGCGAAGAGCTGATACGGCTGGCAGAGGCAACATAAATGTCATGGAGCGGCGTGATTCACATGAAAGATCGCGCGTGACTCGATACATCCGCCGCGCATCCATAAATGTTATTGTTGCTGTTTGCCTTATTGCTAGACCGAGGTAGTTTGCCGTTTCTGGCCGTTTCGTCGGGACATCAAGAGATTAGATGATGCGAGATTGAATTGAATTCGGTATGGACGGCCAGCTGCGGAGCAGGAATATGTGGAAGAAATTCTGGAATATATATGAAACAGTATGTGTATAAATATGACTATGATTGTGGAACGCATATATAAGAAAAAGAGAAGAGTGCGACATGAATTTACAATATAACACGCTGGATACTGAATTATTATTAACTGGTCGTACAAATAAAAATCGGTGGTTTAGGGGACTATATTACTCAATTATTTCTTAAAATCGAAGTTGAGGAAGGAGCTTGCATAATTATGATTTCCATTTTCCGCGCGTCGAATTCGGGAGCAGCGATCGAGCCTGGCCAAAAAGGAAATTCGACGGAAAACACGAGTGAAAATGGGACAAGGAGGATATAGAATAATTCACGAATTCGGTGGCAATTATATTGAATTTTCCCGTGGAGCGTATCGGCGCTCTGGTTTCCATCGCCGCGAGGAATTGCTCGTCCCCTGATCTCGCTCGGCAAAAACGAAATAGAATCGCAGCGCGGCTATATACATACATCTACATACGACAATGACAGAAATATCTGTACGGGAAGAATGAGCATGGAATTCTACTCCAGCGACTAATTGAGACGATTTCGGCCGGCGACGCGGCGGTTTGGAAATCGGTGAAAATTGCGGGGGAACAGGAGCCGCGAGGCTGATCGCCACGATGATGGCGATCCTTTCTGGCGGTCGAGGATAAAAATTGAAAAAAGGAGTCTGCGGTCCGATGGGTGGCCGAGTGGCCACGGTGATCGAGCAGTGCCGGGGGGAGAAAAGCAAAAAGGGAGGACGAGCTGAAAAAAGTGCGAAAATGCGAGGCTTCATCGAGCCCGGCGATCGGGCGCGGCTCGATAAAATTTCGTATATAAAATGAGCACGGCCTGGCTGCGCTCCTGGGTGGGTAATTACGTGTGCGGGTGGTTCTTTCTCGTATGAATCCACTGGGTGCTCCAAAACAATCGAGACTCTAACATTATTCCATGGAAGAAACATTTAATACCACAAGAAAGAGGACTTGTAGATCACGTAAAAAAATTTGCAGATTAGAAATGCATTCTGAAATTTCGTTTTACTATAAATTACTTTTGCGCGGCATTACAATTGAAAAAATTCGCGCCATCTCATAGTGAAGGAGATATATCTGTTCGTTGTGGCACGATGGCAGCGACGCGGGTTAGAGTGGCACGTTAATAAAACCAGAGCGTTAATTGCTGAATTCCCCATCGATTAATAGCGCTGAAGGCACCGTTGAAGGCGAGAGAGGCGAGTGGGCCGATTTCATGAAGGAAGGAAATAACTCGGTGTCTACAGGCGTTCAAATTGCGGAAATATTCCGCGCGATCGTGCTCCATCGATTGCCCCTCCGCAACTCCTTTCTCTCGTATTTTTCTATTTCGCCCCACTGTTTCGTATCCAGCCGATCGAAAAGTAATTATATTCAACAAACAGAGCCGATCAAACGCGAATTATTGGAACTGAAATGTCATTATTGAAAGGCCGCAGGAAAAACCGACCAAATAAATTCCGATTTAATTCCCCTCGGCTGCAAAGGGGTAAATCCGCATGCAAAACGTAATTATTAGACTGCGGATCTTCGGTTCAATCGTCTCAAAACGTCGAAAATAATATTAAACACAATATCCATGAGATTTTTCTGAAATCACTCCAGTCTTATATTTGACGTATTAATTTGGCCATAAATGTATGTATAAAGACTGGAAATTCTTGCGGTTGCGAGAGCTGCATTTTTTTACGACTACATGGGAACATCGATGTAAAAATTCTTGCTGACCATCGGTACGATATTGTCGGATGTACGCTAGGATTCTTTCGATCGAGATCTCGTGGTGGAAATCGCAGGATACTCGTGGAAAAGAATTTTCTCGCGAGAGAGAACGTCTACGTTGGAAAATATGTACACAAGGGGAATCCGTTTTCGATTAGAATACAAGCCCCTCGCGCGGGAACGACGTGGGCCGGACGAAGAATACGAGATCCTCGAGGTATCTAAATGCGCATAAATTTCTGTTGGCTCGCGTATCCCTCACCCTCTTTGTATTTCAAAACACTTAGGATATCTAGACGCGCATTGGATCCCGTCCCCTGGAATTTCCGAGACATTTGACCCGTTGGGTTGACCGATTGATTACATGACGCCGGATTGCGATAATGGAACGTACAGGACGTTTCAAAATCGAGTGCTGCGAGATTCCGAGGAGTGTCATAAGATCCTTGTAAAGGAAATTTGTCTTCTCAGAATTTTCAATTTTTATATTTATTCATTTGCTTTAATCTTTCCGAATTTCCTAGAAAACATTTTTTACTGCACAAAATTTGGTATCCGCATGAAACTATAGGTTAACGTTACTGTTCAAAAACGGATATTTCACGTGCAACGACTGTACCACCCGGAAAGGTTCTCAGTTATGATTTACAAACGCATCAGCAGCAAGTGTCGACGTTCCGAGAGCGAGTCTCCCCCAGCCCCGAAACATCAGACAGACCTACAGTCCTATTCACGAGGCAGAAAAAAAAATCTATATCTCGTCAGCTTATTTCATCTCAAAGAATGGCCCCCATTTGTGCCAGGCCACCGTCTGCGCGTCTCTATAAAGGAGAGCAGGGCTGGTAGCCAAGGAAACGCGAGGAGCCGTCGTCGACGCGACATTAACGTTCGAAAACGCGAAATTTTAGTGGATTCGGTTCGTTTGGTCCGCGAGGGGCGGTCTGGTTCTCAGCGATGGTATAAAGGGGTGGTTCGATTTCCGCTTGGGGAGACGAGGAGTGGATTCGAGAGAAGGCTGCTTGGAGAGAAGAGAGAAGTAGAGAGAAGAGAGGGGGGAGAGTCCTTTAACGGTGCGTTTACGCTCCTTTTACTGCGGAGTAATGGTATTGGCAATCGGGTAGGCACCGTCCGACGCCATTCGAGGAGGGCACCGCGTGCTCTCTTTCTCACACACACTCGAGTGGTGACGCGGCTTTATCGCCTGTCCTTCGAGCAGACGTCGCGCGATCAGCCTCCATCGGCCATGAAAACTCTTCTCCCCGGAGCTCGTAAGAAGGCTCGCGCGTAAATCAGCCGCGCGAGTACGCGAACCCTGCAGGCACATCGGAGAGCCTCGGCATCGAGCACCGCCTCGGGGGATGAGTCAGCAAGCTCGTAAACGAGCAACCACCCCTGCGATGTCCTGTCTCTCACCTCCATCCCTCGCAGAACAACCGCAGACATCGCTCGCTTCGAGTGTCTCCGCGGATCCAGCTATCAAATTGATTTCGTCGGCGAGCAACCAGAAACCCCTACCCATAATTGATCCTCACCTACCCGCTCCGATCCCCCAGGAACTTTGTTTTTGGATGCTGCACCCGTTTCGACGATCTACCGGCTCACAATCCGGTATAAATACTTCATCATAGTTAATTGAATTATAGAAAGATTAACAATATATAAACATGGCAA
>CM052265.1:11388616-11721583 GCA_028455795.1 Lasioglossum marginatum | reverse complement strand
ATCCGCAGTCTAGTCATACGACATCAGCCAAATTAAATTGCCGTTTATTCATTCCTGAATAATTTCAACCTGATGAAAAAATATGTCAATGTTTCTAAATTCTGTAAGCTCTTTTGCTGCTTTCGTGTTAGATTGTGTTGAGATGATTATATCAGTGTATCGGCAGAGGCATGGTTGAGCACTCGGCCCCGCGGAAGACGGGGGTCAACTTATCAAAGCAATTGATAAGCACTCTAATTGCGAGGCAGTGTCACGGGGGGGGAAAAACGTACGACGATTGAACAAAGCGAACTTCCGTTCGGCAAAAACGGAACTCCTCGTAAATCGAGTCCGGCACGCGTGAACAATTTCGGAAAATCAATTCGACCTTTCCGTACGCGTTCTCCCCGGTTCTCCGTTTCGGGGACTGTCTCGCCAAACCCACGGCAGTTTTCAAAATTCATTTCTATATCTCTCATAACCCATCTGCCCGTCGCGTAGTCCAATCAAACCGACTGACTCGACTAATTTACTACTCGGCCTCCGAAATTGTTTCGGTTTTGATTGACAAGCGGAGGTGACCGCCGCTCTGCGCATCGTGCCGACTGCTAGCAAAGCGTCCATCGGCGTTTCACGCGCGTTAGAACACGTGTACCACGCCCGCACCCTTTTCCGTCAAGATTATTTCGGGATGAAAGCGAGGATGACAAGTTACTCGCTTATAAAGCGATTCTTTGAATAAATTGTAGGATATGTTCCCGTCGAAATTTTTCAACGTTCGAAAACGCATAAAAAAGTGAATGGAACCCGACGTATATTTCGAACTCTTCAACCCGCGCGATTAAACTAAAAGAAACAAGCTTCCCATTAGTCACCAGCGACTCGATATTAAATCGCGAGCGAGGTACCGTCGATTATGGTAGAGGAACGCGACTCCCCATCAAAGTCAAGGAGTAACTATCCGGACAGAGACTCGTCAGGACAAGTTGGCAGCAATTTCTCCTCGGTTCCGGATGTGAATAATCGCGGGGACCCGACCCGGCAAAAATAATTCCATCGCATCCCTTCGCAAACGAGCCTCCATTATTCAACGCGATCTTTGATAAATTTCGTCGGACAGGCAGTCGGATGACGCGAGGGGTGCCGTATGGAAGGTGGTGGTAGGGAATAGGAAATGAATGGAAAAATATCTCGTCCCCCGTCGTCTGAAATGAAATAATTCTCCGCGATGTGAAATATCGTCATCCTCATAATTAAAAGTTGAGGTTGCAACTCGCGGGAGCCATTAGTCTCTCCGGAAGACCGGGGATGTAATGCCGGTCACCGTGAGTTCCTCGATTCCTGTAATTATTCCATAAAGCGGATATTTATATTCGCTCGTGGACCCAGGGCGCCGCGCCGCACCGGTTGTCGCTATTTATATTCCATTTCCGTCGTGTTATATGATCCGCTCGTACGGAAAACATAATGCCATTCGTACGTTTTGTACATACCCGGCCAGCCTCTTATTATTGTCGCTCATTAGGCGAGTGACCATTCCAGGCACCAGCCTGTCGTAATGTCGAGGAGGATTCCGGGAATCGTCTCGGCAATTAGCAATTTCGATGCTTCACTTCAGATTGAGATTAATACTGGAGATCTAATTTGTCATCCTTGATTTTAGTGTGTGAAAGAAAATAGATGTAACACGTTCAGAATTTTTCAAAATCCGGATACTTTTTCTAAGGAATTTTGTATTTGGACTTTGAAATTAAAAGAGATTTTGATGAATTGTATCTTGTGATTTCCTTTAATCAGATGAAAGAGAAGAAGTGCAGCTCATTAATATCGGAACGAAACGAAACGAAGTTCATAAACTATCAAGGAAACTGTATGGTTCGGAGAGTCCATTAACCGCGTTAAATTAATCCTCCGTCGTCGACGCTTCGCGGCGGCGTGGCAAACGAAAGCGGCTAAACTGAAATTGGAGACGCGCGTAAGTGGAGAAGGCAAAGGGCTATACTACAGATTGCGGCGTCGCTCGCAGACGTTTCTACGGTAAAAAGGGTCTGCCCTAGTAAAGGGTCTAACGAGATTTTATGAAGGGCCTCTTTCTATGACGTAATAACTCGCCTAGACGTCCTGCCTTCCGGCAGACATCCAACTGGCTGCCAATACTGCCAGTGAAAAAATAGTAATGGAACGAACTGTGTGGCTTGTGGAAATGGTTCTCGATGATCCTGCGACGCTTATAATTAACTTGGAAATGTATAGATCAATAGATGTATACGATTGAAAGATGGGGATTAGAAGAATTCACACTGAGAATTTTACGTATTTAATAGAAAAAAACGAGTGAATCGTAAATTAACAGAAAAGTTCCAGTAGTTGAAGTCTCGATTATCCAAGAGCAACATTTTCAGTTTCTATCAACCGAGGATCCTTTAAAAATTCTTAACACGTATTATTTTAATAACGGAGCTTTTAAGCGTCGCTGGGACATTACCGGTGAATTAATTCAATCTGGAAAGTAGAAGGGAGGGTGGCAGAGAGGGTTGGGAAGAAAAATTTGTGGAAGGGACTCGCAATTTTTCATGGGAAATTATCCCGAACGTCTGGGGGATGGGGGTGGTGGAATAGTTAAGGAGTTGGAACTCTCTCGTCGACTTTTCTCGCGGAGTTACGCTCTCGATTCCTTCGGAATCGAGTGACTCGGCGCACTCTGGACCGGAAATGTTCGTCGTGAATCGAAGGGAACGGCTCGAAAGGGCTGGATCGTGGCCCGGGGATTCGCGAAGGGGTTCGGCGACGATAGTTCTTCGGCATTCGATCGAACCACGTCGGAACCCGTAGAACAAGTCCTATCGATGAAGAGACTCCCTGTTCGAGGATCTTTACGAGTCGAGGTTTACGAGCCACCCCCACGGGCCGCCTGATATCGAACTGGTCGCGGCACACGTTAACGAGCGGGGCCGAAACTTTCGGCGAACGGATTTACGATCCCCTCAAAAACACTTGGACCGATGCTTTGATTCTTTCTCGCTGCAAAATCTGCCGCCCCGGTGTGATGACCGCAAGTATGGCAACGGGGGTGGCCGCCCTCTGAAGTTTTACAGTTAAAGAGGTTGCGAAGTCCGACGATTCCCGGGGAACCGCTCGTCGGGGTTGAAGTTTCGAGGAGCACCGATTATGGAGACTTAGGATTCAAGGGAATAAAATTGTGGCGGGGTGGTAGGGAGCTTAATATACGCTGGGGGTTGGAGGAATATATATGGAGCGTGACACATTTATTAGGGGGTTGGACGCTGGGGATGCTGCGGCTCTGGGGAGCATTGTTTATTCCGTTCATGGAAAATTGGTGTTTCCAGGAAAGTACTCCCGAAATAAAATTTAAGGTTAAAATTCAAGTATGTATATTTGATTAGAATTTTAATGAAGCTGTGTTACTTTAAAGTGCCTTCAGATCATTACGGATTAATATACTAATGATGTGTGTACGATATATAAGCTGAATGTAAATATTTAGTGGTAATAATTGCAATCAAAGTGCATATATTCAATACAAATTAATTAAACTAGAGAAAGTTGAAACCACATTTAATATACGTATATTCGATTAAAATCAGTATTGTAACAGAAGTAATACTTCAATTTCCTTTAATTGAGAATGCTACTCCACATGATTTGCATGATCCGCATGCACGCCTGAAATATTCGATCGACTCATAAATAATTTCTGATACTGTCTGCAAATGGCAACGACGCATATTATCCTAGTGATCCATCATGCTGGAGCTGTGTGACAAATGTCAACAAACCATTGCAAATAATGAGGAATACATAATTGATCAAGATGTAATTGATGTTTACTTTATTGATGGGTATAATCGATATATTAAAACAAAAACCGTGACATGATCTAACGGAAATAGCAATAAAAATCAATTAAAAGATTGCTGCTGATTGACACTAAATAAATTACTTTGAGTACATCAAATTTTTGAGGTTGCTAGTTTGGCGATCAAAGGTGTCAATTTCATGCCAGATCTCGCTTAAACAATAACTTCGCTAAATAGTGAATAAATAAATGCTTTCGAGCGGCTACCAGGCTGTTGAAGAGAAGTTTCCGGGCGAGTTAAAATTGAAAACCCGTGGAGAGCAAAAAGACGCGGAGAATAAAATGTTCGGAACAGAGGTTCTGCAACCGAAAAAGACAACCTGCAGGCTCTGTGCAATCTTGTTTGCCGCCGCAATGCAGGTGGCCTGAATAATAAACGTAGCCGGGCGCGGCAACAAGCAAAATGTAAACGCGCTAACAACAACGATCGCGTTAGATATCGACGTGTAAAAAGCCAGAAAACCGTGCGAGGGTGGACGGTCGAAGTACGCACCCGAGAAGACGGGGGAAAGGAATCAGCGAGCCGGATCCAATTAATCGAATATCGACCGTCCCCTCTGTTTCGCTTTTTCCTATTTTTCTTTCGCAGCCGACGCCGACGCCGTCGTCCCAATACCCGTTCATTACAGAAACAGTGACCCGCCTACCTGGACAAACCGTGCGAGCCCCGGGGCTTTATGAAGCCTCGTATATCCTACCAGCTTCAGACCACCCCTAAGTTTCCCTTATCCCCCACTACCCGGAACTCTCCCCGTCGCACTCTTATCGGATGCGAGTATCGCGGCTAATAAACTTCCGGCCAAGAAGAGAGATAAACGCGCGGAAAACACAAGGGCGTTGTCGTTCGGCGCCGATGAATTATATATTCGACCCTCTAAAACCGATATTAAAAGCGATTCGGAGAGGGGGTGGGACCAGGATCGAAGCCGATTTTTTTTTCACACGTACACCATGCCACCCACTCCCGCATGTCGCCGCCTTTGTCCTGCGGATCGAACGCTTTTGTTCATTCAACGAGCCGCTCGATCGAGAACACTGTACCCAATCGCCGGGAAATTATGGATCGTTGACGCACACGTTTGTTTCTTCGCGAGCCAAAGTCGAGTGGCAGAATCGGGGATCGAAATAAACAATTACCTTTGACGAAGTTCTGTTCGAGTATGTCTCGTTTAAATGTGCATTTGTTTTCATTTTTCTCGGTAACCATTCAATCTTTCATTACGAGAAGTATATCAGCAGTATCTAGAAACATCACGACTACGAACACCGTGGTCCTGGGTTCGAATCCCGCCGGCACCTCTGAAAATACTTTTCATTAGAGAAAGGTTTTCATGTGATATCTTAACTGTGGTGCCCCAAGGTGGTTCGGAACTCACCTTACTAATAAACTGTAGGCTGAAATTAGGCGATAGTGAGAGTGGAAAGAGGGGAGAGTGGTAAATGGATTTGAAACCCCGAGGGGACCAAATATCATTACTTTAACAGTATTTAGAAACATTACACACAGTGGGAGAAATGAGTCGGAAGAGTATCAAGTAGAATAGGAACATTTGTAGTCCGACCCCTAGAATCAATATTTCCCGGTACAGAATTACAGCCCGATTGAAAATGTTTAATTTTACAGAA
This sequence comes from Lasioglossum marginatum, assembly GCA_028455795.1. NCBI lineage: Eukaryota > Metazoa > Arthropoda > Insecta > Hymenoptera > Halictidae > Lasioglossum > Lasioglossum marginatum. The sequence goes on along the minus strand of CM052265.1, from coordinate 11,716,101 downwards.
ACACTGATGGAAACCTGTTGAATTTCATTATTGAAAATGAAAGGAATATTGCTAATTGGCTTCGTTCCATTGCTTTGAAGAGTATGATTTTTAAGCAAAGAGATTCTAGCTCGAAAACAATTGGGTGAAAAAATAGGAAATGCAATTTTCTTAACGATTCGATTAGTCGACGTGCGTGTAACGTTCCCGCGTCCCGAGCTATGCATTTCCTACGGTAGTTTCGACGGTAGCAACGTTTATAGTGGTAGCCGTTTGTATGTAAACGACACTCGGTTGGAAATAATTATGAACAGACAGTATGGAACCGTGCAATTTAAATAGACAGTCTCTTGTTCCGTCGACGTCGAGTGGAATTGCTCGATTTCGCTCGGGGAAACGAATCGAAAATATTCGATAAACCTTTAACAGTTCTCTTCTTCGTGGAGTGAAATTCAATCGATGACTCTCGTCATTCTTCCTGATTTTTCCTGAGACAATTACACGCGACCAGATTGCCAATTTTTCTGCACTTAATTCTCTAAAATTGTTTCTACATTCACAGTTGAACGGACAGATTCTATTCGATTCCTGTTTCTCTGCAAAACGATTCAAAACCCAATACGAAGGAGCAATGGAGACAGGGGGATCGTTTTCATCTTCCCACCGAATTCCGCTATCAAAATATTCGATAGGAGTATCGAAAGCTCGGGCTGATACGTCCATCGATATCAATTCTTTCGCAGGCCAATAAAAAATCGCAACGCCGTTGTCGATATTACGTCCAATATTTCCGCGGCCGAGGTTTTTAATCATTTTCCCGTCATCGATGGGAGATCGCGTCCCTGGACCCCGTCATGACAATGAAGAGGGTCGTGTGCTGAATTAAGAGAAGGATCGAGCGAAATCGGGAAACCGACCCGCACGAAATTAATCTAAAACTAACGTAAAACCAACGAATTGCAACTAGAGAATAAGAGTTATTGACTCATTGTGGCCATTCTAAAATGTGTTGAAAATAACAAATTTATGAACACGAAGAAAATAAAATTCCTCATATAGCGTTTCGAAACTGACTCCGGCAGAAAAATAAATTCTTATTGGACACGGAGATACGAACGTCCGCAGTCTGGCAATTAATTTCAATAAAACGGTGAATGAATGGGCACGGTCGCAATAATCCGTGCAACACGAGCAGAATAAACAAACCCATAAAAGCTTAAAAAGTTTTCTTGTTACTCGCGGTAAAGGGCGGCGCGGGTGTGTGGCGCTTGCCGTGGATACGAACGCGGAAAAAAGGCGGGACGCGGTGCACAGCTTATGTGCACAACCTCAGAAAGCTCGGAGCTTCCGTTTAATTAGTCTATTTGGAGCAGTTGCAGCTACTTAAGCAACGTGCCCCCCGCCTCCCTCCCGCCCCTCACGAATTTACTGGTACCGGGCACCAACGAAAAACAATTTCCCCCGGGCGAACTGTTTCGCGAATAATTTAGGATTAAGGGTTAAGAACGGCTATCGGGGCCGAGGCAACAAAGTTTGCGGCGCCGTGCCACGGGACTTGGCAAGCATAACCGCCTCTCTCCCCGGAAGCGACGCGTCCCACATTTTTCTCCTCCCACTTTTCCAAGGGAAAAGCTCGGAAGGGAGGGCGGTGAGCTAACGAGCGATGCGTTCGCCCACCTGGTCATTACTCAACTTTTTATTGTAATTAAAAACGATAAAATCGCCGGGTAAATTCATTACCCGGAATTTGTAATTGAAAGGGAGCTTGATGTGGGTTAATAGGAACGCGACAGTGCGTCCCGACCGCGACAGGGTTTGATTAATACCGCGGCTTCCGCGGAAGTCCACGACAAATGGATTTTCGATATGACCACGTCGGGTTCTAAAGTATCTCGAAATTAATTCCTGCCCCGAGACTCGAGCATCATTAATGTCCCAATGAGGCCGTCGCTCCTGGTCCGACGAAAATTCGAATTTCCCGCGCGACATTCCTCCTCGCGAGCTGAAAGGGATTTTTAAATGGTCCGATATTACGCCGAACCTCGATCCCGATTCCATTACCAACACGTTATTTTCGTGGACGACTGTGCTCTATCCAAATGGGTTTCATATTTAATTGTGGGTGGACGTGGGAACAGGGAACGGACGTGGTCAGACTGGATTGGAGAGGATTTGATCGTTTAAAAATATTAAAGAGTAGATTGATAAGTAAAAAAAGCCTGGGCGCGGTCAGACAGAATTTGCTAATTATAATTTCCAATTTTTTAATAATACTGTGAATTATCGGAGAGCCATCATCTCTTCTGGAGGAAAATAAATTAGATAGGGGAAACAATGAGCTTAATACGTGATAGTATATCGATAAGTGGAAACTGACGGTAGCCAGACAGGATCTGTGAAATATAATTACCTGTATCTTGGAAATGTTAAAGGTAGGAAGAATGTCGTATTTAATTATCGGAAAGCAATCCGGTGATTCTCCCGAGGAAAATAAGATTGTCAGTGGAAACAGTTCGTGTATTATCAGATAGACTTGATACCCGGGTATCAGATTCCTGATATCTGTTCGCCGTCCAGTAACCGAATATCGCGGTTTCGTCGGCGTGTCAACGTCAGCGCTCGTAAAAAGCTCGCGTTTTTCGAAAACGTGAACACACAGCAAGCTATCCTCTTACCAATTATACCGAGGAGAAAAATCCTGATCCCTCCATTTCCGGGGAAAAACAACAAAACTCGGAAGAGGCAGGAAAAAAAATTGAAACGGGACAAAAAGAACTCGCTACGGTTTAATATCGAATAACAAATCCAAAGATAACATCTTTCTATGCATTCTCGTATGATTTAAAAAAATTTTCTACAAACTTACACTGCGAATCAAAAGACACAAAGAATGGAACTTCAGCGTACAGAGCATCCTGTTGTTTGTAATTTAGTATTATAGTGAAATTATTGTGGATCGAGAAAATCCAGCGTAATTAAAAGTTGAATACAGTATTAAATTTGATTATTCTTAATGGAACGAGCCAAACTAATGTTTCATTTCAAATTGAACAAACTATGATTATTCTAAATGGATAAATAAACGCTAGAGCATCAGTTTAATATATAACAAGCTTCTGTTAATTACTGCGCAACAATCATTTACACAGAAATGTACAAATTAATCAATCCATTATGAACGATACCTAGAATAAACGGTATCCAAACAATGTTTAGTATTAAAAAGTGGCAATTAACCAATCAATTCTCTCTGAAATTTTTCAATGTATTTAACAAATCAGAGGTCTGAGATTTCCCTTCAGAAGCCGTAGAAAAATGTGACAACATAAATCTCGTTTCCGATTGAAAACGTTTTAAGCTGATTGAGGCAAGTTTAATCATTGTGTAAAGTTTGGCGAGGGAGAAATTGATTTGGCGGAATGAGGGCGGGAAGATGATTTAAGCAGGATGTTCAGTGTGGTGTTATTTGCGTTCAGAGGCGATTGACGGATGTTCAGAGGGGCATCGTCGCGTTATCGCCGCGCAGACACTGAATTATCATCGAGCGCGTGCCAGCCCCCGCCGTCTAATCCCGGGCATTCATCATGTTCCTTCTGTCGTCAGGTGGCAACAGCTCAGCGGGACGCAGCACTGCCTGGACTACAGCGACGACGGTGATTCTAGCGTTGATTGCGAACCTCGTGTTCTCGCTGTCGACCTCGATGACGATGTTCGCGGCGACAGTCAGCACATTCGAGGCTCTCACTGCCGGCAGCAGGTAGCTCGTGGGCGTCGACAAGGACACCCCTGCCACTGCCTGACCCGATTACATCGTCCATGTAAAACCTAGTAGTCTAGGGCTTCCAGTTATGTATGTTACTATGTATGGAGTAGATAGTCGAATAACAATGATTTTTATTCGAGTGGGCCTGGCCGAAATACCGAGAAAAACAAAACCGAGAGGAAAAGACGACAGACAAGAAGAAACAGAGAGAAAGAGAAAGCTGGAAAATTGGCGTGAGCTTTCTTCGAAGCGATTATATACTTTCATCGAGCGTGTTTATCCCTTTTCTGCACGCGCGAGCAGACTGTTGAACCGAACAGGGACGATCGATCGATCGATCGTGTACACCGTCATAATTGTCCGATTCTCTGGGGCTACTAGGTGAACACGCGGGAATACCAGAACACATGGGTGAGATTGATAATTAAAGAAATAAAATAGTCTTTCGATGTGCTGAGAGAGAGAGAGAGAGAGAAAGAGATATGGAGAGGAGAGATGTAAACGGATGTAAAGCGAATTTTCAATTGTAACCTATTGTATGCAATATAACACTGCCCAGAACACACGATATGCTTGCTCGTTCGATTCCGTTCGTCCGATTGTTTCGATTTTTCTGTGATTCGTTAGTGACCCCAGTGTTCACCGAGTGTCGAGGATAGATATACGATTACAGGGGTAATTAATATAAAAATGAACAAAACTGATATGGTTAAACGTTAGCGCAGCGACGGGCGGCGTTCTGCTCAATATCCGCTCCTTTTAAGACGTCTGACGAGGAACGCGACACCATAGGTACCGATTTGTAATCTGTACAAATTGTAATAAATTACCATTCGAAGTACGTTCGATCCACCTCTCGTCGGCCTCGTTCATTCTAACCCGTCAACCTTACATTTCCTGCGAACGTGAGACCAGAAAATTAATTCAGATGACACCGAAAAGAATGTTGAAAAACATAACTGTTCATGAAATAAAATGTTTGCGTTCCTATCTTCATCAACACCTTGTTTCTTGATCGAGCAAGTAGTCTTTCAGCCAGGTAAGTACAATTGAAAAAATGTTCAACATTATAGTGAAGCTTGACAAACGGTCCGACCTTGCTATTGGTCAGACGAAGTGCCCAAACCGGCGAGCGACGAAACAGAGTCGTTTCGCAGGGCAGACGGGTCATTTTAATTTCTCGTTACACTTTCTTCCCGCTTTTGACTCATCGGAATTACTCGGCGACGCCATAAATTCCAGCTTGACAGCCAGCGAGTAGACGGTCGCGCTTGCCGGGAAACTAATCTTGCTACTGAAGTATCAGTCGCTGAATTCATCCGCATCAGGGAGCCCTGCAATTAACTCGACGTTAAACGATTCTTCTCTCCACGTCGACGCAAAAGGTAAGGATGCCGGTTTTCTTCTGGGGAACGTAATCTGAAACGTCACTCTACTTTGACCCGAGTGGTGGAAACAGGGAGAGAGAGAGAGAGAGAGAGAGCGAGAGGGGAGGAGAGGAGGGCCGGGATTGATCCAATAAAGAACGCTCCCTGAAAATTGGCACGACCACTCGTAAATGTTGAAGTGCACTCGGGCTACGTGGATTGCGACGTCGAAATATTTCCGGGATATGAATTATATCGGTACGTGACTCTTTCCGGTGGCCGTAATTGCGCCGACAGAGTTTCGGCGGGAAGGTTTATCGGCTCCTTAAAGCGAATTATTAAATTTATCGTTTAATCCACAGTGCGCGTCCACCGATGCGGCCAGTCGTACGAGACGAAAGTCCTGTTTGCTGATTCCTCGCGGGTCCGAGGACTCACGTTCTCTATGTACGTCCCTGCGGTCGCAATTTCCTCGGTGCAAGGAGCACAGAGTAATTTCAGGATTTCGCGTGGAACCTGGTCTCTTGAGAGTCGGACACGCTTTGTAGTTGACCAACAATTCCTTTTTTACATATTCCAAAGGACGTTGATTCTCTTTCCCATAATACACAATTTCATTTTTTTCTGCAAGAATTTTTCCGTACAAGATCCAGGAAAATCGATAAAAATGGACAACGAAAGACACAGATGAAAGGAAGATAGGGAGGCTCCGGGCGAGGCTCCGGAGGATCTAGAAATCCGGGATCGTCGGGGTGTCACGGACAAAGCCTGTTATTTCGCGTGGCCGTGTAATCAAGAGGAGCCTCGCGCGGAATTTAATGGCTCGGTCTAATACAGTGCCGGTTGGTCGCAAATATTCGCATTAAAATTCAGTGGGGGTTATCGGGGGGCGGTAGGAATTAGCATTGTATACGTATAACGGGCTGGAGGCAACGTGACTCGTGGGCGAGGCAGAGTGAGGCAGAGCGAGGCACGAGGCGCGGGCCAGGTCTAAATCAAGCTTTAAGCGTCCGCGCACGTCACGACGCCTCGTAGTAGCGAGAGGCCACGTGCCGGTCGCGCGAGACACGTGCGAGGCAGGATCGGAGAGAACCGAGGAGAACGACCAGAAAAGGATAGACGGCCGTTTTAATTTCGCCGACAAGCCAGATGGACCGAATGGCGCTGTGTTCCTTTATACGGCCCTGAACGCTCTTGATTAACGTCGATTCCGCGGTGGCCGCCCCCTCTTACCTTTTCATTTTCTTTGCCAAGCCCCTCCCGGGCCGCGCAGCGAACCCGGATACCGGCGACCTAATTTTCTCGAAGTCCGAACTTCACCGACGATGGAAAAAGAAATATTCTCCTCCGGGCTTTTGCCAGACGATTTTGATCATGCTTGATTAATGCCCTCCGCGTTAATCATGCGATTAAATGGGATACGATGCGTTGGAAGATATTGGATGGGTAATTTGTTATCGGTGTTGGTAGACTGGGAATACAATTGTTCAAGCATTTTCATTGCTTGTTCTCACCTGTATCTAAAGCATAATACCTCTGATTGAGAATGAATGTATGATTGTCGCAGTAGAATGAGACAGTTTGTAGTCAGGCAGGGTAGTTAGGACAGAACAATTCCACTCGTCAGGCCGAAAATGATCGTCCAGGGACTGTTTGGACACGCCATGCACCCTGAATAGATAAAAATCACCATGAGAGCAGAGGCGACTACTGTTTTTATTCACCACGAATCAACCATCAATTCGAGAGTCACTCGATCCATGCTCGACAGATGAATCGACGTCGGCATTGAACCAACGAACCTCCTCCTAATTTTCATTGGAATTTCGCGATCCGTGACAGCGCGGCGCAGCAAAGAAAAATACTGTGCCTTCCGCCCTACGCTCTTTTGTCCTCGACTCCACCCCTGTTTTCTTCTCTGTAATTTCTTTCTGGCCCCGTGGTTCTGCTTACCGTTTTCTTCGACGTTGTTACGGCTGGTTGGTTCACTCGAACACAAGAGAGACCGGTCCAATTATTTTATTCGTTCCCCGGTTACACGGCGACAAAGCCACCCGATGTCAATTAAAGCCTTAACGAATTCGTTGTTGTCGGACCGCGACTCCTCCTCCTTTTTTTTATCCCCGTCGTCCATCCTATTTTGCAGAATCGACCAACACTCGAATGCGGTCGTCTGCACTGTTGCAGATCGTTAATTGGAGAAAATTGCTCGGTCGGGGACCAACGAAGCCCCTGGCCATTCTCTTCTTATTACATTCTTGAAGGTCTGCGGACCCTTCGATTTCACATGACTTCGTTAAACTCTTCGCTGCAAATCTATTTCAATCGTCAGATTAGGCTGGACTTCTCACTGCGTTGTACAACAAATAGGGATCTGTAAAAAATAATGTTTGAAGGTTTAATAGTATAATATAATATATAGTATAATATAATAAATATACTTTTTAACTAAGATTTATTTTCCAGCCCAGTGAAGCACGTGCTTCTTAATTATCAAGATAAATCAAGGTCAAGCATTTTCAGATCCACGAAACAATTTCGAATTCTGGTGGTATCGAGCAGCCAATGGGTTCTCGAAGGGTTGTAGGGCGCATTTGTAGGAATCCAAGGGGTCGCATTTAAGCGATCCATTAGGGATGAAGGGCTCCAGTGTCCCGGCCGGTAATTGATTTTCACGGGAGATCGGAATAGGCCAGCCGCGCTCGCGTCTAATCTGCGATGATAATCTAGACGAAGGGTTTATTACTCTTCTGGCATGGCCTCTCGATAATTGGCGAATTAATATCTCTTCGCCGGTATTAAGGGGATGAGTGGCCCGGCTGCCTCGAACCGGGACTTATCGCGAGACCTCGTCTTAGACACCTTATCCCGGCGCAAAGTTTACTCCGAACTAGAACTATCAATTATTCTTAGAGCCCCGTTCCACCGAAATCCGGGGAATTGCGGATTGTTCGGATACTTAATCTATAAATCGACCTGTCTCCGAAGAAAAATTTTTTCCTCGAATCACCAGTCTCCGTGAACTTGTTTGAATTTTTTAAATGAGCTTCATTTTAAATTCAACCGAGAGAATCAATGTCCTAAAAATACCTGGGAACCTTCTGGTGGAACGAGGTGCGAAAAATTCGTTTAAAAAGTTTGTTATTTTTCGTTTGAACTGGAAAAAATTGAATTCACGAACCACTCGTTTGAAATTTTTGTAAGAATAAATTTCTAGTTTCTGCTAGTTGACTGTTTAAATTCCTGAATTTTGTGACGGGAAAAAAGGAAGCTCGAGGGTGCAGGATAAAAATTTATTATGGTGATCACTGAGGTCATCAAAGCAAATTTTAAGAGCGTGGGATGTATAAAATAGAATCTGAAGTTTAATGTGATGACATCTCCTGTGGATTAAGAACAAATAAAAATTGCATTGAATGCACGCGGCTGGACGTGTGCAGCACGCATTGTAGACAACCGCATTCGTCCCGATCGCCACCGTAAATTCCGGAATAAAGCCGGAGCCAAGAAAACTTCGCGGACGTCCGACGAATTGTATTGACAACGTACAGGAGTGGGATGAAAATTTTCCATCGCGAAACTTGCTCGCCGAAAAAAACTTCGGTGGCGGAAGAAAAACGGGAGCAAGAGCGCGGAAAAGCGCGGAAACTTGAGACGACGGAAAGAAGTTGCTAGGAGTTACCGGCTGATAACTCGCGGCCTCCATAAACCGGAGGGAGTTACGACAAATATTTGTCTTCTCGCTTTATTCCCCCTCCTCTCTGCTACCCGAACGCCTTCATTTTACCCCGTTTCACTTCGATACTTCTCAGCGAGCTCAGTTTCCCTGAAGCTTTCGATCACGGGAAAGACGAACCGCCGATTGGAAAAACCACCCCCACCCCCCACCCAAACACCAATCTCCGACCATGTAAGTTTTTTCTAGACGAGAAAGTATTAGCGACGAACCTTTCAGATTACCGTCGATTGCTTTAGACGTGCCTCGATATCCAGACACGCCAGAAATAATCCAAATAGTATTTCAACACTGAGTTTGCAATTCTCGTAAAATTGTCGATTTTCAAAATGTGATCATTTCGTAAAAAAGAACAGTACATCAATAATCTGAGACTCATTTTTATAGCCAGAAATCTCTATTTTCACAATTCATCATTCATTTTTTTCTCCCCATACAGCTTACTTTATTGCAGGATACTTTATTTCCCATAAAATTTCATTTATCTCATACCGTAACACCAACTTTTCAGATTTACATCGAAATATGCGAACCATGGGTTAATCCATTAAGCGACAATAACGCGTTAATTCAGCGCGCCGTTTATATTTTTTTCAGTCGATTTACATTGTTGAATTCCGGTTGCAATCACTCTGCTCGTTGCACGGAATTCCCGAGATTTGCTTAACAAATGTTTGCCCTTTTTGATGTATGAAAACTGTGAACATGATGTTTTATTCTGGTGTATGAAAACATCGGTGGGACGAATCTGCGGGTGTTCCGATTCAAATAACCGTGTGATTCACTCGGCCCGATGTTTAATAGATAGGAAATTTTGTTTACGTCGTTACAGGTCGCTTCCGATAGCGGCCTGCTGCGTCGAGAAAAAAAGCGAGCGATCAAAGTCGCCTTTACGAGATAAACGAGCGGCGTCACAACAAGTGGCCGTCCTTTGATCTGCTTTTTCCCGGAAAAATTCGAAAAAATCTCTGGGGCCGACCCAGTTTTCCCCGTCAGAAGTCCCGGAATCGATCGAAAGAAGGATAATCCGGAGCTTTGCTAGAGCAGGCGGCCGATCACTCGAACCATTAATTCAGGTGACGATAAAACCTTGCCGAACTCTTCGCGAGTTCTAATTCAACGAGAAAATTCGATAAGCGGATCGACCGGGCGCTGATCGATTACAAACAATTTTAATGCGAAACGGAACAGCAGGTCTCCTAGTTCATTCGACACAGAAACGCGATCCGCATACAAAATAACCGCCGAACAGATTTGCAACGAACAAAAGGCGGAGTGGAGGCAGAAAATTGTAAATATTTTTACGAACGATAAATCTGCTTTTTCGCCTTTCCGATGGACACCGCACGGGGGAGACGGCAATAAACAAAATTGAACACTCCATTTTTGTCGACGGGGTACTTGCATTCTTTGCACTTCCGGCGCCACGAGCACAAGCTCGCGAACAGATCATCCCCTCCATTTCTTTTTATTTCCGACCGCCATTATTGGGAATAACTCTTCGGTCTCGCGCGGGATGGAAAATAAAGCTCGTGACCGCGTGAAAAAAACACTGCAACGCTTGGGAATATGTTGCGGTCGCTCGTAAATAATTATTTCCGACCCTTCGATGCAGTTTTTCCGCCGTGTCTGATCACTGCCGGTCGCTTCTACTGCTGCTGTATTGCCTCAACGCAGTGGTGCAATGTAAAATGGTTAGTTACGCGGTACCAACATCTGCGAGAAAAATGATGGCAGAAATTTTAGTAAGCACTTTTCGGTACTTGGTACTTTCGAGCTTTATGTAATTTTTCCTGAAAATCCACTGTGAACACCTTAATCATACTGGATGTGCATTTTAGCCAGACAATCTTGAAGTACTGAAAGGAAAAAATTATGCAAAAATTATGCCTAACAGTTTATCTTTGTTGCTATACGTGTCTTTTTAAGCTTCATAGATTTGCCACAAATGCATGAAGCTCGGCAGTGTAATGATGAGAAACGCGAATAATCGGAAACAAGAGCGCGAATGTCTAGAAACTGTCAGAATTTTTAACAAGTAGAAATAGCCCGTATTAATCAGATACTATGCTAGACATAATTGGTGGCTTTTGTTTTCTGCATTAATGGGATAGAAATTGGTAACTGACACGGCTGGTGCGATCCACGGAAAGTACAATAGATAATTCCGGAGGGTCATTATTGTACATATCAAGTGGAAATCGCAAATAATAGTCAAACGCAATAGCTATTGTAATTAACGTAATCACGCTTTCAGTGATCAGAATACAAAGTTAGACAGCTTTCAGGAAAAATGTGACTCGCGTATTTGTTCGGAAGAAAATATAAATAAACTGCAAAAACAGGAATACACGAGAATGTATAAATAATTGTTATGGACGTATTTACATGAATAAAATTTATTACTACAATAATGATAACAAATACAGCAATAAATCTTGCAAACGTCCAGACTGCATGCTGCTCTTGATTATAAAACATTGGAAAAGTTTTGTTCCCTATTAAATAATTGAAATTTATCAGCAGTGAGGAGACTTTTGTACTTATGTTCCGTAATTTTATTGAAAACGTCCATTAATAAACACTGCTCGTGTCGCTTAATAATAAATGTCTACGATATTTGTAAAATAACGTGATAAATCAATAAATAAATTAATGACACTGGAGTCTCCCGAATACAATAAAGAAAACCATGGACAAAGACAGGAAACAATGGCAGAAAAAGTTGAAAAAATGCTGCAGAATTACATGCAAAAAGATAATAATAATACTAATAATAATTTTATTTGATTTGATATCCCAGTTATTAAAATGGCAAATAAAATTCAACATAACTAAAGCAGTAATAAAAAGAAACAGTAACGAACCAGCGAAAATTGAGAACATCCGCTAAACTGCGCAATTACCATGAATTCCGTGAGGCAGAGAAAAGAAAAAAGGAATAATAGAAAGAGTGTGTAACGAGCGACCGGATCGAGGTTCATGAAACTCGAACGTGCTGGAACGAGGTCCAAATTTCTTTCAAGGATGGCTGACATAAAAATCTACCGGCTCAGGGTATAAACCAATAAAAGGAACTGAGCGTTCAAGATATTTCGGTGGTATTAGGAAACGCGAGAGCGCGCGGGATGCTTTTGTGGTCGGCTGGCAGGATCGACAGGCAGCGAGGCAGTTAAAATGCAAACGCTCTCGGGATTCGTGATATGCGCTGCGCGGGTGAAAAAATACGAACGCGGCGAAAGAAAAGTGGGTATCGTTAATGCTCGTTTTTCACCGGCGCCAGCCGACAGAGGAATTTATCTGCGACCGTTTCCGCGCGTTCCCTTTTGTCTTCCTCCTTTCCGGCGGATTAATCGGTTTTTCGACGATTCGCACTCTCCGATGGAAAACCGGGGAAAACTGTTTCCCACCAAGGAGCGAGGGAAAACCGGAGGGAAAAAGACAGGGGAAACGGGAACAACGGCCGAGAGACTCTCGCGGAATTGTTCCAATTAGACGGGACTTTCTATCCTTCGACCCCGGGACACCCCTTCCGAAATCCATTAATTAATTACTCGGAGAGATTGAGTGGCCACCGATGGTGGAGCGAAAAAATATTAAAAAAAAAAATCGCGTCAGAGAGAGAGAACTCGACCCCCGAAAAAAAATGCAATCCGCGTCGCGAAAAGTGCGACGAACTCGTGTGCGGCCGGAGTCCTCGGCCAACCGCGCGTCGCTCGTTTGCACTTTTAATTAAACACCGCGACAGAGCGGACGTAATTAATTGGCGGCGCGGACCGGCACGGCGCCCGCGGACCACCTCAAATTTCCATCGAACTAATTTTTCGAAACGAAGGCCCGGCACTCGTAATCCCCGGGAAATGACCGATACCCGGCTCCTTTCTTGGACACTGCGATCGGGTTCGCTGCTTTTCAACCCTTTTGCCGGGTCTCTGGAACAATTTTGCAACATAAAAACAAGCTCACGCGTGTCCTTTGTATCATCTTGTTTAACTACCTTGCTTTGATGTTCGACACTCTCCGTTCGCACCTTGGAACATTTATTTTACATGTTCGTGTAATTGAAAGACACCGTTTGAACTTTTCCTGTATGTATCTTTTAGTAAAACCATACACTTCGGATTTCTATTTCCGTTTTTAATCAACATATACATAATTAAAATTACTTCAAATTTCTCTCCACTTTTATTACTGTCTCTTCTATTTGGCTGGCATAATTTCGCGGGGAGATTCGAAACCGAAAAACCGGCGCAGCGGTTCGAGAACAGAACAAACCCGAAAAAGATCGCGAAGAAACACAAATAATACCGGTAATTAAGAGCCGCCGTCGAAATTAGTCAATGGTGCCGCGGACAATAACGAATGCTTGTTGACAGCGCGAATTCGCGCGCGATAAACATCCCGGCCGTCGAGCACCGTGTTCTCCACGCGGCTGTTAAAAAACAAAAACGGAAAAGGAGAAAAAGAGAGAGAACGACGAGAGAACCCGAAAAAAATACAGTGATCTATGTTACAGCTGGACGGGACCGGGGGTAATTTATTATAAAGCGTTTCGATTCACCCGTCCGCTCCCCCCCCCCCCCAGCGAAACCCGGTAAAAGTAGAAGTTCATTTCAGCGGACTGTTATTTGTATTCATTCGACGTGGCGCGTCGTTAAATTGCGAGTTTACAAACATTTCCCGGCGATTATAAATAATCGGGCTCGAATTCTCGGCCGTTTAACGATTCGGGGACACAATTTCAACGCGGGCGTTCCTCGCGTAAATATTCAACAACTTCGCCCGTGACATTTGCGCTGATCAAAAGCGACGGTCATGTTGCGAGTCATGTATTTTCTGCGAGGGCGAAAGGTCTTTCGAGTAGGCCAGATGCGAAAAATCATTTCAAAGGAGCAACGTCCGCGTAGAATTTTTCGCGGACCGATATATTTACTCGGCGTCAACATAGACTATCAGAATTGAAGTGCAGGTAGCAGCGATTTAAATCCTGCGATTAAACTTGCAGAGAGATGAAAGCTCCCGGAAAAATCGAGTCTCGATCTGCTGACTAGCGAGCAATTTTTGAAATAGACACTCCACGTGTGTCGGGAATCGTTCCGATTGCCTCGTTTTCCGCTCGATTTGCATTCCAAGAAGAAACATGATCGATATTCTATTACTAAGACATCGCGTGTAATTATGGTTACGAGGAAAGGCATCGATTTGGCAACAATTACATAGGACGATCTAATTAACATTACTATCGTACATGTAGCAAAATGTCGTCCATCGTCGGATCAACAATCTAAAAGTCAGAAACAAACGTTCCGCTGTGCGTTTTGTCCCGGAATCGGGTCTGCTGGGCGTGCGCGATAGGTTAATTAGCGAGACGGGTATGTTAATTAGCAAATTATTCCGGTGATAATTAGGGCCACGGAGAAAATCCTCGCGCGTTCGGGTCGGTGGATCAAGATCTATACAATATTTCTCCGAAGCTACCTTTACAATTGATCAGGCGTGAACGCAGGATCTTTCCAGGGAGCTTGGGAATGGAGGTCGCAGCTTGGCAAATCGAACGTCGGTCAAACTCACGTTCGCGATTCCGGTTGTCCTGCCGATTTCAGGAATTCCGCGCCAAGCGAACAATCTGTCCGAATACACTTATCAAGCCAAGGCAATCAGTCGCAATTGGAGTTGCGGTCGCCAAACGCACAGCGGCCAGCCCCGGCGATGCATCTGCGCGTGAATCAGCGTCGCATTAATATCGGAATGCCTAGGCAGCTAGGACACAATTCCGCGACTACGCTCGCCGAAATTTACCGTCGACGTATCCAACGCGTCCCCGCGGGCCCCTCCATGTGCCGATAGAAAGCCTCGATACACGATCCTCGGACAAGCTAGACACCCCTCTCGCGCACACCGTTCGAATTCCAGACCGCAGTCTGAAAATTATTCCGTAGGCGACGCGGCGCGAGCACTTTCCGCTGGGATCCGCCCGCAATGAAGTGCTTGATGGACGCTCATTGCACGCTCGATTATCGTTGAAACCGCTCCGAACTCGTTCGCCGATCAAAAACAGGCTCCGGAGCGGTGTCCGACTTGCGGTCGATCTGTACTACTTGCTTGTTTTCAGATGGATGGAAGCGCGAATTGCCTAGCCAGATCCAGACTTCACTGGTTTCTATTACTTGCCATGCTATACACTGGGTTCCAATATTGGTCTGATTATTCACGGATTCTACTTGCCGAAATGTTTATAGATTTTTATTATTTGTACAGAGAAACACACGTTCTTGCGAATAAATAAATTTTTGTCTGGTTAGACAGACCCATTCTACTCGTCTGTTCATATATCAGTACCACTCCATCGTATTTTAACATTAACCAGAGATAACCTCCACCGTCTGACCAATGGCCCAGTGATTCCACTTGCATATCTTCGCAGCCGAGGGAGCAAGTCGTCGCCGCTTAGCCGAGCTCGTTCATTGAAATCGAGCCTTAGAGACATTTAATGGCGGCCACCAAACAAGACGGCGATCTTACTCAGGCTAACGGCCGCTGTAATAACCGTTATCATTATCATTCCCGCGCGGAGCTGGGACGGACTATCTGAGCGGAAGCGGGCAACGCCGTAGCGCACGGTATCGGCAATTAAAATTCATGCCGGCGTCGTTAGACCTTCGTCCACGGTCGCACGTAGCCGAGAACGCGGACGTGACATCTACAGTTCGCTTCATAACTGGCACGAGGGGAAGAGGAGCACACGGTTCCTTTTTCGACGGTTCCTTACCGTTTCAGATAGCACGGCGGCGGTCTTTTCGAGGACGTTCTCAAGCAGTTTCTTCATTTTATCGAACCACCGGAAAAGAGCGCAAGGGAAGTTAACACGCGAAGTTCCGAGAGAGAAGTTTTTGCTCTCCAAGCACAATCGAATCGCACCGCGGAGAGCATCGCGTAATTTTTCTGCTCGCATTTGCAATCGGTGGCGCGTCGCATAATCGATTAAAAGGCACGCGCGCGACACCGCCGAGGAGAAAAGAAGGACAGATAGGCGACACATACGGCCGCGATTCAGACCACGCCGCCAGAGAATCCCTTTTTGCCCCTGCTCCCTTTGACTATAATCGGCTTGCCAAAGGGGTAACGAAACGTCGATCGAGCACATCATCTGCGCGCGATAAATTCAATGCACCCCGGCGTGCATTGCGCCGGAACCATATGTATCCGACACGCTCGCGTCGCGTCGGTGCACTTGGATATACGCGGCCGCGGACTAGGCACGCGTCGATAGAACCGTGAAACAATGACCCCCGGCCTGCTTTACGATTATTATTTATTTAACAACGCCCGGTCAGAAATTTCGAATATTCGTTTTTCTCCGGTATTCGCGCGACGCGTCGAGAGTGAACCGCTTCCCGTCATGATCAATAGTGTCAGATCCATCTGCTCGATCCAAACCGGTCTATTCTACTTGCCCGACCAACCATCGACCTCCACTACTTGGCTGAATAGAAACTGATTTGTATCTCACTGACTAGATGCTAATTCAGATCACCCGCGTGATCCTGACGTCCCCTAGTCGATACCAGCTACCTCGTCTCATTGAACCTTCCGGAAAAATATCGCACTGTTCTTCGGTTCGATGGTTGAGCTATACTACTTATGAAAAGACCACGTGTGGTTGATCCAGTCAAAGGTAATGATTTTATCGAGGTCCTTGAGTGAGGACCTGGCTTCTGCAATGCTGTAGATATTAATATACGTATTTAAAATGTCACTCTTACCATGTCTGACTAGTGGCTGGCACGTTCTACTTAACGACCCATATTTTTCAATCGAATGATTCGCAGTATTGTTAGCAGCACTGTTTTGAAAAATCGTCCGATGGAAAACGAACTTGTATCACTGATTTCAGTAGTATCTCCGAGGACCAATCGTCGGTGCAATTACAGGGCCGTATCACTGCGCTAAGCGAGTACGTTGCGCGACGGTAATGGGTCAACCGGCGCACTTGTGTGTACCCGTATACGGAGGACTCGAACGTGGCATTGTGCAACGGTGCGAATGTATTATCTGGCGGGCGTAAGCGAGCACATACGTTAATTGGCTATGGCGCAACAGTAATGCGCCGATTGATACGTAAATGGAGTGGGCAATTATGCGACGGAGTAAACAACAATCCCGGCACCGGTTCTCAGCATAGAACACACGACCTATCCCGCGTACATCCCCGTCCATCGAAATCGACGAAAACCACCGGCGCCCCGCTAATCGTCTGAAATCACCGGCTGATTGCAATCACGATCGCTCATCGCCTGATTGGCAAGAAGTTAGGCGAACCGAGCGCCGCGGGGACCTTTCGACTAATCCGTGTGGCCCGCAAACGTGCTCGCCGTGGATTCGAATCGTGTCTTTCGGAACGAGCTTCTTATAAGCCATATTAATTCTTGATTTTAATACTATTAAAGGATTCGATCTTGTTCATTAATATAGGATTTTTTTACTTGAATAATGACACTGGAATTTGTATGGAAACGAATGTCTCATCTCTTTAACATTTCATCAAATACACCATTATTTAAATTCTCCGAAAATTTCGAATCGTTTGGTCCAATTTTAGCAGGAGTATTCTCTGTTGACGAACGCCTAAATATCAATATGTGCCAGCATGGTATTCGGATGCACAAAATTAGCGAGCGCAATTTCGAAAAATGGCAAGCGCAGGGGATCTCATTAGGCCCGATCCGGGATCCATCGCTCGTCGGATAATGAAAACACAGGGAGTTCCGAGGAACAATGGCGGCAAAGCAGGTGGCGCTGCGGGAACGGAAGCCGGCGAGCGAAAAATGTATTGGTAGCGGCATAAAATGCGACGCAAATTGAACGCCGCCATTAAATAATTAGGGCGGAGACCGAGCGAGCGCGCTGGCACGCGCTGGCGAAGAACGGGGCAAAGTATTTCATCACTTTCAACATAATTCCTCTTCTCTTTTTCTTCCTCCCTCAGGCCCGTTGTTTTTTGTCTGCCTTTCTTCTACCCGCTTCCGCTCCCACTGGCACACTGAGCGCTCCTCTTTTTTCCCACTGTTTCGATGGTCCCTTTAACGCGAAATTATATTTCTATTACGCATGGGACGTATTTAAGCCATTATGCGTGGTCGTCGCTGCAATTTTCGCTTGAAACGCGATTAACCCAAATACGGGCGATGCTCTATACACGTTTCTATTCAGCGCGATTAACGTTCCACTCCTCAGACGCACTTTAAACGTTCGCCATAATGATCCAGCCGTCTATCCGGACCCTCTCTCCCTCTCTCTCTCTCGAACGAACGAACGAACGAACGAGGTTTCTCCCCGCTCGAATCTCGCGCGATGATTCTTTTCATCTGTAAAAAATTATAATTTCTTTCATCCGCTCGGTGGCCGCGACTCGAGCAACGATTTCGGAGCCCTCTTCATGAATATTGATACATTTTCCGACGAAACCGCGATGACGATGACGCGGCATATTCATCCCACCCGCTTCTATACCGTTCATCTACCAACGAGAAGCGTAATATTGATAACGTGCGACTTCCGACGATCTCCGGCATCGTACAGTGTCATTGTGTCCCTCTCTGATTATCGCACATTATAGCTTCTCGCATAGTTTGAAAGTGTTCTGCCGGAATTAACGAGGCCTTAATATCAATCTACTGCATACTATTATCCATATAACAAACCTCCTTCGAGCAGATTCTTGATAAATTAATTCCCCAATTGGCATTCACTGAATTAAAATAAAAAGATGTCTTGGTGTTGGCGTTAAAACAACTTCGAGTGCAAACGATTAAATATGTTTTATCCATGCCTATGCTATTTTTCAATTCTATTAACACGCACGAAGCCCTAGAAAAAATTGCCACCGATTGTTTCCAGTTGAAAATCGCGTTCGTCGCCCGTGAATGACTTTTCCGCACGTCGAGCGTTCCGACACGTTTTTCCCGATCCGAGTGGAAAATCTGGTGTTTTCGTTAGGGGGGATGAGATCAGCCGGAGTGTTTTCGAAATGTCTTTTTCTGCAAAACAATCCCGTCAGACGCTTCGTAACAATTGAGTGCACGCGTCACGACCGGGTGCGGCCAGATAGGGAAAAAATAAAATTGGAACGCATTCCAATCAGCCGAAACCGTTCGAATACCTCAACTATCTGATTTTGAAGTGGCGTGAAAACATTTCGATCGATGCCTGCTCGAATCGGCACCGGCACAATCGACAGTACAATGCCGCAGCCCGGGACGCGCCCCGACCGTTGATTTTCGATCGCGAGTGCCGGACAACATTCCTGCGCCACGATTGAGTGTCAATTTTTAATTTTCCGCCGCTACGGTTTTATATATTAAACTGCATTTCTCGTCGAATAATGAAATACAGCGTGTCCAACGAGATAAAAATTTTGTTCTTTTATTGAGGGCTGCGTTGAGGCTAAAGAAAAATAAAAATCCGCTGAAATTCTATTCAACTTGTCTTACAGCAAGTCTGCGTTCAGGATGACTGCAATAAATTCATAAAATTCATAGCGTATCATCCTTTGTGTTCAAATTGATTTTCTTGCTCTATAGAAAAGTATGTTTCCACTGGAGCGACGTCACGTTGATCAAATTTCATGTGTATAAGTAGTACAGATCAATCATTAACGCGACAACTCGCAACACTTGGGACGCCGACTTTCGTCATTCCATAACCATTTTCAAATTTCTCTACAATACTTCCCGAAGCTCCCAGCGAGTCTTCCATCCGTTCAGAAAATTTTTCGCGATCATTATCGGGCGAAACCTCATTGATAGTAACAATAATGTCGCGTCGATGTCATAAATTCTATTAAAAATCAACGTTCCAACGTTCGTCGATAAAACGCTACGTGTCGGTCCGGGGGATAATTAACGGCGTTACTAATTAATGTTGCTCGCGTAATTACGTGCGCCTTACAGTCGAACCGACTCGCGTTCTCTTCCCCGATGAAAGGGACGCGTTATCCACTGTTTCATTAAACGCCACCGAAACTTTTCGAGCCGCGAACGTAGTTTCAGTAATCGTCGACGCGCGCCCCCCTGTCACGAACCAGAAGAATAACCCATCCGACTGTTAATTAATATTCGAACCCGCTCGGAACGTTCACGGAATATCGACACGCTCTTTCCGAACGTTGAAAAATAGATCAAACGCTCGGCTTTCTGCATATTTATCGACTAATTTGGAAAACAGTAATACCAGATGATTTTGGTTGTCTCACGATGCAGCATATTATTGTCTAATTTAGAGTCATTCGCACATGTACAGAAACTAAGATTTTTCTGATCACATTAAAACATTCAAAATTTATTTCAGACTGTGTCAAACATTTTTAAAATTCCTCAAACCCTGTGCAATCGTTTCGAACATGTCCGGGATTTTAAGTAAAATGAAAACATAGTTGGTTAAAATATCAAGGAATGCCAATGAAAATACGAATGAAATAATATTCGTGGCAGTCCATTGTCTATTTTAGTAGGCGGTTTGACTAAAGGCCGACCTACTCTACTAGCTTAGCCTATTTTTCTTTGCTCGACTAGCAGAGAAGACGTCCAGTTGCTTTTATACGAACAATAATTACGAATGAACTGTTCCACTTGTGCAAACAATGAACGACTGATGGCTCTTGTTTGACCAAAAAGCTATTCTACATTCATCGACTCGTCTTCAAGGACCAAGTAAACGAGTTTCACGCAAGGCAAACACGTCCAGGCATCAACAACGCAGTTCAAACGACGTCAAACTTATTCAAACCTTGTCGAACCTGGCCGAATCTTTTGCGAGAACGTGCGAGTTCTCGAGGGAAACCAAAATAGAGTGGGTTCCGTCAAAATTCCGTGGAGTTTCAGAGAAAATACGAATGAAATAACATCGTAGGCAATCCGTTAGCTCTCGAGGCCCGTTCCACTATTTCAATAGGGAGCGGCAGTTCCCTTGGCACGGATTAATCGCGCTCGCAACAGCTCGCGATCGAGGCCGAGAGTCAAACGACTGAGAGAAAGAGAAAGAGTAAGAGAGAAGGAGAATTCGGCGTGTTTGCCGAGACAATGGCAGGAAAGGCGGAAATAAATAAGAGAACACGGCACTTGGACGACATTCGGCCTCCCCGCGGGTTTGTCGTGCTTCGCCGGCAAACGGTAGTGGCTGCCATCCAAAAATATTCCTCCGGCGGAACGCTTATTTCGTCGCGGCACGGCGAGAGAGCGGTTGCGTCGAACGGGGAAGACAAACAACCAAGAAGAGGAGTTTTCCGGCCTCGACGCCCCGCACTATGTACAAGACATAAGTATGCAGTTTTCGTCCGGGGACGAGACAGAGATTCCGCGAAAATTTATTCGCCGGACAGACTGCCTCGTTCCGCGACACACTCGTGACTCGATTCCCTTGCTGGACCGGCTTTGCATCCCCGCTGTTAACGTTCTTCCGCCGTTTTAACCGGATTATTCAATTCAACGCCGAGAACCGAGATGCTATTTTCATTCAAATCCGACCCTCTTTGAAAAACTACAGACATTCCCCGCCTTAGAAAAATACTCCACGTTCGGGTCCGATCTGTTCACAAACACTCTAAAAAGCATTTTTCTCACCATCTGATCCTTCAATTCTGGACCAAGAAGCGTTTTTCCCTGTTTATCCTAAGGTTGATAAACATGCCTATAAATTTTTACAATGATTGTGTTAAAGATAAAATTCCTAAGGCATCCAGTGGCTAGAGGTGAGAGGTTAAAACGAACAGATGGAAGTCAAGGTTTTAATTTATTTATAATATCGGAGAGCGAGCGGAGATGATTTTTGGAGGAATAATATTTGATTTCCGTATCTCGTTTCCTCACTAGAGAATTCGTTCCAGTGTTCGGTTGAGAGATGCAGGCAGCGATAGGCGAAATTGTCGGATAGAACTTAAGCAGCCGGGGGTAGTTCGTACACATTCTTCGAGCGCCTTCGGATTTTCTTGCGTTCATCAGGGTTCAGGAAACTTTCCAAGGATTCACGATTCGGTTTGCGTCAGCCGCTGACTCAGAAACGGCCAGAAACATTCCCGCTTTCCAATATTTAACAAGCCTTTCCGCATTTCATCCTTAATTTCCTGCCGCTCATCGGAACCCGGGAACCTGCCGGCCGAAAGGAGTTTCGAGTACAACTTTTCCACTTTGGTGTCGAACACAAACACCGGTGAGACTCGTTCAATTTGCGTGAACGAGGCCTGCTAATAAGTTTCATAAACGCGGACTCCGCCGGTTCATTATTAAACGAAAATATGGCCATCGGCCGAGAAAACTTTGCGAAAATTCGAAAGTTTCGCCGCGAAATGTTCTTTCACCTCGAGATACCAGCAAAGATATCCTCAACAAAAATACAATCAGCAGAGAAGGGTGGAAGGTGATCGAGCATCAAGAATTAATGATTTCCTAGTGCAGGAAAATGTCATAAAAAAGTAGAAATTTCGTAGAAATTACGAACGAAGAGACAAAGAACTTGCGAAAATTGATGCAGAAGCAATTTTCGCCGGTTATCGAGTTTACTTTCATTCTGCATATTCACAGTTTCATATTTATCCATCAAGTCTGATAAGAGGATGTATGACATTAAAATCACCTATAATTTGAATGTCTGACCACTGTCAGTTGTTTCTACTTGTTTCGATGTTTCTAAATGCTATAGAAACTCATCCATGTTACAACAGTTCGCAAACTGTAGATGGGAATTGTGATACAGGGTAATCAAGTAGAAATGTCCAACAATGGTCAGACACGGACATTGTGGTATTGGTACTTTGTTGTTTCTGTGACTGAACAATAATTGACAAGGGTCCGGGTCGTTGACACGAAGTAAACTACAATGTCTCGAACCTGTACAATAAGTAGAACTGGTCGACAATAGTCAGACGTTGCACTCTTGAGAGCTGAGTTTTTTCCCAGAACGAATTCGCATTTGTTTTTGTCAATGAATAACATGATGGTCTTAAACAAACAGGAAAATTAAGGGAGGCGTTGCAAGGGCAGTTAATTATCCAATTAAATCAATTTTATTGGACGTACCAATATTTACATATCTGTGAAACGTTTCGAGCCAGTTTCGAAGTGAACTATAAGGGCAATGAAATTGAAATGTGCAGGATGTTTGGTCTGGGTTCGAAATGATCGATACGAGGAACTTGAGTGAATCGAAGGGAACACGTCCCGGTCCCGAACCATTACAAATATCCTCGAGTTGCCAGGTAGACGATCCGCGATTAGAGAGTTCCGCAACGCGAACGGCTCGCTCATTAAAACTACATCAACGTCGGGTGTATAGAGGCAGCCAGCCGCCAACTTATCCCGGTGAAATGCGGTTAGGGATTTCCGACAGGCCACTTCGCCGGTCCACGGCTGACCCGATGGATAAATGCGGGGGGTGGCGCGATAACGGACCGCGGGAGAAAGTGCTCCCGCTGCAGTTCCCGACCTCGTGTCAAGGGAAACCTCCGACTTTCCCTAGGTGGGAACGATACACCGATCCTCTGATACTGTGCTGCCTGTCTTTGGAAACTTAGCCGGCCATTCGCTGACCATTTGCACCACCATTCTGCACGCCACACTCGACTAACTCGATTTAACACCTTCGAAAAATTTAATCGACGGCTGACACCATTACAGCTTCAATAATATGAACAAGTTTCTCTTTGTGTGTCGACATTAAAAAATTACATCTTCCAATGAAGAAGCGTTTTTTCGTTTTCCTATTTGTACAGCACCTTTTGAACCCTTCCCGAAGCAAGCGGTCAAGCATTTCTCAACGAGATCGTAGTTACAAGGCAGGGAATTGCCAGCGGGTACTTAAATTGGACGTACGACAGACGTATTTAGTTTCGAGAAATTGTTCGTGAGTTTATGTTTCACCGTTCTATCCAGTCTGCGTTCCTTCCCGCTAATGAAGTGTTCCATCTCTCTGTGTTGTCTATCCATCTCTCTGCACTATTCACGTCGGTGGAAAGTAATATCTGTGGTAACCGCGCTATATTTCCTCGCACACGTTCGTTACTGCTCACGCAACCTACCTAAGACAATTTTTCTATATGATATTTCACAGCTTGTTTGAATCGTAGTATTGTAATTTTTAGCGATGTCTCGGAGGGGATGGAGAGTTAAAATTTGCAATAGTAGTCCGTTTCACATTCTAAAAATAAAAATAGATATTTGAACCTGGCAAGAAATTAGCGTCACCCAAAAATGCTATTGTTGGATTAGGTTGAATTCTGCCAATCCTTGCAGTGTTACACTTGCTCCCCCATTAAATTCACTGCTGGAAGACAGAACAGCAAAACGTACCAAAGTCAAGGATCAAGAGGAATCTTCAGAAACCGAAGTACACCGCTGCCATCCGAATAATGCTCGATTCCCAGGACATCCCTAAGATTGATGAAGACGTAGCTCGCCTCCCAGAAGAAATTCCTCGGCGAATGCGTTAAAAGGACACCAGCACGGCGCGGCGAGGCGGAAGACTTCCCAGTGTATCCCTTAACAGTCTCGAGGAAGATTCCGCGCGAGTGGTCCTCGCGTGCGCCTCTTGTTCAATTTACGAACAGGAGAACGACTAGCATACGTAATTGCAGTACAAGCGGATTTTATATTATCTCGTATCTCGCGGGCGCAAAACCGGGGCCCGCATAAAGTTACACCGCGTGGACGCGCGTTACTCACTCGGCCCCGCAATACAAAATTGCGCTCTTTATGAGAAGGATATTGCAATTTACATTTATACGAGACGTGGCCGCGCGCGGCTGCGTGACGGAAATGACGGGATGGCTGGCTAAAAATGTTGTCTTTCGTACGGCGAGCGGTATTAATTAAAATGTTAATAACACAATAGAACGAACGGCCGGCTTGCGCTAGTCCCAGCGACGTTTCCGCAATTAAAGGGATTCCGGCGGGCGGGGGAAACGCAGAGAGATAGAGAGAGAGAAGGGGGGAGAGGGTAGAGAGACAAAAGGAGGACGAGCCGCGGGGAGAAAAAGTTCGCCCGGGATTCCGCTTTGATGTTCCTAGCCGGCGGAACCGTTCGCCGTGCCGGGGATCGTTTCGTCGATGCCAAATTGGAATCCCTCTCTCTCTCTCTCCCTCTCTTTTTCTCTCTCCCGCAGTGGGAGAGCAGATCGGCCCCGCGAATTTCGAGGAAAGGGTTCCGGCCCGCTTCCTTTTCTGCTTACGGAGAGAAAAGAGCCTGGGGGAATTATTGTTCCCTCTGATATCCAATATCGAGGTAAGATAACTCTTTCCTTTGAAACCGGGAGACATCGAGTTATCGAGGTATGAAAGTCGATGGTTTCGTGGACCTTGCAATTACGTGCCCAACTCCGATCAACCCCCGGCCCCCGTCTACTTGACCCCTCTCACTCCCTCTAGCCCATCTCTGTTATAAGTCAGACACGATATGCCTCGTGTTTCAAGAAACCTTTTCTTGCCAGCCAGCATCGAGATCACAATCGCAGTAATTGAAACCTAATACCGGTGACGTCGTCCCGAACATGTACGCTTTGGTCTCGCTGCTCGACCCGACAGATTGCTTCGGTTTCTTGCTCAACGTGCACCTGGTTCTATGGAAAATTGTGTACGGGACATTTTATATCGATGGAGGACGACGGATCTCTATCATTTGTAAGATTGTTGTTCTCCGATGCTTTTGTTGAAGGCTGGGTTTCGTGAGCTTGATCCGAACGGTTCTTGTTTCCATGTGTTTTAACGATGTACGTTTGATCGAGATGAATTATATTGATCTTTTATGGAAGAAGAATTTAATGGTCTTGCACTGCACGGATCAATTTCAAATATCTTTATATTGAACTAGTGCCAGGTTTCAGGACGGTACACAAAACAGCAACGTGAGGCAGCCATGTTAATAGAGGAGAAGCTGATTTGCACAGGAAATAATAAGGAGAGTGACGAGACAAGTGTGTAAGAAGACTGAAATAGCAACAAACGAATCGACGACTGTGTGCCTCATGGAAGACCGAGTAATCGAGGAATAATTACCGCAGCTGGCATCGGCGGCGACGCGGCGAAATCGCGTTACGATCTCTTCAGAGGCAGCGGCAGAGTAAGGAAGCAAATCGACGGGCTTCAAGCCGAATTATCCGGTTAGCCGGGTCCCCGGTAAATCCGATTCAACCTCGAAAGTGTACGCAACCCGCAGCCCGTCTCCGGCAAAACGTAGTTACCGTCTGCCTGGGAATCGGGTTACGTCAATGTCATTGATAACGGGACGCCGCTGGTTCCCGTCAAAATCTATCGGCTCGTTTAATATACCGAGGTCTGATTTTCTCACGATCGTCGACGCCTCTCCGTTGACGTACCGTCGTAGTCGTCTCGTTTCCCTTCGTAGAGATCGAGAGTTACCGAACGGGTGACCCGGCCCGTCTACGATCAAGGAAGACGGTCGAGAGAATTTTATGGGTTCCATCTAGCCCGCCGTCTTCCACCGTAAAATTCTCCCTTTTAGTCGAGTGACAAGAATTGCGATCGAGGTTCGCCTCCGGGGGAGGAACGTGCGAAATCCAAACACAGGCGGCCCCAGGTATCGATCAGCGGAAGTGACTTCGTGCTGTGAGGAAGCCGACCAACCCGTCACCGGGGATAGGTAATACGTGACAAGGCGACGATTCCCGCCGTCCTACTCGGAGAGAGAGCGAATTTTTTCATGCCAGGACGAACCCGAGGAACGGAAGCGATTTTTATGCTAATTCAGACTGTATCCTCAATCAATGTGTGATAGAAAAAAATAGTACAATAGGAACTTCCGCCCAGATATCAATATATCTAGATGCGGGCCTAACTAACACCCACATCCAGGCGTCATTCTGTCTCGAACCCAAGCTTAACTATGTACCTAAACTTAGGCCTAACTTAAGCCTGCATCCTAACAGAACTTTGTTCCAGATTCAGGATCTACATAACTTGGACACAAGTCCTAACTTTGACCTAAATGACCCTTCTAATTCAGACCATACTTGGTGTAAGCTAAAGTCCAATCTGTACGTTGATGATTCTGCAGTTGTTCATCTGTGAATGAGCCCTCGTACCAAGACCTTGCGCCTCAGTAAAAATGGAGTATGCAATTCCAGGGTTCCGGCAGCGTGCCGCGCGCGTTTCAAGCTTAATTTCTTAACGATTATTTACCTAGCGCGTTGGACGTGGCGCGCGACAATCCCTGACGGGACTTAAAAAATTCATCAGCCCGAAGAAAAAGCATGGCCGGCAATTAGTCTAACTGGAATTTCCATCCCGGCCGGGTAGAACGGTGGCCGCGACACCGGTGGGACGCCAGAAATCCCTGCGCTGGATTTAACAATGTGCCGTATTCATAAATTTCTCAAGAACCGTGGGGAGAAAGAGTAAAGTGAGCGATGCTCGCTGAACTTCGAAATGAAAATGTCGTGCGCGATCTCCCGCTCCCGATCCTCGGGACACCGAGAATCAGACTAAGTTCATCCTACTAATCTTTTCTTTTTCTTCTGGCACGGGAAAGCGCAAACTCTCCGAGAACTGTTTCGAATTATCTCGAAAATTCTGAAAGTAGACACTCGGGTAAATTCAATAACTGCGGAATAATATCAGGCTAATGTAATTTTATCTCGGCAACGATTTTACAGTGAAATGGGATCTGTAATGTTTGGCGGGTTAAGGTCGCCGTTTACTTGTTTATACTTCCCGCCACGCGAACAAACTTTGCGATAGCCAACCAAGCAATAGGAATTTATTTGCAGATAAAAAGAGGAGAGAGGGAGAGAGAGAGAGGCTAGCAATACTATAACATCGATATGTACCAAATCTATACACACGTCCTCCTCAGATACATTATGTTACGGGAGTATGTTATGTTCCTGTACATTAACCAATATCATTGTATTTACGACGTATATACTCACGCACGGGCCCATATCACGCGTATAACCGTGTATTTATCTATCGTCGATCTGCATGTGCATCTGCATACCAGAAGCCTGTACCCTTCCATCCTCGATATCTGTCCAATATACTGGCGCGTTTACTCTATACAGGGTGGTCCACAGGACGCGACTCTATTTCAGTTACGACACCCTTCGATTTCTGTCTGATCAGTTTC
The DNA here is from genome assembly GCA_028455795.1 of Lasioglossum marginatum. NCBI lineage: Eukaryota > Metazoa > Arthropoda > Insecta > Hymenoptera > Halictidae > Lasioglossum > Lasioglossum marginatum. The sequence continues at coordinate 11,688,128 of CM052265.1, read as the reverse complement.
GATTGTAACTGCTAGCATTTGTATCTGAAATGTCTAAAATACGCCCGACAAACCCGAGTTCTTACTACCAATTTTAGTCTTCAGTAACCCATGTAATTTCTCAGTCTGACAAACGCGGACCTTTTCCACTTGCCGCATCGATCAGCGTGATTCGTTCCCGATTCTGCCATTTATTCCGTATAATAATATAAACAAACGTTGTGATACATTCTAACAAAATGTTTAACTTCCACAGAAAGCAGAATCATCAGGTAACAGCACGGGCAATCGGCGAATTCGCGAGCCAACGAGAATTTTAGCAGGCAGAGCTCCGCTGATAGATGAAAACGGTTGATCCTGTGCATACGGTGGTCGCGTCGCGTCGCCCCGCCAGTCATACCGGATACACCCCGTTTCCCAGTCACCACTAATTTACCGGGCCATCGACAGATTTATATTTCCCCCGAAATCTATCGGCATCGACAAAAAACCAATAGCCCAGGTTATTGGTTAGCATTCGGTTATTCCGGCTGATGTATTATTATCGTGCCCCAGCTCCGGGTTCACGGTTCGCCGATCCCTGCGAATTTTCCCTGGATCTTGTCCCTATTTTCCGAGCGTGTCCCCCGGCCCTCTTCGTCCCGCCTATCCCGCCGTCGGACTTCATGGAAACATCCCTCGACAATGGAGGCTCGCGATATCCGTCCCAGAACCGCGAAATTCTTCCTTTTCCGCTTTTGTTCCCGAGTTACGCCCAGCTGATCCGGAGCGAAGTTAAATAACTACGCTCCTGGTAGGATTCTCTGCCCCCGTGGAGACTGTACAGCAGCCGACAATAGTTTAAGACCGACGAAAATTAATTGTTTCCCTGTGCTGCCCGATTCGCACAATCAGCCGCGTCTACTTTATCGTCGTTTGATGGCCGATAAATAATTCGACGATACCTGTGCTACGGCATACAGTTGCCGAGGAATAGAAGCCGCGTTTAATATTCTGGATTCATGGTACAGCTATACAACTTAGAGATTTATGGTTGCTACTTTACAGTGGCCCCGAATCGGCCGGCCGAAAGACTTATCGTTGTCTCTACAATGTCTTTCTATTGTTGCGCTATGAATGCGAGGGTTGTTTACCTGGCTCGGCGCTATCCTGGGATGCTGCTGCCGCTGATGCACTGTTTTATACAGTTGTATTTAAAAGCCACAGGATTGCTCCCCCGAGACTTCTGACTCGGGAAGATTTGTTTCCAGAGTCTGAACTTTTCTTTGGAATTCGTGTTTATGCAAACGTGAACGGGAAGACAAATTTTACACGAAACATGACTCTTAAATATAAGTAGATGCTGATCGGGTATGTGTCAGGCCAATGTCAGGCCTCAGCTGTCTAAGGAAACTCTCCAAGTGCAAAGAATTAATGAATCCTTTGGGACCGTCCAGCCAGAATCAATTGCCATGTTGTTCCTCTTTTAGGAGAAACTGTATCCCCGAATAGCCACAGCTCTTGATTGAGTAATACCGTGTCGAGGTCCGTGGGACAAACAGGTTTCGCCTGGATCGTCTCGAAATTTCATTTAGCCGGGGTCGTGATCGATATCGATGCGACTCGCGTCACCCACTAGCATAAGTTATTGAAACGCGGGCTGTGTACCCGACGTGGAACGTCGCGCGGCGCGAACGTCACCGGGTTCGATTGAACTGGAAGGGTCTCGGGTCGGATTATCGTGAGAGTTCGGTGGCTGCCATCGGAAAGTCGACGTGCCCGTTCCCGAGGTTAGGCTTCTACGGAATTCCTCGGCGGCTCCGTCGGTTTGACGAGCCAGAGAACCGTTCGATACTTGGCGGTCCCTGTCGTCTGGGAACCACGATTGTCGCGTGTTCATGCTGTTCAAGTATTCGAACTCTCCGATCGCGGACGGAGGAGCAACAATTAGACGCGTTCCACCGTCGGCTGTCCTGCGGTCTTCTAATTTCCGGCGACCTACTACACCGACAACGAACCCTCGGATGCGAAAGACGTCGCACACAAACTTCCACACCGAGAGAATTGTAATTCGGTTAAGTGTGATCAATGGGGAAAAAGTCCCGCAAAGACCTTCCGCCACCATCAAGGACTAACCTGGATACTTTAAAGTAGATCCGAAATTCATTCTACTCTTCATTCGTTAGCTATTCCCTCTTTTTCCGATCCTTCTTTTTGCTCTTGAATATTTATGGCTACCTCGGAAGCTGTATATTCGCCATTCACTTTAATAAAATAAAAGATACCGATTCGAAATGGCACTGAAAATTGGAGGCGATGGAATGGAATTATTCTAGGTCGGAAGAAATGTTTAATTTTCCGAGTTAAAATAGCTCCGATTGCAAAAGGTTAACAGTAAACCTACCACGGTCAAATGACAAGCTTTTTCCATTTATTGAAATTATAAAAATTGATTTATGGAAAATAATGGAATAAATTTCCTTGTCCACGTATAATTTAATAATAATTCTCGAGCTTTTCACCATACTGAAATTGGATTGGCAATAATTCTCCGTGAATCCAGTGTGAAACTGCCCACCAATTTTCACGTTAGAGGCAAGATCAGCTCGAGAGGAGCCGCAAGGATGGTTCTGGAGGCGGATCACTATACCCATATGACATCCTTGTGCCAGCACGCAAATGGAACCACCTACTATCCATCGAGAAGGCCGCAGTGTGCAAACGTCGGTGGCCATAATCCGGTCGCACGTGGGCATTACACGCGTACGCACGGTGCCAGCACGTGTGTCCGCGTACAACATGTTAATGCGTTTAAATATTGAGACAACGGGACCGCGAAACGGTCTCGGTCGCAAGGTGCCACGGTAGTCTGCTAACAACGTTCCGAAGACACCAGCGTCTGAACAATGTGGATCCGCATGCGAGATAAACAAGACTGATGGAAATGGGAAACAGCGAAGGAACAGAAATTTCACAAATGGACAAGAATCCAAGTCCGCGAAATGTCACGGAGACGTTCACATTGCTTGACCAAGGATGACGAAACATCCGGACGTTTCCCAACGTCGAACGATGGCTTCGATCCCCGGGAAAACAGCGAGCAAAAAAAGCAGCAGATGTACACACTGAAAGAGGAACGACGCGCCAGTGGCAAATTTTCTCCGCGCAAACCAGACTGATGGAAGTTTACGATGGCTCGCCCGTGGAATTTACTATGCGCATAAATCGACGGGAAAAGGAACGAGAGAAAGTGCCGGCCGACAGAAAAAGAATAGTTATGAGCGCGTTCCCGATATATCTGAACCGTTTGTCGGGCCACCGGACCCGATATCGATTGCGAAACTTTCCGTCGAATGGACGGGACGATGCCTCGATTGCGAGCAGACTTTCACACCTCGACAACCGTACGTCGACTCGTTTCCGACGCATCTTTGTGGCCGCGAAAATTATCGACGCCGGATGCGATTGTTGGGGCACGTCGAAAGTTTTTAGAAATAAATGCTAAAAAATGTGTTCACTCAGATTGCGCGCAATTAGTGTTCTAATATATATCTAAAGATATTTATTTATTTATCCTTCTCCAAATGCGCGCTCGCAACCCCAAAAATCGTAAATTAAAAATTAGAATCCTCTAATTTGCGTCTCTATCACAAATGAACTGTTTGAATTAATGTAGAATTTTTCGGAGCGAATGCATACCGAGTTCAGAAACGACCAAGACCCATTTACGTTTATTCTGTTTGGAATAGGACCCTCGATGAGAGCTAATGGCTTTCCTGACAAGTATAAACTATACGTCCGTGCCGGAGTCGATTCGCCAAAACACGATAATAACACACAGCCGAGTAAACGGTCGAATCAGCTTCACAAATTTCCGGCGCGGCGCTGCGCTGATTTTTCAATCCCACTCTGTGTTTGATCGTCCACAAATCTCGATGACTCGCCGACGCATAGATGATGAATGCCCATTTTTCAACCATTATTCCGCGGAAGCCGCGCACGCCCGAGCCCGTATTGTTATCAGTTCTATACTACGATCAAAGGTACATGGTAATTCGTGGTCGACGTTATCAATGAGCGCTCTCGAAAAATCAATTCGTCCACGTGGATCTTTATTTCGAACTGCATTGGTGGGCGTTGTCATTGGACTGCAGGAAATTCGTATAGAACTCGAACGATTGTACTGATCTATAATAATGATGTATAAATTCTTACCGATAGAACAAAATCGAACGACCTACTAACCCAAAAAAGCTGCACGGTCGGAACCGTGGAACAAGCTTTCGCAAACTTGAAGAATGAAACGCGCCCGTCCCATTATTCTCCCCGCCCGAAGGGAAAAAATCGCTCGGCCAACAAGCAATTTGCGTTGGAACGGTACTGAAACAGCGCGCAAATCTCCGTGGCAAACATTCGAAGGCGTAGTCGGAGGCTGCGGCCAGAAAACAACGTCGATGGTCGCAAAACACGGAGCTCGCGCAATTATTCGAGCCTGGGGATCTAGCTAGAATCGTGAGCGTCGTAATATTCCTCGGGGCTTTCACGGACAGTGATCCTATTTATACGAGACCGGATATACTCGAGTCTCGTGTCCGTTTCCATTATGCCCTCCGATAATCCTAATTCATTGTCGATGAAAATCCCGGTGCAGGCTGGGCGCGGAGGGGAATGGAAGGAAGGACACAGTCGACGGTCGCGTTTTGATAGAGAGACTCGCGTGGGGAGAATGGGGGCTCGAAGTGTCGAACGATCTTTTTCCCAGTCGAGGATCGATCTGTCGAGTGCGTATCGGTAGCCGGGGCCCCCTCGGCTACGGTATTTGCCATTCTGAAGGGTCTCGCGGGTTCCTTAATAACGGGACGGTAGGCCCTCTTCATTGAATACGCCCTGATACTTTTATCCCCCGGTGAATCCGCGTCGGGTTCACCGCGTCGAATAAATTCCCCTTTTTCTCCTCTGACTCTATCGATCCCCCTCCCCGAACACCCATAACCCCCCGCGACACCACGTTATTCGGATTCAATTCGGATTCGGACGTCATCGCGATCCCCGGATCGATGCGGAGGAAATTAAGCGGGAATTCTGGCACTCCGAAACATCGATTCTTCTGTATTCTTGCGTATCGCAAATACAGTATTTCGAGCATATGCTCGCAACATTTTACGGTGTAGAGTAACACACATAGTATGGTCTTCGAGGTTGAGAATATGATTAAAAAAGAATTTGTACTGTTGATTTCACTAGCGAAAATTTCTCGATTATTTACGTAACGCGTTGAACAATGCACCAGCTGAAAAACGGGTTCGCTGGAAGCTTACCGAATTGAATTTCGTCGATCACGCCAATCAGCCCGGCAACGCGATATAGTTGTTTCTACCAAAGCTCGATAAGCGGCTCATTTGATACTCCACTAAATGACGGTGGCGCGCGCCACTGAACACCGGGGTAAATAATTTGTATTAATTATCCGTTCGATAAACGACGCTAAGATACGCGGTGCTATCGGCGCAGCCCGCGTAACCCGAGCGTTACTCGATCAACAAATTTTCGTGATTTACCGAATTATACAGATTTACGGTGCGCAGTGTATCTCTCGAATGCGAAATTTTCTCGGTGAAGTAGAATCGACGCGCGATGGCCAGACGCGACGAATATTCAAATGAATTTTTCTTTTGAAAGCAGAATCGCTGACGAATATGTACAGGACGGTTTCGGACGCAGTTTTTCGCGAGGGATTTCCTCGCGTTGCCGGAGCGAGTCGTCGCTAATGGAGCACCTTGTACACGGGGGCTCAATTAGTCGTTCGTCGAATCTACGTTCGTCAACGTCCGCGTTTCATCTTCGGCATACGGGCGTTCGCGTATCCTCCACCTCTTCTACCTCCTCCACTCCGTTATTAATCCTTGTCACAAACGATCGCGCGTCACCGTGACGGACGATAACCCGGTTTATCGAGTTTCCAGAGAGCGTTTAACGAGAGCCCCGATGCCGTTCGAGACGAGCATCTTCGCCCCCCGCTTAAATAATCAAGCCCGGGAGATCAAGCCGGTTGACGTCCGCCCCGCTATGCCAGCCAAATATATCGAGACGATAGAATTTTCGGCTCTGTCACGGACGTCGCCTCTGCTGACGTTAAGCCCGACGATGCCGGATTAATTTCAGATTACAGTTTTAATCCGCGAACTCGCGGGCCGGGGGCCACCTGCCAGATTTTAAAAGCTGTCTTGCCGGGAATTAATTCGCCGACGTGCGATCCCCAGTCGGTGACGTTCGACCGCGTTCCTGGCAAATCTGGTTCCAGAAAATACCGATTGCTTCCCCAACCGACTTAACATAACACGAGAAACAAGTACAGGCTATTTGTCAGACAAGTGGTAAAACCAGCCATTGATAATACTGTGTTACGGATAGAGAATATATTCCGTTCGTTTTCTCACAGGAATCTCTTCCAGATCGTCTCTGGCGGGAAGCGTCCTAGATAACCTTTCATATCATAGTTGAACCCTTTAATATAGGACCGAGCTCTGGCTCCGATGTCATTAGAAGTGACAAAAATGAGAGTCTGGCCCTAAGCCCTAATCTCTAAGCGCGATTAGATTATGAACAGCATTCCATTCATTGTATGGGGTATATAAACCCTTAGATTCTTACTCTCGCGGGCTAGTACTTCGGTAGACACGTATCGCGTCACGTCGTGCTGTATCTCGGAAAGTCAACTTCTAGTGAGATCGGGCTATAGTACCTTTCGAATCAGGGTTAACCATATAGATTCCGCGAGTTCGGTTTAAAATCTATTAGGCAGTGTTGAAGTTGCTTCCGAGTCCCCCGCATTGCCAGTGCGTTAAAACCGAGCATCATAGTTAGGTAAATTCCTTCTTCTACATTTCTATATCTTTTATCTTCATTCCATTCGCGACAATTACACATTTGTATCACAGATATTTATAATTAGAACATATTTGTGTTCTTTGGTAATTAGAGCAAATTTATTAAACCCATAATTATTGTCCAATATCCTAATATAGTGATTGAACGTTCCCACACGATACAATCTTACCGCTCAGGTTGTATCAATTAGATTATATTAGTTACGAGGTCCACTAACTATCCTTGGTGGCTCCCTGATTACCGCATCAGATTCGTCCGCTACCTAGCAGCTCCCTGGTTACGCATCAGGTTCGTCTGCCCTCTGATCCAACACAAGTATCACCTATTATCCTTGGTGGCTCCTTGATTACCGCATCAGGTTTGTCCGCTATCTAGCAGCTCCCTGGTTACACATCAGGTCTGTCTGCACTCTTACTAACAGGTTAAAACCTTAATCCTTCGCCGGCCACTCGTGCTACTTCACGGCCCTGGCTCGTAACAACTGTAAGCAAGTGACATGCCTCAACCGTCGATCAGACAAGTGGTGGAAGCCAGGCATCAGCTAGACAAGTGGTGTAAGCCAGGATTTAACCAAACAAGTGATATAAGCCTAGAATCGAGTAGACAAGTGGGATACCAGTGAAAGCTGCTCGGTCAAGTAGTGTGAACTGACCGCAGGTAGGATAACGTCCACTGTCCAGGAAACTGGTGTAAGTCAGCCTTCCATCAAACAAGTAAGCTAGATATTAACTAGGCAAGTGATGGGAATCTATAATTAGACGTCGGATTGGAACTGAAAATCGGTTTCCGTGGCCCGTCAATTATTCCGTGTCTCCCGCGGTAAATAATAAAATGCATGGGAGGCTTGTCACTCCGACTGGCTACCATTGTAGAATCAGATCGCGGACGATTCGGGATCACACACGTGCGGGCGTCCATGTCGTTTTAATCGTGTCGGCGGGAGACATCTTTATCCCGCGTCACGCCTCTAACGAGACGGGCTAAGAAGGATGGTCGTGTGCTATCCAGGTAGACGGCTTCGGGGTAGAAGCAGAAGAAGAAGAAGAAGAGGAGAAGGAGGAGGAGGTTCGTTCTCCTCGAGGGTTTTCGGGCGGAGCGTGAACGAGCGTTTGCGAGGATGGCCCATTATCAGGGCCAATATCCAGGATGCTCGACAATCCCCTAACGACCCCGACCGAACCCATCCTCTGCGTATCTCCTTTTCCTCCTTCCGCTCTCGCTTTCTCCCCTTTCCTCTTCCTTAGGAAACGGTTCGAATACTTTTCAGAACATTCAACGCTCCCGGTGACTTTCAGGCTGGGTCACCGGAGACCCGAATCCCACGGGACACTCGCGGAAAGCTTCGGATCCTGGCTGGATGAGGTGCAGACATCATCGAATATTTCATTTACACCGCATTCCAAAGTGTATTGATTCTTCGAATATTTTTAAGAATTTGTTCTGTATATTTTTTCTGTATATGTTGTTTAAATCAGAGACCAGTGGTACACGTTGTACATTAAGCAGACATGTAGTACAAGCTGTGAATTATACACAGAAGTAGTACAAGTTGAATATAAGCAGACTAATCGATTTCCATTTACCAATAGAGTAAAAATGAATGTCGCTGCACTTTCCAAGGCCATTATACAAATCCTACGTACATGCGCCTTACAAAATACATAATCTAGCAATAAATAAACGTTCGTGGCAGTAAGACGATTAGCCGCATGGCCCGAATCGATCCCCCGCAGCCGCAGGGTTCTCGTACGGCGACAAGGACGAAGGGAACAGAACGACGGGAAGGATCTGTCTGTCGAGTTCTTCCGACTCGCCGTTGTTTCCCGAGCGCAAATCCGCGGGACGCTGAGGGCCGGATATAACGAAGAAAAATTAAACAATGAAGCACGAGACACCGAGTCCATTGGAAGGCGGTCGCGGGAAAAAGCAAACGCCGCGTCGCTGAAGAAAGAAAGAAACGGGACGAGTCGAGACGTCCGGGACGGGGGTGGATGGAAAATGGAACACAGGGCGAGAAGAGAATAAGGAAGACAATGGGAAGGGTACCCGTCGATAGAACCGCGATAAGCGGGGGGAGGAAGCTGGGTCGCGCGCCGCTTATAATTAACGTTAGTTTATTCGGCAGCCACGACGTTACGGGGCACGGAACTCGATAAATTCGGCTGCGATTGTTTAACGAGGGATTTCGACTGACGAAGCGCGAGTTTTCGGCGACGAACATTGCGCAGAGCCTGTCTGCCACGGATTTGCTTGTACTTACTTCTACCGACGTGTTATGCCGATTTTTTTCGCATCGTCCATTCCCATCACCGAATCAACTCGAGGAGAAATTGGGTCGATATTGTAAATGTTACCTGTATCGCTACTGTGTCGCACTCGTTCCGGAAGTACCGGAGAGGGGACAGAACAATGGGAAACAATGTCCCCGTCGTAATTCAGTCGGAAACAGATCCGCGAAGCTACGCGGCTCGCTTAAAAATTATTTTTCACGTCGGAGCTTCTTGAACGCGGGCCACGGAATTAATTCCGACTCCGCCGCGAAACGTTGCACGCATAAATATGCGATTAAAGGTAACGGGCCACCGACATTCTGTTCCGGACAGTTTTATGTCAGGCCACGCCTGGCCAGGAGCACCGGCAACGGGAAAAAACCAGGCCGCCATCGTTGACGCTCCGTATCGTCCCCTTTTTCGAACCATAAACCGAGGAATTCGCCGCACACGTACACATTCACGGGGAAAGATTAAACGGTATCAATTGCCTACGGTACCCGGAACGAAAACTTGAACCTCCGAACCGGTGCGCGTAACTTCTGCAGCTTCCGATAAGTACTTCTTAACCCTCTGTTGCATGAATTTTTATGACGAGTTGACAAAAATATAGGCTGTTAGTTTACTTAAAAATTAGTGTGGTCATGAAATAAATAATAAAATTTTATTAGAAAATGTTATTTCTAATAAATTATTTCTAATAGTGTTCCCACTTAGAACCAACATGCTCAGAGTCTTCAGTATTGTCTACTTAATTTACTACAGAACATTTGAAATTTAAGTCCCCATTTGGGAAAGGAATGCAATAGAGGGTTAACATACCTACTAGCATTTTTATGCTCTGTTCTAAGATAATAAATTTAATAAATTTTTTAAATGCCTGCTCTAATAAAAATACCTTCTAAGATTGCCTTATTTTCAATGTGTCTCACTAACTGTCTCCCGGAATCCTCGGCCATTGAATCGCATATTCATAAGAGCAAGATTTCTTCCAGAATTGAATGTCGACGCTGCTCCAATTAAAACGTTCGCCGGAATACAAACTCCGGCTCTAACAAATGGAAACTGTTACGCGGGGAACGAAGATCCTCGTTGTCAAACCCGAAACTTTCTCAGTGGCAGTTCCTCCTGCGGCTTTATTATTGTTCCGCGTCTTTATCGAGAGCTATTCGCAGTTACGTCGACACATTACCGAAGCTTATCGCCAGGACGCTTACAAGGAGAATATGTAATTCGCCTGTTAATGGGTTCGACACGGCGGGGACCGGTTCCCAAACACGTTCGTTGCCTCTTAACAACAGTCCTGTCTTGGTCGCCCGAGCAACCGGGGAGTCTGTCGCAAATTCGTTCGCTCCAACACGTTCTCACGCAACAGTGAATCGCGTAACTCATCACGCGAACAGCGTTCAGTCTCGACGAGAGTTTATTCCTCGCGTCGGTTCGCGTGTTCCCCAAGGAAAGCATCTTATAGTCCTTTGGAGCTTCGGAAGCGAGGTAAGCACAACGTTTCCATTAAAACGATAAATTTGTTTGTCGCCGAGTGGAAACAATTTAACTCGTTGTAACTTCGTGGCAAAAAGATTGGACGTCGATCTACCTGGGCTGATTGTACGACCTGGTATCAGTGTAAAAAGTTTTCAACAACTTTCAATAACATTGAAGTTAATAATTACTAAGGAAGTAAAAATTTACAACAATTTTGGTATTTGTTAACAAGTACAGACTAGATTCTAAGTACTCATTATTATTGACATAAGGGTTAAATAATTCGATCTTCTGAAGACTGTAAGACTGGTAAATAATAAAGATTGGCAAAGTGGGTGCTCGTGAGAAATCCGGAGGACACGTGGACGCGGAGTTGCGGGCGATTATAGGAAGCAATCGATATAGACCCGAGCATCGCGGTAACGAGGAATAATTAACGGAATTATTAACGTTATTGTAGGATGTTATTACATTTACTTATCGGAATCGTCCGATCGCCGCTATTATACCGTCGTTAATAAACCAATCGACAGATTTCGAATAGACTAGCCGTGGCCCCGTTGATAATGGCTGATTTAACGACGACGGGCGGAGGCGGAGGCGTGACGCGCCGATTTACGGCACCGCCGCGTATTTTGCGACTCGTTCCGACCAACATCGATACCAATTGCGATATATCACCAGTCCCAGTCGAGTCAGGGAACCGTTGACTCGCCGAGAATTGACCGGCAGTGTCGATTCTCGCCGGTGTCTGTTATTGCCAACCGACTATGAACACAAGAGATGGAACGGTGATCGAATTATATGAAACTTTTCGATCTAGTTTTCATTTGGCCGAAATGCCTCGTCTTTCGTCCCATTTGTGACTAGACAATTACTAGAACATCGAGAAATGTATCAAACAAAGATCTATGATTTTTCAAGTTAAATATAAAAATAGGAGACAAATATTTACGTCCATAAACGAATGAAATAATAGCAAAAACTAAGCACCAAAACGAGTAATTTGAGTATTGAGTCAATATTCAAACAAGTAGAAAAAAAAGTCAACTGGTCAGACAAATAGCACATACCTCAGACGTTAGAAAGACACTTGCAGCTTCTTTCAGGACCGAACGTGCCTGTCCCCGGCCGATGTTATTATTTATGATGAAGAAACGTGGAATTCGAGATTGTTCAGTCAAGGGTAAATAATAATTTTTTTATTTAAAATTTAGTCGCGTGCTATCGCGAGGAGGAAAGTCGAGGGTTCTTTTTATTAATGAGACGCTCGGCTGTTCCAAATGCGCTTCGCGGAGCGACAGCCTAGAACTTTCGAAACCAGTCTGGATTATTTATTGAGAATTTCTTGGTTTTTTTTTCTTCTCTTCCTCCGCGGAGCCTCGTCGCTATTTCTGGCGGCTTAAACCGCAACCGAATCGTGTGTCTCGAGTCTGGCGTGCGAAAGAAAAATATTTCTTCGAGAGCGGCGACAACATCTCGAATTTGTCGCCGTTTCCGTCGAAGGAGACGCGAATGCTTTCAATTGCGCGAACTTTTGCAAGTCTTCCCTAAAAAGTGCACCTGGGAACAGATTAAATCTCGTTAAAAACTGCTAAGGAAATTTTTTATGCATACTTATATAAATTTTCTAACCAATAGCAGCTCTATACTACTAATCTTCTGAATAATATATCCACACAAATCATCCCAATGATCCCTGCAATAGCGGTGAAACACACTATTGAATCTACCAACGTTATAAGCTACTTGATCAACTATCTCCGGCTGGTACCACTCGCCTGACCAATGCTAGACTTATATCACTTGTTCGGTTAATTCCTGGCTTATAGCACATGCCTAGCTGATTCCCGGCTTCTACCATTGGTCTGATCAATGGGTGAATAATGTCACTTGCCTACAGATCAATAATTGGTTCTACCATTCGCCTGACAAATGACCGACCTAAACTACTTGTTTGGCATATAATGGAAAACGCATTACAATCGTATCAAGTAAAGATATTTCCGAGTTTACAAGATTTCCATCTATCTTTTCAGATCAGACTGAAGCTCCGCAAGCCTCTTATTTCGCAAAATTGCGAACTCTTCTTTCAACGGGAGTAACCATAAATAATCGAATTAATTTGCGAGGGCCAAGAGTTAAGATCTATCGGAAGAAAGTTCAAAGATCGAAAGGTGCTCGGAAACTTCCAGTTGGTGGCGCGTAACGAAGCAATTAGCACGCGAACAGTAATAATTATCAGGTAATGTCAATCAATATCGGTAATGCATACACTAAAATCGAAGCGAACTTATTGGACATAATCGCGTCAACAGTGCCCATAAAACATGCATTACTCGAATAAAATGGGACCGGGCTGAATAATAGCTCTTCGACACCGAGGGGAGACTAAATGGAGGACTGGTGTATTGAGATTAAGTGTGCAGTGAAAAGCGCGCGATGCACGGCCGAAGAAAGTACAAAGCATAAACAGGAAATATTCGGGAGATTAAAAACTTTACTCCGCTTTCAGTCGCGAGTGCTGCGAGCAGCCTTGGCCGTGGGCCGATTGTTATGTCTGAAAAAGGCGCCATGTCGCTTGAACTTTTTTTAATAAAGTGGAAAAAACTTTAATGAGTCGCAATCTGCTCGACAAAATTTTTTCGTTGTCGGCTTCGACGTCGATCGTGACTCAGTCGTCCCCTCGATACTAATTGGACAATTCCGCACGGTGGGGAATGGCCGACGGATTTTTCCGTGCGTCAGTTCATCGGTGGTATATTTTAATTTATGCGATCCGCCGAGTCGTTCTTCGCCGTGGAGTCGCGAGGAAATTTCTCGCGGAAATTCTGTTTCATCGCCGGGACGATCGTTAATTATAACACCGTGGAGATATAATTGCCAGAGCGGTTTCCTCGCCCGCACAGCCTCCTTGTAATGCTCCGCGTTCCCCTCCGCGCCTCTTTTTTCGTTATAGTTGCGTCGTTAAAATAATTGAAATTTCGAACGACAGAGAACGCGCGGCGAGTTTCGATAATTAGCAACTTGCTGGATTGTCGCTTTTTCCCCGGCGCTCCCGGCCGCTACACTTGCGAGCCATTTTGTTTTTTTTTTACGTCAGCAACAGACTTCGATTATAACCGAGGATTTCAGCTGCAGCTCGGCCGCGTGTCGCCTATCAACGATAATTGGACCTGTCCTCGCAGCGATATCATTTTGCACGTCCCGATGCGTAACAGGCCCAGAAAATCACCAAAGTGATACGCGTCGCTCGCACCTTGCGATTAGAACATGACCCTATCACAAAGCGCCATCCTCCACCTTTAATTTAAGCCTTCAAACGCTCGAAAATTCCCATGGGAATACATTCTAAAATTGACTCAAATGGTCCCTTAAAACCATATGAATTTTGTCCAAACCGAGGGTCGATTTTTATCACGTTTCGACATGATATCTTCTTTTTAAACCTAAATTCCCCTATCACAAAGTGCCTTCTTCCACCTTCAATTCGAGCCTTCAAACACTCCAAAATTCCCACGGGAATAAATTCTACAATTGGTAGTGTTCAAGTCTGCGAAGCGAGATCCCTTTCGAAGCTGCAACTTAAAATGGATTTGGCTGATCTGGGTTAGGTCGCTTAAAAATTCGAAACATACTCGACCACCCTTCGACAACAGGGTGCCGCCCTCCGCATTCGCAAGCTCCCATAATATCGTGGCCCTTCGATTCCACCGTAAAGTTTCCATGGATCGCGAACACCGAGTGAATTGAGGGAAATTTGATTACAAGGCGGGCGCCGTCGAAAAGGCACGATGCACTCCAATGTTTGCGGAATTGTAACGAACGGTCCACGATACGCCCCCGCTTGGCCTCCTCTCAATTTCCAGACAGAATCGCCAATGGACCTTCGTGAAAATTTTGATCCTTATCATCCAAACATGAATGCATAAAAATGTTATCCATATTCTTTGATTAAAACGCGTATCCCCTCTATAAATATTCTTATCATATTCATCCTTCCACAGGATTTTACATGTCTTGGCAAATTCTTGATTGGTGAATGAGAGGATTAAAAATTATATTGAACGAGACCTGCATTCACAGTGAACCACAATTAATTGAATTGAATGACTCATCAATTATAAACATTTAGGGAGACATACAAAATTTATACAGGGTGTCCCAAAAATGTCGTACAACCTTTAAAGGGGCGGTTGCTAAGGTTAGTTGAAGTGACATTTTCATTTGCAAAAATGAAATCTGAAGATCGATCAATATGAGAGGATCCTGATCCAAGAAGTCCAAGTCGAAAACGCTCAGCCTCCCCAGCAGGGTTCCAAGACCTCCTCCGACCAGTCGTTCGCCTAGAACCTGTTCTCCAAGCTCGCTATATCTGACATCAGAGTTTCTCGCGTAAAGTCGCAGTACGATCCCACGGCACGCGATCGTATCGTCACTGGGATCCGAAAATTTATTAGGGAATCGTTGTCGAAGGATCAGGCCGCGGTACGTGCGCGCGCGTATAAAGTTCGCGGGAAGTGCCGAGGGAAAATACGGGGGCGTGTGGATGGAGGTGACAGAAGGTTGGCGATCGGCGCCGTGGAAGAGCCCTCTCGAAAAGCTGAAACGCTCTCCTCCCCTCGCTTCCTTCTTTCTCCGTCTCATCCAACCCACGGACCCACGTCGAGCTACTTCTCCACGGGCCACGGGTGCGCTTTCTTCCTCCTCTTCGCACGTTCAACGACGTTCCCGTTCCGCGTCGAATGCGAATCGCTTGCTAAAGCGAAACGTTTGTCGAATGATGAACCGATTCCGTTGCCGCCAAGCACATCGTTGAACCTCGGCCCGAAATAAAATTGAGAAGTTCCAGCCGGTGATGAACCATGGCACCAACGGGAAGAGGGGGATGAACCGAGGAGGGCTGAAAATGAATTTCTCGTCTCCGTCGCCCTCCGCCTCTCTCTTCGACTCCAATGCTTTCCTCCACGCCTTTTTCCGGGCTTCTTTCTTCCTCTCGCGTTCAAGAGAGCAAGAAGGAACGCGTTGAATGCGCGAAATGTTTCTGCGAGGCGATACGGGAATTTAATAGGACGTTAGCCGCTGCTCAATGCGTCGTCGATGCGAGCTTTAACGCCGCCAGACGCGACGCGGACGCTTTATCCCCGGTTTATGAACGCACCGCCGCTACGCTCGTTCGTTTTATCATGTCGCCAGTGTTTATTAGACGCCCGGAACTTATACGGCTTTTCTACGCGGCCGGATTACTTCGCAGCGCGACGTCGCGACCGGAGCGCTCCCATCGGAAGCCGGCGACGAATTAAACGTCTGACCAACGGCCGTAGCGAAATTGTTTGTCTTGTCCGGTTAGTCTTGTTGTGTTGTATGAACGATGGCATACCTAGTTCTATATATAGTTTGATCTTTCAGGATTGCAATATAAAAACTCGTTGCAGAAAAGTCGCTTTAGAGAACTCATGTCACTTGTTGAACTCATATCAGAGTTGACTTTCATGCCATTCACACTTGTAAGTAGTACAGATCAGTGATGAACGAACCAATCTTGAAAATCTTTATCTCACCAACAACCTGCCACTTCACAATCAATTTACAAAATCATCTTATAAAAAGACGATGGTAGTTTACTCAGAGTAACACATCTGTAATTTTAAGTAGTACAGATCGACGATAACGGAGCCATTCTCGAAACTCCCATCCCCCGTCCAAAAGCAACGCTCTGCGACCAGTTTAACATTTTAATAAGACTTCGCAGACCATCGTGGACACTATCATGCTACACGAAATGGCTTTTAAATTTCGTTGCACAAATTACTGAATTTGATACAGGGTCGTGTAGCAGAGACGACTAAAGTTCTCGGCAGTGTGTAATTCCTATTCGCGTCTCACGAAGCGCCATCCTGCGACGGATAGCAGCCAGAAGAGAGACAAGAGAACGAGCAAGAGAGCGAGCAAGAGAGAGAGAGAGAGAGAGAGAAAGAAGGAAGGGTCGTGTAATCGCGCGCGTGTTAGGGAACAAAAAAAATTGATACTAACGCGATTACGTATTTCGTCGGGGAAAAATTCGTTCGCGTGCCGGTCACGCGCGAATTTAATTCTGGCACAGTTTCCGAGCAACGGAATTTTTGGAAAAATAAAATGAAATAAAGCCGGTCCGCTGCGCCAGGAAGCCGGGCACAAGTAGGAACGTGTGCGATGGGGGCCCTGGCCATCGAGGAGAGAACGTCGACAACCCTAATTGCGCGACGTGTTCGCTGGCCCCCCGCGGCGAACCATTTAAGTCGTCGACCGTCGGCTGATTCCAATCGGCAACTTTTTGAATTAGCCCGTGGCGACAACGTGCTGCCCGGCCCGTTCCCGCGACGCTGACTCGCCCGAAATTCCATTTCGGGGCTGTAAGCAGCTGCTTTGAATGTAAAGCGGCTCGTCCCGAAAGTATAGCTTGCTGGTGACCCGATGTTGCTCTACGCCGCCCCCGCAATTTCATAACGAGCTACTTGACTTTCGCTGTTTGACCACTCGCGAATTCGATGCCCCGCCCACCCTTCGAACATTGTGATTAATTCTTGGGTGATGAGCAATCAATATCATCGCGCTTTGCCGAAGTTCCATTAGCGGTTGACTCTTACCACCCACGCAAACGTTCTGTCAAACACAATTTTCTCCATATCAATGTATTCCGTGTTTTTATAATTAATTGGAGTCAGTACGGTTATCGAAATATCGCGAGCTTTTGATTGCTTTTTGTTCGAAAGGCAATTATAAAGCCTTTATTGACACTGACGATATTACAATGATTTATTTGTAAATTATATGGTTTTGATCCTGCCCCGAGGGTCTACGAGTATGTTTGTTTAATATTTGACCCTTACTGCTAATAAATTCTGCGGAATGTTGTTATTTAATGACAAGGAGCGGTTCACGCACAGGATACGTTAATTATGGATATAACTCCTTGTATTCTGGGCTGGTCCAGTGGCTGACCTGTAGTACTTAAAATGTAATTTAGTAGTTCGGCTAACCAGAGTATGTCGAAAAATGTTTTAGATTTTGTTGAAAACACTGTGGAGTATTCCGCAGTGCAGTTACTTAGTATAATTCTATAAATCCAATGGATGACAGGAAATTAAATTGAAATTAGGAATAACGCTGGCGAATTTGACGGGAAGTAACGCCATTATGGAAAGCGGCTTATGCAAAATTCGGAACAGCTGCCGGGCGCAAGGAGACGCCATTTTAAAGTCACTGGATAGATCTACGCGAGGTTGACGAAGGCAGGTTTAATAAATATGCGTGATTTTTTTAATCACTTGCAGTTTGATATTTTTATTTTCCTTCGGATTTCGAAAGAGATATTCTTCCGAGTACCGAACAGATTGCGGATCGAGGTAAATGAAAATTCACACCGGTCACAAAAATATTAACAGAATTGTAATAGGAAGAAAACGAGGATGGATTCCAGGAACGAGAGTCTTTCCTGCGCGAAGCGGTTCCAGAGCTTCTCCATCTCCAGAGGCTAGAGAATCCACCGTGCATCCATACACCTATTTCAATACCCTTCTCGACGGAGCTTTGCACACGCTGTGTCCCGTTTCACCTGACCACTCGAACCTTTCAGACTCTTCACGATCCTATAAAACAATTCCTCCGAGAAAGATAAAAGAAAAGACATTGAAAATCGTTGAGAACTCGTCCAATCCACATAAAAATATTTTCAGTAACACCGATATTTTCGAGTAGAAAATATCCTTGGCGGCTGAATGGTGTTCCTGGTTATTGCCAGAAGGAATATTCCGCGTAATCAAGTGAACAGCGACACCCGGTATAGGAGAAAACGCGCGCCAGCTTCTTTCGAGCCGACTTTGATCCCTCCGTAAATTTCCAGCGGCGCGAGATGAAGAAACCAATGGAAAGGAATTGAAGCGAGCCTGTTGAAATTTCTGCCTGCCGGATAAGTAACCATTTCCGACGGATTTTAGATCTGGGACGGCCCCGCGTACTCGCGCCTGCGCCTGACAGCTCATGTTCATTGACAAGTATCTCTAAACCTCCATAGTGAAAGTCTAACACTCCCTAGAAAAAATTACACCGTTGCTGAAGAGAAAAAAATCGTCAAATGGCAATCTGTGAAGTTCATACTATAATCAATAATTGTTAATACAATGGTCAAGCTAAAGAACAAGATACCATCTTGCTAAAATGAAAATACACCATTTTTACACGTAGCATTTTTTAATCGGTGAACTATTAGAGTATTTTCAGTACATGCAATTGTTGATATTATGAGTAAAGCAGACTTCCTAAAAATTATATAGAGAAGCGGAATAATCTAGAAAGGCAGAGTAGCGATCTTCACAGAAAGGCAAGCGGCCTGTTTGGGAATTTCGTCGGAACATAGCGTTTAATTCGTAAGGAGAACAGTATAAATCCGGCGTCGTTCTACGACGATGGACTTAGCCGGAAGATTATTCCGGCATGATTGAGCACCATAAACCCAGCGCGGAGTATCGTAATCGAGCAGCTTGCGGTTCGCCCGCATCCCCCTGGCTAGGTTAAAGTGCAGCTTCCGGCAAACGTGTGTCAATGAGTACGGAGAATCCGCTGGGTTATCAGAGAATCACGGTCGGCGGAGCCGTTGATCTATACCACGGATACAGGCTGTTCGACGATACGGGTCGAGAATGGCAGGTTCTATATTGATTACAAACGAATCGACCGTACCTTCCTGCCAAAGAACACGCCCAAATCTTTCCTGTTACTCCTGTTAAGTCAATAGACTTCAACACTCGCCAATTAAACCTCGTTTCATCCTTCGGAACGCTTTTATCCTCGTCGTCGATTTATTTGAACATGACTGTCTCATAAATGTGAGAATATAAATTCTATTTAGTCATTTCTGATTGTAGTACCTCTATGATTTCAACAATTCTGCAATTAAAATTGCAGATTTCGTGACGCAAATTAATAATAGGTAGAGTAAATGATTTTATATAGACTATGATGCACTCTAAAGCGACGACATGGGAGGTACGTGCGTCTGGCCAGGAACGTAGAAAACGCATTATGGTAAACCACTCTCGGCACAGTGACTTGCTAACAGTGGCCGTGCACCAGATTCGAGGATTCGTTCGAATGGATTTACATTACCCACTCCCGGGGCCTCCTGATGACGCGCGACGCTGAACAGGCATCAACAAGTCACCAAGCGATTCGATTATTAATGAACTAAATTGAATTTATACCAGGCGGCACGCCGATACCGGATTCGATTAAATTAATCCTGTTGCATAATAGAAGGAACGATTGGTTTGTCGGGAAATCGTCATTGATCCCTTTAAATCCTTTAGTTACGCGTCCTGCGTGTACCGTGATATCATCACAAGCGAGTCGTTCCGTGGAAAATATGCTTCGTTATCTGACCACTGGTAGTCTCTCATCGCTGACAGTCTTTTACCATTTGCCTGATAAGTTTGTTGAAATGTGGAATAGATCAATTGTTTATTCGTCATAGCATTTATAAATAATATAAAGAGCCAGCAGAGATATTCTTTGAGCTAGAAAATTGTGGAGCAAGTAGAACAGAAGAACCAATGGTCAGACAAGCAGAAACAAACGGGAAGAGTTTGATATCGTGCAGAGACTATTTGGTAGAGCATTTATGGATAAAAGGAGAAAGGAAAGTGATTCTGTCAGCCAGAAAATTGCTGTTTAAAACCGGCAGCGATACGAAGCACAGCGCAATCGGGCCATCGATTGGAACGGTAGAAAAAGTGCTGTCCGGGACGATAGCGATTTCTCTTAAATCAGCGTCCTCCGGATAGAGGCGGATTCGACGGTATCTCGAGTGACGTATCTCGGGGACGGTCTTTCCCCAAGAATCTTGCAGCGATCGCGGGAAGAGGATTCCACGATTTCTACCGGTGCAAGAAGTCAGTCATACCATCGATAGACCACTGACCGGAACAAAGTCGGCCGATGAACAATCGCCCGGTCTTTGTCGCCGGGGCATTCTTCCGCGGATCCGAATCTCGAGGCTCGAAACGGAATCGATTCGGGCAGGCCCGAAGACGGCCAATAATGAGGTAATACGCCGTCAAAAGTCCCGCCGGAAAATATTTTATGGATTTTCATGGAGGATCGCGGCGACGGCAATTTCGCTGTCGGGCGAAGACACTTTCGGCCTCTCCCCCGTCCCCTCTCTCCTCTCCTCCCTCGCCCCTATTCTCTTCGATTCCGGAATCGAACCGATCGCTATAAGGTGGCAATCGCATGATAATCAGTGTCGCGTCGTTATTGGAAATCCGATTTCCTTACCAAATTGTGCTTCCGAATCGATTTGCCGGCACCGATGGGAATTTTCTTCACGTACCGGCGCGACCCACGCACTCACACTCTCGCAGGATGCGTTCACACTTGCGCACGAGCACGTGCACACGCGCGTGCAGCTTCGGGATTCAGCTTTCGATCGTACGTGAGTGTTTACGAACGAACAGCGTCGCGCACGTTCGCATGCGAATGCAAAAATTCGCCGCGACAAAGCCCCCTCCGAACCCTTGAACGCCTGAAACGCTGTTCACAGCTGTTCGTCGCGAACCTTGTTGCTTCGTTTGTCATGCGACAAGTCGCTACAATTCCGGGCGGAGCCTGTTACAGCGCGTGTACATACCGGCGAAAAGTGTCGCGCGGATGAGACGCGTGGATTATTATGATTTTATGCGGTGAGTTTACGCGGAGGGCGTAGAAAATAATTTTACAGTTCTCGTGGACGTGCGGTGGATCTGCTCGGGTCTCGCTATAGTCGTACCTGAACATTATGTTCTCAATCTTCGAGAAATTGTCAATATTTGAAAATTTGATAAGGGCTCGTAATATTCGTTGTTTAACATAAAACAAAAGGATAATTTTCTTATATTTTGTTATTGATAATAATTATCCGTATATTCTTTCATCAAGCCCGAAACGAAATCTAGAAGCCAGAGGGCAACTTCTAGAACGCGGTTCTACTGTTTCCAGAGAAACTCCTCGGAGATTGGTCGGGCAACAACGGAAGTTGAAACAACAGCGCGTGTATTTGTTTATGGAATTGTTGCTGGGAGTATACGAGAGTTCGGTAGCCGGTTGTTGTTCGGAAAGAAACAAGTTTCTCAGTTTCAAGGTATCCTGATTTCCATAAATAGCAAGTATGTACATCCGGTCTAGTATCGTTAATGGCGACTGATCCGTGGTTGACCTATACCACTGATACTCCCTTTAGAATGTCAGTAATTATAAAATGAAAGGAAGGAGGTGCATGAAATGTTGCCGACACATTTTTTCTGCAGTACAAGATAAATACCCGAAAGTACATTGTAGTCTGACCAATGAGCGAGCTACACTACTGATCCATTTCAGACGGCATATTCATTTGACGGCAAAGAGGTTTCTATAAAATCCATTCTCGCCGCAGGGATCCGGTATCCCGGAAGACCGTATGCGCCGAGAAAACACTCCTATGGCAAAGCGGTGAAAAATAACAAGCCCGATAACACCGTAGCAACGGCAGACGTGGCAGTGCGCGAGCAGAAAGCATTATTCAAGAATGCTCCGGCCTAAAGGGCGGCCAGGGCACCAAGGAAAACAGTGCACATTGAAAAGTTGAAAGCTCTCGGCGTGCACGAGGCTCCCTCTTCCTCTCTCTCTCTCTCTCTCTCTCTGTTTCTGTTTCCGCTTTTCCATCTCTCTCCCTCTCTCTCTCTCTCTCTCTCTGCGGGAGCATGTGTCCCCGTCGCAGCTTCCGGTGCTATCCGACGGGTTCACAACCCCCCGCGGCACACAACAAGCACGAATCGACGTTCGCGGCGTTTCCACGTAAACACGAGACCTCTCGAAGTGGCTTTGAGGCCGCGCCCGAGGAGCGGTCGAGCGCGTATCTGCATAAAGGGGCGCGTACATAGGCGCACACCCGCCCGATCTCTAGAAGGTTTGAAATGTATCCGTGTATATATGTTTGTGTACGTTTATACTGGGTGAGTCTGCTCGATTCTTCGCCTCGCGTCACTTTTCGATTGTGTTTTGCTCGCTGTGGTCGTCGACAAGAATCTATTAATAATCTTTTTCAGTAATATTAACACGTCATAGATGGCTGACACAATTCTTCGTCTATCATCAAAAATTAATTTCGTTCGCAACACAGTTGCTTGAACCGAACTTCGTTAAGATTTATACGATTCAGAAGAGTTCAAGAAGTAATCCTCTGTGGTAATTTTTCGGGGGTAGTTTGAGCGATGGGCCACCCAGTATGCGCACGCACAGAGGAGAATGTCGTCGGCTATGTATCACGAAGTTACGTGTCTGGGTTTTCGCGGAATCGAGTTTGTGTACATGTCAACGTAATAATACATTTTCGTGTACGGCAGGCACGACGTACGACGCTGGGGGCTGAATGGAAAAGGGGTGGTCGAGGGATGAAATGGAAAGGGTGGAGGCAGAAGAACAACCTAGTCGTACCGAAACAAGAAGAGAGAAAGAGAAAGAGTGAACGAAAGAGAAGCGGAGAAGGGCGAGACGCGCGGTCGAAGCGACTACTTGTAGCAGTCAAAGCGAGGTAAACTATCGGTTTGTATCAGCGCATGAACCGGCCCCCATAACTTTATTTTATCCTCCGGGGTTATATCTAGATTTATTGGGCGGACGTTGGACACGCTATTTCGGCGTTATTTATGGCCACGTCACGCCGGTGCGCGGCGCAGTAAAGTTGCAGCGTTGGACCGCGCCGAATCGCGCCGAATCGCGGTGAATCGCGTCGAATCGCGAGCCGCGTGCATAGACCAACCATTGCGAAAGGTTCGCCGATTTATCTGGCCTGGTTCGCTCGATTGCTGACTCGCGAGCCACCCCTTGCGCCCTCCTGCGCCCTCCTCTCCTCACTTCCCCCAAAAGTCCTCTCACTTCGCGATCATGGCCACAAACCGACGGAAATAAGCATCCACTCGCGCCGATAAACGCGGTCCATCGAGACGACCAGATTCCCATTCGTTTTTTGACCATCTCCTACTTTGTTCTTCATCATTGTTGCGCCTCTACACTCTTCGCACATTCACTGGGTACATCGTACAAAGTATAATTAATGCGACTGTTCGTGGGGGAATTGGGAATTAATTATTGGAAATTTTTGCGTTCACATAATTTTAACATAGGCTATTGCGCATGAGTTATGAGGTTGATCAAAGAAACTCGTATTTCCTCAGGAAAGTCCACTTTGTAGAACAAAAATTTCTTGAACCATACTGACCCATTATGTTGAGCAACTTTCCGCTACCATCTTTCAGGTAGTTTCATTGTTCCGCCCTTGAAAAAGTTCTCATTGTTTTTAGCGGAAAGCTTTCTTCACGCCTCGAAGAAAAATGGCGGAAGTTCTTGATCAGACCGATACCTGCATTCGCGTGTTCAACGAGGAAATTCGATCATCGTACAATGTTGTACAATGTTTGAGAAAATATTCTGATACGTTCTCCGACAGTTCTTGATTCTAAAATTCATTACTTTCCCGTTGCGAAACGCGAGGGAAATGTAACAAAGAAAATTCATGAATCGCTGCCTATTCTGCTATACATTATGAATTTCACCGACAACGTGCGTAGAGTTAATTGGACTCTCGTGGTCGTCAAATAGTAATAGTGGTTGGTACTCATTTATAAATATTAATGTCTTCTTCCAGACAAAAGAATACGTTATGGGGACGCCGTAACGCTCGAGGTTTATAGACTCATCTGCACCATAAAGATTCGCAGAAAAATTCGTTTCATTTCTAATTAATGAGAATGATTGAGCAAGCAAATTTATCTTGTGTTACCTAACAAATATATGAAACTTGCACATTGCGAAAGGAATTTTTTGGAACCACATAATATTTTCATGATCATGATTTTCAGGATAACGGGATCTATAAATCTTCGAAGTAAATGACATAAGCAACCTTGCACTCTTGCCCTAATCTGTGGTGATCCGTAATTTAAACCAGCATAATCCACAGCAAAGAAGTCAAGATCGAAATAATTACACCAGCCACTTGAATTCATGAATTTAAAAAGCTGGCGAGGCTCTAGAGGGCAAGAGCGCTATCAAGTGTACCGCTGCATATTCTTAATTAAGTGTAACGGTGTGGGACAGATCCTCGGGCCACGGGGTTAGATAAATTTTCCACGAAACGCGGATACCTCTAACCTCGCATTAACGTATCACCCGAGGATTAGCTGTGTCCTCTTAATTCGAGGGAGCAGCTTTAAGCTCGCCAGTTTGCGGTTAATAATAAACCTCCTGGCATTATGCCAACTGTTACGATACTGTGGGATGCACGCACCTTCGTCGTAAAGTGCGCCGTTACACGTACACCCGGCAACTTTACGGCCTTCCGGGATGTTTGTTATTAAATACGACCGCGTAAACGCGATAGGAACTGAGCGGATCCTTACCTCGGTTGCCTTCTTTGCCGATCAGGACCGATTTGTCTCTCAAACAGGGTCCTGCGACCACTGGTACGAAGGATTCTAACCCTAGAAATTTTTTGACGAACCCCAGGATAGTAGAGAAATTTATTTCGTTTTGTCACACGTATGTCTGACCATAGCCGACCATTTCTACTTTCAAAAATGTTTACCAGCCTTCTCCACGTTTTCCGGTGTGGCTCACAGGAAGTCTATGGGATAGGCATGATATGGCCAATGGGAAATAACCAATACCGTATCGACGGATGCATCAATTCCACGTAGAAACGGTCTGCAGTGGTCAGACATGTCGGTCAGTTATAGAGCAAAGCATTCCTCCATCCTCTCTAACTTTGTTATCTGTTGCTAATCCATTTTGGGCCGATCTATTCCTATATACACAGTTAATTAGTCGATCCGCTCCTCTATACCATCCTCTATACGTCCGAAGTTACGGTTGATATTAATGCTCCTGATCCGTTGCCAAATCTGGTAACTTTGCGTTACTATTTAGATCCTGCGTAACTAGTTCAGCCGGCTCGCGAACTGATTTGTGGCTGTGCTCGAGAAATCACTCAGTGATTCAGAGAAAATGTTCTTACAGTCTTTATAAATCATGGAATATACAAAGTACCTAATTTTACAAATCTTCTCGTTTCGTTTCGCAATTTTTAACAAAATCCTTTTCTTATGCTATGTTGTAAATTTTTAGTAAATTCTTCTTCAGCTCTTAAAATTGGAATCGTTTCTGTAGATACATATTTCTATTTCGTTCTACGATTTTTTAAATAGCCCTTGTTTATTTTCTTCAAAATGTTTTGGAAAATTCTGCCTGGTGATGTTTTTTCTGCCTTTAGATTTGCAATAAATTTGCACCGCTGCGTTCGTTTACTTTTGCCAAAGAAACGCGCGGATGCAAATTCCGCGGGTAGAACAAAGCGAGAGACCGATGCAACGAGTGCATCGCCGCCGCAAACGGTGATTAAGAGGAAGTCGCTCGCGCATCGGTTGGTACTTCGCAATCGTTCGATGTTGATTTTGGCAAACACCTCGAATCAACGCCCTTTGTGGGCTCTATTCATGGAAAGCGGGTCCTCTAATTATAATGCCGATCGATACACGCGATATTACGCGTCGTCCTATTCATTGCGCGATGTATTAATTGCGATGCGTGGCAAAAGTTTCGTTAATAATCCACCCCTCCGACGAGCTCCCACTTCAGTCCACCTCATAATTAACTATACAATACATCTTAATCTTTCCCTCGAAATAAATTTCATCGATCACAAAATGAAAACATTTGTTAGCCTTCTAACCATCAATAATGGAACAATATTGCACGAATGCTTCAGAAGGATTCTGTAAGATGCAACATTAAATAAATCATTGCATCTCGCAGGACGTGGAGATCATTGTAAAAAAATACTAGAAATTGTTTATAGAGGTCCATGCAGATTCTGTTTATCTTAATTGTTGACCGTTCTGCGTGATGGTATTCCCTTCGTCGTAAGTGCGTTTCCAAACAAACGCGGTCTCGGTATCCGTCGAGTGTTCTTCTCCTGGGTCCTTTTTGATTTCCCTCCGATTGCATCGATCACCGGTTTGTTTATTCAGACCAAACACTCGTCGCAACCAGATATACTCGGGGCTCGTGGTTCGAATGTCCCTCCTCTCCTCTTTCCGAATAATTCTCGGGCCCGGGCGTTCGTTAGTTACACCATCCCCTAACGACCTCCGTTTGTTCCGTTTCATTGGAGAAAGAGAGAGGGAGAAAGGGGAATGGGGAGAGAAAGTTGACTAGAAACGACGGACTGTTTCCGTGAAGTGACGGCCTAAGAGGTAGCCGACGGCGTTACGGCCGCCACTAATTATGCTGGCTGGCGTGGCCGCGCGCGCGCGCGTTCACCCTGGCCAGATGAAGGGAAAAGTGGAGGACGAAGAAGGGCCGGGCAAAAATTTAATTACAACGACCTTGTTTAGTGCTCCGGGGAACTCGGTCGTCGGAAAGTGAAACGACCGACGTCGACGTCGCGCGGAGTCTCGGAATTCTTTTTGTACGAATGCCACTAATTTTTTTCAAACTTTCCTTAACCCAGAAACAACTCCCGCTGCTCGCAGTGCGAAAATATTACCGCGGTTCCATCGTCGTTCCAATCGCACGTATTTTAAACGTAAGCACACCTTCTTGACTCTTCCAAAGGATAAAAATCATTTAAAATACTGCACGATTGAGTTATACTACTTGGATGATCAATGGCTGATTTGTATTACTTGGATGATCGGTGGCTGACTTGTACTACTTGTCTGATCAATAATCTTGTTATTCCATTTGTCTCGTGACGTTATGAAGTACAATTTCTAGGGTTCCTACTGCGTATAAATCATTGCTAACAATTTAATTAATTAATTCACTTAATAAAACGTGTCATATAAAATGGAAGGATAACTTTTCAAGAAATTAATAGAATAGAATAGTTAATTTCGTATTCCATTTCCGAGCGGAAAATTGTTTAGGAGCCGATATTTGCAGACACTGTTTCGAGCAAGGTTCGTTTTAAAAGTCCCTGGTTGAATTCGTTGTCCTCCGGGCGAGCAAAGTCGGTCGGCTGCTTAAAATTCTGTTACGAGCCTCGGGAAAAAGGGTGGGAAACTGGGTTGGCGTGCGAGAAAGTCGAATACAAAATAATGAACTTTCCGGCGCTATTAAAATTAAACAGGGGCTCGATTCTGAATAACCACGGGGCCCCGAAGTTACGAGAGGGGTGCAGGAACGCGTGAAGTTTTCCTGGGCTCGCGAGGGATCGGAGATTCTGGTAATTAAAAATAGCGGAGGAAAAGAAGAGAAATGGAGTGAGAGGGTGGAAGGGTGAAGAGAGAAAGGTTGATGGAGGGAGTGCAGAGCCACAAGAATTACTTTATCCTTGACGCGAGAACGGCGTTGTTTACGGAGAGCTCGGAACAATGAACAGCGTGGCTAACAAGGCGGGTAACTTGATAACTGCACCGGAGAAACCGCGTTGTTCCTCGTGACCCACAACTGTCGAATACATACAGACAAACCGTGCGTTTCACTGACGTCAGCGGACTCAAGAAATCATTTTTGCAACTCGCCAAGTGGATCGCTCTTTCCGTTACGTTTAACTTAAATCCTGTTCTGCGAAGATTTCTCTGCAGGTAGTTGTCTCGCGAGGAGACTAGGAGAAGTTTTAATTCGCCCAGGATACTCGATTAGCTGAGTTAACGCCCCCGTGATGTTGTCAGGTATACGAATTCGTGCGGTGGTTTGTTCGCTTGTCTTGGATTTGATGATAACTAAACGCAGCTTTCATTCTGGGTCGGATCTATAATTCAGTAGTAAAAATCAATGATTAGAGAAACCTTAGACTTCACTGAACATGGAATTAATTAATTTACCAGTAGTGCAGGTCAGTGATTAGGAAAACCATCATGGACAGATTTGTGTTCCATAAAAAAGAATGCTATTTCCCAGTAATACAAGTCGACAACTTAAAATTACATCTTGCTTAGACTCGACTGTATATGCAATATATTTTTCAGTAGTGGAGATCAATGATTAGGGAAACAGATTGGTATTCTAACCGAGTCCCATTTCCCAGTTGCAGATACCAACGACGAAGAAAACATCTAATCCGCGTCTGGTTTCCCAACAGCTTCGGTCGAAATCGATTTCCCAGTAGTAAGAGTCAATCATTGAGCTCATCGTTTTCGAATAAATGGAATCTACAAACGGTCCGGGTTCGGTTTTGAAAAATACTGACACTTATCGACGTATTTCCAAGTAGAGGCGGGAACTGTCGCGGAAATACAGTCCCATGGAAGAAATTTCGATCATCCGCAGTCCTTTCTGATGGCCATCAACTGGGACAAGAACTGCGGACTCCCGGGACTCGCCACCGACAGATTGTTCAACCAGAAAGACCGAGTGGAACTCTGTCCGATAATTTGACGTTTTACGGCCACGCTCTCCCGAAGGAAGAGAAGCTCGTCCTCCTCCCACCACCTCTTCCTATCCAGGAATTCCTGGTTACTCGAAATCGCTCGGCAGAAACCGAATATGTAGCAAAGAATTCCTTCTCCACGTTTCCGGTATTCTTTCCCGTTCAAAACCGATCCTGCCTCGATCTATCCTCGAGTGGCCGGGTCACACGTAATCGACGTTATCGCGGTTTTATCGACGACGGAAATGATTCCCCGTACAAGCAAATATTCCACTCGCTGTGTTTTATCGTCGGGGATACTTACGACCCTGTTCGAACGACGGGGGGAGCATGATCGTCGTGAAAAATTGCAAGGGAGGCGTCGCTTTCCGCAGAAACAAAGAGGACAGAGATTAGAATAGTAGACTGGGAATTATCGACTTGTTCCTCCTCCATCTTCTACGTTAAATGCAGCAGCGTTTCAAGAGAGAAAGAGAGAGAGAAGGAACCGAGTAATCCTGCAATCTTTATTCGCGTTAATACAAAATTACACAGAATTGACAAAGTAAAACATGTATTCTTGACGCTGCTTTTTATCAGAAATCTGAAAATGTATTTTTACCAGCCCGATACCATAAACACGAGAGAACGATGGTTTTTCTTACGGTACGCCTGTTCGCAAGGTAGCGGAAAAACGTGTTGGTGTGCACGAGCAAGCCGCCTATGAATCCCATGCAAATCGGATCGCATAAACTGTCGCGTTCACGAGTACTGTTTATGGTGCGGGTTGCGTGGAAACTCGGGAATGCGGCTCCAGTCCATTCGCGTTCAAAAGGATGCGGATACCGGCGGAACGAATGCGTCGCAGATGTTTCGTAACTAATTAAGGGCGACTCGTTACTCTGCGACACGTTCCCCGTAGTCTCCGGAAACAACGAGAACCGCTCCCCACGAGAAATAAAATCTATACAGGTCCACCATAGATAAGGCAGATCAGAAACTTTTTCTATATAAATATTAAATTAATTACGAACAGTATCGTCAATCTTGAATTCCGTTAAAATAAAATTGCCTCGTATCAGACAATCCGAAATTTGAAAATTAAATGTTTAGGCGCCCGAAGCAGTTGCCCATTAATCCGTCAGTTGTTCGACTGAAATACACCAGTTTTTCGTTGTCTATTCAGCGCAGGGACGTCGAGCAAAACGAACGTTCGCCTCGATAATGCAGGGGTGAGGTTATTTCGCGAGCGGAAACGAGGCCGCGCGGTATCGCCGCCAAACAGGGTCGTGTCAACGACGCACTGTCAAAGTGTATTCCGCGGCGAAACCGTCGTAGAAGAGCGGGGATCCACGAATTTATCTTTTCTGTCGCGACGGAACGAGCGCGAGCTCTCTCGCGACAACGTTTTCACGAAAACTCCGGGCGCCGATGGGGTCCGCGCTTGAAACCCGGCAATTAACACCATTTTCGACGGAACGTGAAGCCGGATTCGCAACCGGCTCAATGGAACGGGGTGGAGACAGGGGAGGACTGCAGCATTGAGCAACATTGAAGCACTACGGGGCTGACAGTCTCGCTCGTCGCTTAAGATACGCGTTAAATCGACGTGTACCAGCCTTCCAGCGTTTCTTCCCATCCCCTCGGCCCCTTTCAGGTGACTAACACTGGCCGGGCTGCATCGTTAGCAACCGGCACAGAAAACCCCGTCGAAAGACGTGGCCGGATCCCGCGAACAATCGCGTCGAAAATGCAATTGTTTTAATCCGCGAGATACATTTCGCGTTGCGCTGACGTTCTACTCTCTGCCACCCCTTGAACTACCCATCTGCTAACAAAAGTTGAAATATTACACGTACGAATTAATTCTCGGACTACGGGATTCATTAATTGCAAGTGTAATTTTGGTTCGAGTCTTTTATGTGCTACATTGGCAGCTGGACTGAGAAAATAATTTATTACATGCATTTTGAAGGAAATTGGTATCGTTTACAATATCGTTCACAATGTAAACAGCCTATTTCCCAGTCATCGATAGCTATTGGTTCCATCGAGCAAGCAGACGGTCGATCGCGCACATTATCAGCCAGTAGCATAAGTAAATATCATGTCGGACTCCAATCACACCGTTCCAGCGTTTACTGGTGTACTGAATATTTGAATGGATCGTGACTGAGGCGCAGGAGAACCACCGTGGTGTAAATTGAGTCTTGAGTAAAACCGATACCACCAGGAACAAGTACATATCTCGGGCAAACTGGTCGACGAGCGTCAGTAGTATAAGCCGTTAGTGGTCGGACGCAGCTCGCGATCACTGCCGGGCCCTTGGATCGCGGATGTCGGATCGGTAGCTGGAGTGTTTGGCAGATGGGTTTCGGATCTGGGTCGGTCTAACCGCGACTGACCTAATCCAAACCTTCTGGGGAACTTTATAAGATTAATCCCAAAGAAAAAGACCGAAGCTATTTACTTCTAAACAATTTTTTTGAGAGAGATGGTTTGAGGAAACTTCCTGTAGCTGAACGGCAGTGGAATACAATTGTCTAACATCTAATAACTTTTTTTTTTAATTGAAATGCACCAGACTAATTCCGTATGCGTTCGGCTGCTGAACGCGTGTGCATGATTGGATTCAGTTGAATAAGAGGGCCGGCGTCGCGAACATTCCAAGGTGGTGCGACGAAACACCGTCACCCGCCGACGTTTACAAAGGATAGAACGTTGCCAGGGAGGTTGGAAAAAGCACGGTGTTACGAGGCGAAGTTTCCGGGCCGGAAGGAGCGCAAGCATCGAGTCGACTTTATCGAGTCTGTCGTAAGCAAATTTATAACGAGATTCCAGGTGGCCATTAACGAGCTTCAAAGTCGGCGGGGCAAATGCGGAATAATCGTGTTCCACGGGGCAACTTTCGTAACGAGAGGGACTATTTATAAACGATTCCGCGGCTCGTAACGATTCTTTTGAGCAACGATGAATTTCTGGCTATTTTCCGGTACACTTCAAACCGGTCGGTCGGTAAGTTCTGTTTGCGACCGGCAGCATACGGAGACTTTCCTTCCGCGTGACTTCTGCTCGCGAGCCTTTTGTTGACTCTGGCACTGAGCACGTCTGCATGCAATTAATTGCACTCGCGCAGCGAACACGTTGTCCCCGGTTGTCGCCAGACAGATAATTGTGCCCTTTGATCAGCGTTTCTTATGTTTTAGATTAAATTGCGAATAGATTCACCGGACAGAAGGACCCCGGCTTTCATACTGAACACAGGGAACGGCGAAAACACAAGTCACCGCCAAGCTATTGTTTGCAAAAACCCAGTGAAACACACAGATATCTCTCGAAAAATCGCAGATCAATTTTGAAGGGATCATCGCTAAGGGAAGAGCTTCCTTTGCAAGATCACGATGAAATGAGCCTCGACAAAAAGATGTTTTTAACAATATAAATTAATTCTTTGGCGAGTGTAAACGTAAGTGGATGAAGATTAACATAATCTTTCGAAAGATCCTCTTGAAGCAGAGAGACTTTTCTTTTTTTTTTTTACAAGATCACGTTGACATGGACCTTTCTAGTGATGCCGCTTAATTATTTAGCGAGTGTGGATGCAACTGAATAAAGATTTGGATAATCCCCTAGCTAAATGAAGTCGGGAGAAAGAGGTTTCAAGTCAGACCTGTGCAACAATACAAGCAGAACATCGTGGAGACGACAGGACAAGGATTTGTTTAAAATGTGCAGGGGTAGTAAAAGATGGCGGTATAATTGAAGACGGGAGCAATTAAACGAAAATGGCGAATCCGGCAATAAGTCCTGGCCGGTAGCAATCGATTTACGATCCGGCATTGATGAACAGACGCGAGCACTCGACGAGATGACCGGATTCGCCGGTTGAGATAAATTGCCAGGGCATCGCTAAGGGAATTAAAGAGGAGCTAACGTCGGTCCCGAGGAGGAACGGACGCGGAAAAGACAAGGAGACGGATGTCCAGATGGGAACCAACCCCGGGGAAAAATAAGCCTGGAACCCCCACGGGGAGGACACGCGAATTACAAAGCCACCCCCCTCAGTCCCATCTCCTTTCTATTCCTGTCCCTTGCCCTACCCCAAGTGCCTTTCCGTCGTTTCGAGCACCGCTTCGTTGTTCTTCATAGATAAAGAAACGACGAAAGGAATTTTCTGCTGGTCGAACATGGCCGCGATTTACAAGCCCCGGGAAACAAAGGGCGGGAAGATCGAGTACGTGGATTGGGGACGATTCGAGATATCGGGGGACACGGATTTACCATGCTATTCCCCGTTCCCGGACAAAAAATTTATAGGACCGATCCGTTCGCGTTTGAATGCGCGTTCGATATTTAACGTCGGGGACGGTCGGAATGAGGATTTCTCGTTCCACGATTATCGAAGATGGGACACCGCTCCTGCTGGTGTCCGTTTAGTACGTTCATTCATTTATGTATGCTTACTACAGAGCGATAGTTATTCTCTTCAACTGTATTTATATCTATGCGAAGTGGTAACAATCTGAAATAGGTCAGACGACAGCACTGTCAGGAACAAAATCGATCGAAATTGCGGCCGTAATAACTGGGTCGCGGATTTTCTGCATTTACGTGCAAAAATCAAATGCAGAACAATGAAAACATTTAGAGAATCAGAAAATACATTTTTATCATTTTCAACCGATTAAAAATGATTGAAAAAGGAAACCAAAGTCTATGTATAAACCAAACTCCTGTATCTTGCAATTCGTACAAACAATTTTTATCTTGCTCAAAACTCCGCAGTCTAGCGATAACATTACTACCTACAATTTATATCATTAATTAAGGTACGTGCATTTTGGCCAGCTTTTCGCGATTCTGGGTGTCGGTAGGATCGACGAATGGGGTCCACGTTTGATCAAGTTCCCCGGGCAAATTATCAATAAACCGTCGGAATCTGAGCATCGAGTGCTCAGACAGAGATCGCGAGTATAAAAGCTCGACTGACAGGGCTTGGTGAATGGGTGCTCGCGCGACGGATGATCACAGGCAGTCCGAGCGAGGAGAGGGTGTCTGCGTTATAGCGATGGCGACGACGACGGCGACGACGATGGTGGTGGTTTTCTGGACAAAACCGGGACGAGGACGCACACGCGTTAACGAGCGTTGGCGAGGATTCGAGCGGGGAGACGAGGAGAGCATGGCACATCGCGAGACAGCCGTGTCTCGCACGCATCGAGGTTCGCTTTTCAACGCAGCGCCGATGATAGAAGGACGAGAAACCGGGGTCTCCCTGTTCGCATTCTACGGTCGACGTCGGCGTCGGCGTCGACGGAGCAGCCTGGGCTCGCCTTTCTACGCGGAGGAGCAGAAAACAGAACGGTAGCTCATTAGCGGTAACAGGCAGCCGAGCAAGAGAGGAAGCTCGTTATCCATGGATACACAAACCCCTATCCTCCGCCCCTCCCCCTCTAACGTCCCCTCCTACAGCGCAGAGCGGACCTCCTTCGTGGATACGTGTGGTATACACAGGCCTGTCTGAATCGTTCCCCGGCTGTCTGTTTCGTTCCACCAGCTTCCTGTTAGTTCTCTTTCTCTTTCTCTCTCTCTCTCTCTTCAGCCCCTCCCTTCTTCCGCGGCCTCTTCATTCGCCCTCGCGATCTTTTCGACACGCCGCTATTCTTCATCCCTCGATCCCTCGCACCACCATTTGATCCGCGAAATATCCTCTCTTGCCCTTCGACGCACGCATCGCTGAGATCGCTGCGCGATTCTTCCGTTTGAACGGTTTCGGTGCTCGTTGCGGACTCGGCTTGAACTGCGATTTCTTTTGGGAGTGAGGTGAGCATAATTTCTATGTCATTCAACACTTCCTGTACCGGGTACCTGAGTATCCTTTTTCAAGTTCTTTTTAAAATTATTGTAGATTTTTACGTTCTACTGGTTTGGTTACGTTCCTTCTAATTTGGATACGGGTCAAAGTGGACCCGTGCGTCGGATGCTTAACTAGCGAAGCTTCTTAGTCTGCGAGCGTTAGCTCAACTCCTCTGCCCCTAACGAAGTTAGGTGGGCCCCGTCTGACAAGCCCGATGCAGCAAGAACGTTTTCGTGGTGTATTTAGCAGGGAAACCACTGCACCGGTCGGATCGGTTGCAACCGGCCGCCGACGTCGCGTGAAGCAACTGCAACCCGAGGAATGCTCGTTCCCAGTAATGCAATAACTGTGGCATCACAACGCCAGGATACCGCGAACGGCTGGCATTCAGATTGGTCGCCAACTCCGACCAGCAAACTTGGAAGCGTTTCGCGTCAATCGATCGCGATTCATTGCCAGAAAAACCGGGCGTTTTAGAAATTAGAAATACTTCATTATACACTTACCCATCGCCCGGTGTATTCGAGGGAAAAAGAAGTACCCGGGAAACGTAATGAGAAACGCGAGCCAGGTAACGAAGCTTCGGTTATCCGAGGTTCCGAGTAGAATCGTGTTTCCTTTGTTAATTACTTGTTTACTCTGCCTCGTGCAAATATGCTAATACCTTTTTTGTGCATATTTCTCTTGATTCACCTGACTATACTTTGACCGCCACTACTTACAAGTTGTGCACACTGTGCACAAGTCCTGCAAGAATTACTTTGAAAAACGTATGGAATATTTTTATTCATTTCATCATTCCATATACAACAAATAAAACAATTTTCATAAGCGTTTGAAACAACTCTTCATTTTAGACTGCGTGTAAAATTTCCGGAAACTTTCCGGAAGCATAAAGAAAAAAGAATCGAGTTCGAGGAAGAATAATCCACTAGAACCAGCTGTGCGACTGCTTCCGTTCGTCCTGGGGAATTAAAATCGTTCGAAAGCCTCGAAATGTTTCGCAAAATTCGCGCTGGCGTGATTCTGAAATATTGAACATGCCGAACAGAAAACAGTTCCACGGGAATTCGAACGGCCCTGAAACTTTCCTGTCTGAATAATCGCGGGCTCATTCCACTGGCAGGAAGAACGGTTAGGTTCGATGGTGGGAAGAGGGCACGAACGCGTTCATCGGCGGAGAGGCTCCAATTATTTATCGAGCGGACCGCGACCGATTTTAATGGCCCATTGCGGGACAAATCGAACGACCTGCACTTCGACCCACATTCTTTTTAACCTTGTTACTCCGACACCGGGACTAACTATGGTAAAAGCGAATTGTAGAGCCGAAAGTGCTCCCGAGGACTTCGTTAGACTCCCAGGTATGCGGCACCGGTGAATAAAATTTAACGAAACCCTCCAATGTTAGAAAAGAATTGGATTCCGTTTGCGTTTCGTTCTGATCTGTGTTAATACCCACTGAAACTCGATCGTTGAGTTGCGAATTTTATTCATTCGTCCCAAAAAGTCGATGAAACCGAACATGTGACACTTGTTTCTTGAAAATTGCAAAATATTTTCTTTTTGAATAAAAGTCTATATTCTATTTTATTTTTGTGATGAATTCAGATTAGGACTTTCGATTTAAACCTGATGGAAGATCAGGTATGAATTTGAATAATCGAGGACCCGTCAAATTAATTTAAATGTCCATTGATCGCGGCATCATCAAGCTTGCTCGAATATACGTGGCGTGTTCACGGCGATTTCACGATATTCAGTCGAAGGCCGAATCGTTTCACTCGCCGCTGAACCTCTTAACTCGCGACGTTTCTTTATCGTCGGCACGCAGGATTTAACTCGGTCGAATCATGACCAGCGAAACAACTCGTGCGTGTGATCGTTGATATAGAGGCTGGCTCGCTGCACGGAATACTTTGTTTCAATGCCCGGATGCGCACGGAGACGAAAATATAAATGGAGTCGCGATAAATTAATTTATCTGCGCCAAGTATGAAAGGAAATGAAACGCTGAGAGACGAGAAATGAGGCACCGGGAAGACTGAGACTGTTTTAAAATACAGCTTGCTGCGGGCGACACTTAAATCGTTTTTACTATCTTTTCAAAATTAATTCCGACATCTATTAATTAAGGAGACAGAAAGCACACGAAAGGGTACAGTTACTTTGTCATGAATGCATAAAATGTACAATCCAGTGATAAACTCTGCAGTTTCAACGACTGTATTATATACTTGATTTGGTAAGCTCTTTTTGGAGGAATCGTTCAGCAGTCAACACGTTAATCTCTCTATTCTATTTTACCGTAATCTGAAACGTGAAATATCCATATCACAGAGCATAATCAATGTGTTATGGTTCAACGCTGCAACCAACCCCTACAGGGGAAAATGCTCCACCCGTTTAATAAATAATTCTTAGAGCACCAGGTCCAAACATGTTAATTAAGAACCGGAAACCGATAGAATCGATTAATGGAGAAGGAGCGGTCCAGCTGAAATATTTACGAAGGAGTATCGGAAACCTAATTCCCCGACGGATTCGTGTTGATTTTTACCGTGGAAAGTTGGTGTTCGCGTTAATCCTCGCGGGTCAAACCATCCCGCACTGTCTTCGCCTTCGAACCGGAAGTTCTGCCGGACTTCCGTTGACCTCGCTCGAGCGTAAAACGTAAATGGCCGCCGTCCCGTTCTCACGGAGTTTACGTGCGAGCAGATTTTATATCAAGGTGTTCGACGAATTAATTCTCTTTTCTCCGGGAATAAAACGACTCGCGTGACTGCCGCTGTCAAAGAGTGTCGAGTTGGAGGATCCTGGGTGGTGTCGGGTAATCTCGTTGACAAAAAACACGCTCGGAACACCAATTTGAAAATCGCGACGCGAAATACAGACCGAATTTATTAGGGAAAGCCACACTGCGAAATGTGTCAGACCGGTTACTTGGCCATACACGCCGCTCGGGAACCGAACGACAAAACTTTAGAACTTGCAAAAGAATTTCCAAGTGGTTTAATCATTTCGAAAAGCCACTGTTATTGTCACAGATTCGACACTAACGAAAGCCAGTCTGAAAATCGACAACATGCAAGCCTCCTGCCATATTTTCTGATTATTTCTTTTTGGAAACAGAGCTGGTAGTACATCGACAGTCCGAAAAAAATAGATCCAGCTCAGTATCGCGATTTCGATTGCGTCGTATAGCGAAGGATCGGCCCATAACTTTTTATTCGAAATTTTATTCGGCCGGCTTTTACGAGAAATATGCTGTTTTATTGAGAATCGTTTCTCTTCCGATAGAAACTGCGATCTGGACGATCTGTGTCCCCCCCCCCCCCCCTTCCGACGACGATCGAGAGATCAGCGTGAAGTTTAGCGCACGTTTAAAGCCGGTCCTCGATGTGCGAATCATAAAGGACACCGGCCGCCGGAGCAACAACCGCGTTTATTATTGGCAAATAAATTCTCGGGGACAGTGGAACCTCGGATGGTGTCCGATGGTTAAGGGGATCGATTGAATTACGTTAGCTTGGACCACGATGGTCTTCACTTAAGGGCCCCAGAGCTATCCTTCAGCGATCTTGCGCGTATTGACGTGCGGTTAATCAAAGCTGGCCGGTCGCCATTGTACCAGTAGACACCAGGATTACGTCGCGTTTCGATAATTGCTGTCTTAGGTTATATCGCTACTAATTATCCTAATACCACGTTATATTGGCCCGGCGCTCGACGGGCCACTTCCGCCGGCGCATGACTAATAAGTCCGACAATTAACCGAGCTATGGTTCGGCGGCTGGGTTAACTGGATGACAGTGTCAGGAACTTATTACGGGGTCCAAGATTGTCTTCACCATGTGGAAGAATCAACGTGATTAATACTCTTCGAAATATTCTTCAATTCCTGAACATGAATTTTCGTGAATTATTTTCCTCTACGCTAATTTATTTCATGAATCGTCGCTGGACACTCTAAGTGTCTCTAAGTCTTAAACAGAGAGAATTTTGTTTTATATATTGTGTAGATTGATTTTTCTGCGGTCTTAAGAAAGATTGGGACCAGCGTCTGATAATTGGTTGACCTATACTACTTGCAAACTGATTACAAAAAATGTTTAGAGACGTATCACGTGAAAGCCAGAAACACGGAGGTACGAAAACGAGAGAGAAGCGGAAGGCTTTTTCGAAAAGATAGGGAGAGATCGGAATTAGTTTCCACCGATGGAATCCCAGCGATTTATCGAAGGGCTGGACAGCTTTGTCGTGTGTATTTGTACCGAGAAATGTAGCAGGACTGCGGGATCGACTGTTTCGAGCGTGCGGCGCCCTCGGTCGCGATCAAAAACCGTCGAGGCAATGGTTCGAACGCTTGTAAACCGAGTGCCGACGAATGAGAAAATATATCCGCCATTGACGGATCGATCGGTTCGGGTTGATCGTAATCTGTTTGCGAACGGTGTATATCGAATTACCGGTTTCCCGATCCGGTTACCGTTGCGCTTGTAATCGGCATAATGGCGAGTTTACGTCGATCAAGTATTGTTCGGGAGCAT
Source organism: Lasioglossum marginatum (assembly GCA_028455795.1). NCBI lineage: Eukaryota > Metazoa > Arthropoda > Insecta > Hymenoptera > Halictidae > Lasioglossum > Lasioglossum marginatum. The sequence goes on along the minus strand of CM052265.1, from coordinate 11,648,723 downwards.
TGTTCGCCGTTAGTAACGCGATCCGGCAGATTCGCGCGGTCTTCGTTCCCCTGGTCTGATATTAACGTCGCCGTGCGCAAACGGGAGAACTCGCCGATGATGTTCGACCCTGTTACGCCCAGATGATTCCCGCTGAATGCACCTACTAATTTCACGATCGATCGGAACCGCGCAATCGGGTACACCGATCGTCCACGGGGTTATTCGATCAATGGAAATATTATTCCGACACCCGTGAGCTCTAGCCTCTATAATCTGAATTATTTATATTATTGTTTGCGTACATAGTGGTCCGCCGGATATTATCATTTCGATTTCGTGACAATGAATTTGTGGCGATACTGGAATTATAACACCTAAATTAATGACCCTTGAAGATAGGTTCGCTCTCTATTCTAAACCAGGATGCAGCAAGAACAATCAAATAAATATATACTCCTGTTTGTATGTCCTCCGCCCATCCACTTACAAAAGAAAATATTAAGATCAGAATGTATGCCTCGCCTGGAGCCATTGAACTCTACGGGAAACATTTTCCATCGTTCAACAGAAGACCATTTACCATTGATTTTTAGCAAGTTATATTTTTATGAGCCAAGCGAGAAGCTACGAAATGTTCTAGCTCGAGAAAAGTTGAAACCAAGGGGACACATAGCGACCATAAATCCGTTTGGACACATCCGATTATTGGTACGCGAAACAGGCGATATTTGCGAGATGACGCGCCGACTCCTTACCAAGGATTTATGAAGCAATACTAAGTCTGGCGCTGACCCAACCGGCCAACAAGTCCTCGACACGTCGAATAAACAAATGCGGAAGGAACGTGCGCCACCGGTGAATTCCGTTACCCGCCGCGTCGAAACGAGTAATTTCCGCTGCGCCTGTCGTCTCTGGGATAATCTATGCGGCCTGTCTCGCGAGTTGCGGAGCCCTGCGCTATATAAGCACCTTCTCCCATTCTTTTATACCTCCTTGGACTTGGTCTATGTGATCGGAAAGGTAAATAATAGTCGTCTTAGACGTTGCTTGTTGGCGTGCTGGTGGAGACGATGAATTCATCAGCCAAGAATTTCTTGGCCTTCGGAATCTCTTCTCTTGGAATGGGCCCAAAAGTCCTTTAAAAGGATCTCACTGTTTCTATTTTCTTTTTCCGGACAGATTGCTCTTTTTTTCTTGCAGGACTTTCCATTCTTGAGAGATATTGAGATATTGGCTCAAGAAAGTTCAAAGTTCGAATTTATCAGGGATCCATCGTTGACCTTGACAGGATTGTTGTGGCTCAATAATTTTTCATAACACTTAAATAGCGCCCTCCATAGTCTGTGAGTCCAAGACAAAGTCGAACAAATACGGAGAATTGTTTAACTGGATAAAAAAACACTCGTTTGGCTGCACTCGAACTTTGGCTGGATTCGAACCTACATAGATCCACGCGGTGGTAGTCAAACTAGCTAATCACTGAGCCAAGAGAACTTACGAGTCTATGATTTTCATTTTATGTATATCTCCTAACTCGCTCTGTCATATCTTCAGATTGCATTACTTAAGGATTATATTTTCGTTCTGAGTCTGCCAAGTTGTTTTAGATTAAATTATCCTAGAATATCCTAGACCATGATGGATCCCATTAACTTGTCTTAAAAAATTTCTACAAATCTTCTAAACTCCATACATGCTACAGGCAGAAGAACCACGCAATTCTCCCGCAAGAACCTCCACTGTTTCTTCATTCCAATTCCCAATTGGAGCTAACAGAAGCGAACTTCCCGAGCGGAAAGCGGAACACAGAGGAACTTTTCTCTTCGGATTGGGACACTCGTGTCCCACACACTCGGTCAGATAATTGCAGCGGAATAAAACGCAGCGAGAAACAGTCTTTAATCAGGAGTAAGTGGTGCAGCATTAGTGGCGGCTGTTTACCGGGGGCCAAGTTCCGGCGTTAATTAGACTTGATTAAATTTGGGATCAGTGGATCTAATTTGTAAGAAAAATACGGCGCTCGGCCCTCTCTCGCCGGTGGGTTAATTAACTGACATAACGCAGCCGAGCGCCAAATTACATGCGTCCAGCCCCACGTGTCAGCTCGGAAAACGTTCACAGAAGGCTAGGGAAAGATTTCAATTTTTTAATTACCGACCTCTCGACTGGCTAGCGTGCGGCGTTAAAAGTCGCTCGGAACTGTTTCCCCACAATTTTAGGCTTTCGCGCTTTGTTTTCCGCGAGGCTCGCGAATCTGAACAATGCGGGAGATCGCGTACGCTTTTGGGAGTGGCTCCATCTTTCGCAGAAATCGCTCAGCTTAATTTTATCGCAGCCCGGCTGCGAAGAAGGGGGTCTCGACCCTCTAAAAGGGCCGGGCTAAATTAAAAGAAAGGATCCGAATGAGACCGCGGCCGCAGAAAGTAATCACTTTATCTGTGCCCGCCACTCCGGCACGCTCGCTAATCTCAAACCCCCGCTTTAAGGGTGAATTGTCTGCTCGAACCAACCCTCATCCCCACACCTCATTTCCATACACGCTTTTCGACCGTTCCCAGACGTCTCGACCCTGCGACCCATGGACCCTGCAACGGGTGGCTGCATCTGATAAGACTGCAGCCATTATTTGCTCCAATAATGAGCATTTCGTCAGGAGCAGCTCTGAAATTCCAGTTCAAAGAGGATTGAGGACGACTGAAAAATCTGGGCGTAGTCCTGCCATTTAGATTAAACCATTTAGATCCACCGTACTTATAAAGAATATTTGGACTCTCTCTTGCTGAAAAAGCGACTGTACGGGAGATGAATTTTTAGTTAGATCACGATCCGCCGGTAGTAGAATGAATCAGCTCGGGCGGGGAAGTTTCGAATAAATTTTCGATCGGGTGCGCCTTCGCCTATTCATCGTTGGCTAAACTAGGCCCGGCGTATCGCTATTACGTGTTCGATGGCCCTCCCTCTAACATGTGCGTCGCCACTAACCCCGGGGATAATAATGTTAGAGGCACGCCGGGGATCACCGTTAAAATTTCAAGCATTATAACCGGTTTATCGATCGTTACCGTCGCGGCGCGGCGCGCGGCGTGCCGTTCGCGAAATTTACTGGAAATTTATCCCGTCGCGTATCGAAGTCACGTAATATTTGCTTAGAATACGCTTCCCCAAGTATCGACGCATTCGCCGAGCCAATCCGCCGTCCAATATTGCCCAATTAAACTTTCAGATCGTCGATTTTACCGGCATAAAAGCAAATTGCTCGGGGAAATATGACGGCGAGCTGCTCGAAAGTTTAAAGGGCGATCGCGATACCGGCTACGAATATTATTCGACAACAATACAAACCGAATGCCGTTTTGTACTTCGATGCCGTGAACACTCGGCTCGTTCGACTACCATTTCCGATCATTAGCCAGCCGATTTTTCCGCGAATTTAACGCACCCGCGTTGCCTCGCGTGAGTCGGAACCGCAGAAAAATTTGAAATTGAGAATGAAGATTTGCTATAAAAATTGTCCACAAAATTAAGAGAGTATAATTGATGAATCCAAAACTGGAAAGACAAAATGCTACCTTCCTCGACGGACACGATAAATATTGAAATTTTCTTAGCATCGTTCAACATTCAGAAATCTTCGTAACAATCCCAGGAAAATTTTCTCGCGGACAAATAAAACTTCAAAAGTTTCCCGGCATTTCAAGAATCAACCTCCACAATGAAGAAGAATTTCTTCATGGATTCGCGAATGAAATATGCAAAAAAGCTTTCCTCCCTTGAAAAGTGAAAATATACTACGGAACAAAGAATCCCGTAACGTGATCTGGTGAAACTGTCAACGTCACTTACAGAGACTTCCTTTCTGTTCGAAAAAAAAGGCAAAAGAGGAACAAAGGTCTGCTCATTTATCTCGCGGCCCGTTGATCGCCGATTCCGTTCGTCCGGCGGCGAAACAAAACACCCGTTCTCGCCCGACAAATCGACACACAAGGAATTCCAATTACTCTTTAAACGGGGCAGCGGCATCGTTCCATAAAATCCTAAATTGCTGATTCACGATGCTCCACGATCGGATCCCGTTTCGATAGCTGCTAGCCAAGCCGAGCTCGGTTGGCTTTACGAGCGCCCCGTACAAAGAATGGATCAATAGGTAACACGCAATCGCGACCGGAAGGAACGAACTAAGAATTACGGTGGAAGAGGAAGAGAGAGACCTGCAGCCGGTGTGTTATGAATGGGCCCGGGCTACCGACTTTCCGGAAACATAAAGAAATTTTTCCGATACTCGTAGGAACTGGCCGGTGCCGCCCTGAATCAGCCCGGGGCTAATTCGTATGTGAAATTAGAGCCCCACGCTGTTGCACCTCATTTTTCACCGAACTTTCTAATCCCTTCATCGAAAATTACCACCCACTGTGGTCAACTGTTTGTTCTATTTTATTTTTACCTTCTATTGTATCTGGGAAATCTGAGTAGATTGGATGTACAGTTTAATTTTTCGTCTTGGACAATTTGTATTTTGCATAAAAATCCGCAGTCTACTCATAAAAGAGCAAACCTCTTCACTAATCAGAGTGTTTTTAAAATTTTTTTGGCAGTGATTCATCAAGTTTGAAGGGTTCAAGTAAAGTTCAGATTTTGAAAGGAAGGGTGACGAACGTAACGAAGCGGTTCCGATGACGAACGTCTGCCAGTGCCCGGTAATTAGGATTCTTCTAAAAAACGCCGTTTTCCCGTCTGTCCTCGCGACGGTTCCCACCGCGAGTCCCGATACTTCCCCGGCAATTATTAAATTACTTTTCAGCCGGGTATCTCGCGAGAGGTTAGCTCGAGCAGCACGCCGAAGACCCGGAGCCCGGCGTTAATTGGAGTTTTAGTTCGAGAACTATTGACAGTTCGCGACGTCATATCGCGACGACGAAGCCGAGCTGTTTACTGGGTCGCCTGGACGAGAATAGACGGTAATAATAGGCTCGGATTAATGTTGCTGTGATTAAACACGCCGGAACGCCGCGAGAGACTCCGCGTAATTAAAACTCGAAACGCGCTAGACGCAACTTTACGAGCCCGCTGGGACAGACCGCTTTTATTTTTCTCGGAAATTCCTTTCTACCTAGTCTGAAACGTTGTTTAACTCTTTGCTGTAATACTTCATAAACAATGATTGGAATTTAAAAACATTATCAATTCGTTTCTCTTGAAGAATCGAACAAAGATATTGTATGTTTAAAGAAGCATTTTAATTGGAGAAAGGAGATGTTTCATGAAATTGGAGAAGGAGGAAAGAACCTGGAAATTTGCGTAAATAATCGCACAAAGCAGCACAGCTTAGAACGCGAAGTATTATATCCATAAAATGTTGTTTTTATGTTTCATGAAGAAGGCAGGTCTCTTAACGACTTAATGATTTAATGAAATATTAAATCTTCATCTTAGGGGAGACAGAAACGTTTCCGAATATACTGGAGAAGATAATAAAAATATGCACAAATTAATACTATACTTTCCTAACAGATTTTCAAACTGCAAAAAGATTGAAAAAGCACTTGGTCTCATACGACTTCAGAGTTCTCTTGGGAACGAATTTTTAAAAGACATTTTATGATGGTTATATTGCTCGGTTCAATCGAAATGCTTTTGGCTTCCGCTGAAATTAGTTTGGTTCCCGGGCTTTAAGTATTTCACTCGATCGACGATACACATCGAGCCCCGTTGATGGATGGGTAAAGTGTGCTAAGACCGTGTTAACTCCGCGAGGAATTTAGCTATCCCGGCTATCCCAAGGAGAGAACGCGAGGAACCATTTATATGCGTTAAGACGTCTTAGTTTTCTTAGGAGAAGTTTTAACGACCGCGGACAGCTAGTTTCACCGACCGTGGGGAGACCTCGTGAAAGTTTTAATCTTAGCCAACCGCAACCACGATTGAGCCTGCCGCCGTTTTCGCCCACGCACACCTCCACCCCGAACTCCTCGGAAAATCACGTGTCGACGACTGCGGGGTACAATGAATTAGCGTGCATTAGAAAACGAGCTGTCACCTCTGTTCGCACTCTCTTGAATTTGATTTGCTTATCACGGAAATTCATATTTTATTCATATTCACCGAAGAGAGCAATTAAATGCTATTTTTTGTTCAAGATTTCGAGCTGTTCATTTTGCAAACCTCTTGTCTTTCATTGCTACAATCGTACAAACAGTGAATCGCATTGAACAGTGCAGGAAATTTTCGATCCCTCGCTGCGAATGCAACCTGTTCCACCGTGGCGATTCAGTGGTGCTGCTATAATTTTCCTAATGAGTTTAGAGGCGATCCGCGTAGATTAATCTCGTTTCATTACGCGGGATCTTGCCCCGTGGATCGGCAAACAGCGACGAGCCAGTGCGATCAAGCTCCTCTCGCGATTGTGTTAACTAATACGTGGATAAGCGGAAAAATGGCCCAGTGTTGAAGCATATCGTGCCACACAGGAATGGAAGTAGGTTACATTATTCACCGTTATGGAATTATAGTCGTCTTTGACGGGGGAACGAGCGGAAACAAGACCTACATACGTTGAACTCGGATAAATCTTTGTTGTACTGTTCATTCATTAGGAAAATTGTTAGAGCTCAACATATGTTGTTATTATTCGAATTTCTGAATTTGGCCTCGCCATGCATTGACTTGTTTCACTGAAAAATGAACAACTTGGCTCCGATTCTTCTCGCATTTATTTTTAATCGTCCGCGAGAGACTATTATTTTAAATCGTGATTTCAAGTCGTTCTTTTTCTCGTCCCTTGACAAAGGAAACAATTTTCTAGCACCGCTTTCACCGAAGACAAACCCACAGAAGGATTTCAAACCCTGAGCAATATTCAACCGGGAGAAATTTGTTTAACATTCATCATTGAACGTGGACCGTGAAAGCGGCTCAAAGACCTCAAACGTCTTATTTCCAGCAGCTCGAAGAAAAATCCTCGACAGGAAAAAATGTGTTCCCGCGCACAGAATGCCGTTTGAAATAATCACGCTGAGTTGTAACTACAGTTCGCTCCCATTCAGGCCGAGGAAATTCGTTGTTCCGGCCGCTCTCGTTGCATAAATACCTCTGCTTATAAAGAATATTCCCTACTTCTTGTCAGTGAGATCTGTTACGATTCGTAACGGAAAAATTCTTAAAGTTGAAAGTTTGACGAAAGATGTGATGGAGATCAGGATAGAGAGAAATTACTTTCAGATTCGCGTTTGGGATCCGAAACGCGTAAGAATCAGTTTAAATGTTCGTTGCGATAAAATTTAGGTTGACCAGTGTTATTCTCGTTTCCACCGTTCAGCAATTTTAGGTTCCCGTTCAAGCGGAACGAGCTCTCTGGAGCGAATATTCCGCGACAAAGAAGTTAATCGAGGATATCCAGCGTGCGATCGGCGATTCCCGTGGCTTGTTAAAAAATTCCGTTTGCAAACACAGGCAGCGGCCATTTGCGAGGGGCAAGCGGCGGAGAGAACACACGGGTAAAATCGAAATAATCTAGATTAATCAGGAAGTCACGGTGAATCGAAACGAGCATTCGGTCCAGGCCGCGTTTTAATATCGCCGATATAAAATGTACCCGGGGCTACGGGGGGTAGATGTATTAATACCAGGGACCTCGGCGTTTCATTAGCCGTGAAAGGATCATTTCCAAACAGGCCAGTGTATATCATCTGGAAAAATATTCGACGCTTTAATCAAGGGTGATCGTTCGTTCCTCGATTGATTTCAACCCCTGTCCCCTTGTTGTTATTTTCCGATCGAGGAGAAAGAACCCGTGCGTGTATCTGTTTTCCTCAACGCAACAGTCGATAATTATTTATCTCTCTATCTCTCTCTCTCTTTCTTTCTCTATGTGTGTGTGTGTTCTCTCGCGGATTTCTCTAATTGGCCGGCGCTGTTCCGACACGTCACACGTCAAGAACCATTAAAGAATGTTCGGGGGCCGAGGGTATCATGAAAATTTCTCCGGCAACGCCGGAGTCGTTTAAAAACTAATCTCCCGTCCATTAAAAAGTTGTAACGAGTCGTCCAACTTTCCTTCGCGCTGCCCGTCCGCGCTTGCCGACCAAAAAATATCTCTCCGCCCTCTTTCAACGTCAAACGTACGCGAAATTTCCACCCTTCATCCGCCATCCTTCTCGCCCCGCACTATCCCCGCGACGAAGATTCACGCTCATCCTTCGCGAGCGCGCGAAAAACGAACGCGACGAGATATTTACGGGGAAAGCGGTTTTTAATACACTTTCGCCGAAAGAGAACGAGCCGTTCGCTCGCGCGCTCCGCGAGCCTGGAAAACTCTTGTTTCGGAAAACCCAACCCCGCGGGTTTACGAGCGTTCACCTGAAAACTTGGCAAAGGCGGATTATCGCGGAATCTATTAGTTTTTTCCGCGCGTCTGTTCTTTACGCTGCCTGTCAACGCGAGCGCGGAATACGACGGGCCAACATTTATCGAACAACCAACGACCCTACGAGATCGTTCGAACTATGGGCAAACTCGTTTCACTTGCTTTTTGCGTATTCGGCTTTTAGCGGATTTCAGGGTTCGATTGTAGGTTTCCGAGTTAATGGACGGCTATGTGGAGTCTGCTTCCACTTACCAATCTCGTCTGACTGTGTACTGACATCTGCTACTGAATTTTTTGTTCCTTCATTAGTCGATGCTTCATACACTTTCGTGCGATGTTTCTAAGTCTAATTAAATATGGAGTTTGTTCTCTATCTGGCTCCCGTTTCCAGGCCATGGCGGATCAAACAAGATCTGTTTCTACTTGCTGACTCGATCCAACTCTGCAGACTGTCCTACTCGACTAATTTTTCTTGTTCACGCGGCTCCGTTAATTAATAGAAAGCCCGCGGGCCGTTTCTTCGCGGAAACGTTGAATTATGACGGGAATAAAGTTTCGTTTATGAAGTTCCCAGGATTTATCTCGCGCGGACGAGTCACAGCACTGGGTAAATAAACGAATACGCACTCGGCCGACGCCGTTCCCCTCGCTCGCTAATAAAATTCTGCGGTCATTGTTCGCGGGCTCTCGAACCCGCCGCGCCGGTTCAAACTGCTCCCGGCGATAGAACAAAACGCCGTCGGACGTATCCGGATGGCATTGTTGCGTCCGAGCGACGCGTAATCTCGATTCGACCGCCATTAAGTCGAAAATGTCGCGGGATCCCGACGATGACAACTGCGAGGACGACAAGGACGACGACGACGACGGTAGGAGGGGCGAGTCAATAAAGTAACGGGAGACAAAAGAGCGCGAATAACAAAAGAGTTGCCTGCAGGACAAATAAGTTCGGTTATAAACCAGCTGCTCTCGCGGTATAAAAGACGGCAGTTAAGACGCCGCCGATGGGTTGGTGTGCGCGTAAACGGCGACAGACGTATACAGAGGCAAAAGTGGACTGGAAAACAGAAGGGCAGAGAGAGATAGAGAAAGAACGAGGGAGACAGTCCACGTGATACAACGGAGCTATCGAAGTCGCGAAAAGCGAAGAGTTAAAACAGGACAAGGGAAAACACCATTGTGGAATATTACATTTCTACCTTTTGCCTGGCCGTTTGTCGCGGCAGCTTCGCCGGGGTTAGTCGTTGAACAAACTCATCTTCTCCAGAATGGGAATAAATGAAGCGGAAAAGCGGAGTCCCGGAGTCTCGCTGGAAACATATAAATGTTTCACGAATTTTTCACGGCGACCCGGCTGCCGGACTTGTAGCGGGATAATCTTGGGATACTGTAATTCCTCTAATATTGAAAGCCGTGATGGTATTTGCGCTAAAGCAAAAGTAGCTCCTCCCCTAATTCTTCCCGTAAAAAGCTTCTAGAAAAAATGATTCGCGTCTGACCAAAGGTATACCTTGATCACTAGATTGCAGATTTTATGCATTTATAGCGAATGAGCACAATAATCAGCGAACTTTGCACTGGAGTAGCTTAGGTAATGGAACGAATTAGCGTCTGAAGCTGTTACTAGATGATAAGTAACACTCTATCTGATTGTAACGAGCGTCATGAACATTTCTCTTATTATTTTCCCGGTATTGTGTCCATGAAGGAGCAAATGGCGAGGAGACGACGGTGAAATCCAAATAATTGCGCGTGCTAGGTCTAACGACACAGCAATTGCACCGATAATACAGTGGCCGCGAGCCCCGCTGCATGATTTATCGGTCAGGAAATTGACAATTAGCCGGGCCGGATCGATGCGACCAGAGCTTTTGGCAAGAAGCGTGTGTCGGACGGTGACTGTAATTTAATACCACGCCGAGTCGAACCAGATTGAGACTGACAATTGAGAAAGACCGGGACAAATCGGAGTCCGAATCTGTCTGTTGTCTCGATCAATTTGTTTCGCCCGCGGACAGGTCAAACAATGAATAATACAAGACACAAATGTATAATTAACAAGACATTAAATCGGAGCCACGGATAATAATACCAGTCGAAATGTTTATCAAAAATTCATCGGACAAGTAGTACAGCTCTGTAATTGGGCCGACAAGTAGTACAGGACTGCAATTACACCGACAGGTAGCACACGTTTACCGTAAATTATCAAACAAGTAGTGCCGACCATCTGGCCCGCATCTACAATGTATCAGATGAGTAGAACTGTTTCACAATTTCTAGAACTAGTAATACAGGTCTACAAATAATCAGACAGGTGGTTCGAATCTACAAATAATCAGGCACCTACAGATCTATGATTTATGAAAATCTTAGATTTATGAAAGTCAGACCAGTAGTACATATTTATACTTTCTCAGGGAAGTAGTACAGATTTAACATTGATCAGACAAATGGAATAGATCATCCACATTTCCGACAAGTTCTGTGATCAATCACTGGGTTAGGGAAATAATTTTCTAGAGTGATTTAACGATTCACTTAAATGTTCCAATTCAGAAAAGAATTTTCTTGTTAATAATAGTACTCACTCTTTTAGGCAGATAAATTCTTTCGGTTGCAGCCTCGTTTAAAAAACATAACCCAGGATCCTCGTCAGCTGTTCCCGCCTAACGATAGTTCCGCTAACGATCGCGATCTCCACGGGAAATAAGGAAACACCGGGTCCTCCCTAATCGCGAGATTGAAGCGGTCTAATGAACAGTTCCGGTCTCGCTTGGCTGCGGAAAACTCGCCTCGGAAAAAGACGTTCCCCGTGGGCTCCGCGTGTGTCTTACCGCCTCGTGGCGATTACCGTCGTTATCCTCGCGCGCTCGGTTTACGGTCTCTCCGCGCGAACAATGCCATGCCCCGGCTTAAGTGCCGATGTATATCATGGTATCTCGGCCCCATTAGAACGATCCGCGCGTGTGCTTCGAATGTGCGTTAAATATTCCCCGCCCGCAACTGCTCCGAATTACTCCGGCGTTTTGCTATCGCGATGTAACAATAATAGTTCGCCGCCTAATCGCGTCTAATAGCTCGGCGAACAAACAAAGTAATTAGCCAGAACGGTGAATCCAAACTGAGGGCAATTCTTGAACGAAAGAACCGAGATTTTCGTACCTTTTACGATGGCGCTCGACCTATTCCACTGCTGCCGCAAGATAACTAGCTATGCCCTATGATTACACTGTTTTGACCCGTGGTTGGCCTGTACTGCTTGCCTGATCAGTGCTTGACCTATACTACTTGTTTGAACACTGTTTGGTTCGTACTACTTGCTTGAATATGAAGGAGTATATTTACACTACTGGTATGGTCAGATATCGACTCACGACCTGATTTTAATGATTGTACTCTATGAAAAAGCCTTCTATCGTTCTTCTTTCAGTAACAATATTCAAAATATGATATGAAAAATTGATCTAATTTATTCTCACAATCCAGAGGCTGTCTTATTTTGTCTCGAATACAAGGAGGTAGGATACTGTGGGTATCTTTTGTCGAAAGGGAACAAACAAAGTGGAGAGAGCTCGAATTTGTGTAACCGACGTTACATCTGTCGAAGGATCTGAGCTTACGAGCTGATCCCGGCGCTCGGTAAAGTGATTTTCGACTGTCTCGTCTGGAATAAAAGACAACGACGGGATCCCGGCTAGGCGTGGAATCCCGGAGGAGAAGAAGAAGAGAAGAGGGTTGTCCATCATTCTCGTTATTACAGAAACGAATCTCGTAAAACGCGGTATTTCATCGGTGGCTCCGTAGAAATTTTTAGTGCGCCCCGACGGAGCCTGGCTCGCCGAAAGAGAAAGAGAGAGAGAGAGTTTGCAAAGTATGCGTCGGAGGACGAAACGAGAACGCGAAGGTCCAGGGGTCCTCGTGTCCGGGACAAAACGCAAGGACAAAGGCTGAAAAAGGGAGCGGGAAGACGGAACAGGGTTTTCGTAGATGCAGTAAGTGGCGACTCTATTATTCCACTTACATTCCATTACGAAGGAGTGCTCGAGAGCAGGGACGGTCTGGTCTCGCAGCTCCTCGTGCACGGACGCGGCCACCCTATTCCAAAGTTAAACTCCACCTCCCGCCATTACGAGTCGAGTAAAGCTGTTTATAGCGTTTAGCAGCAGATGCTACACTCGTAACAGCTTGCAAATGAAAACGATCCTGCTCTACCCCGCCTCTCCTCTCTCAGCCGAGTGCGAGCCCCGAAAACCTGGCCCTCCCGGCCATCCCTGAAACTGCGCGAAAGAGAACGTCGAAAGAGCGCCACGCCTTTTCACCGAATCCAGAATAATTCCTTTTGTTTACCATAGCCGGCTACGCTCCCCCCACGGGGACCGTCTCTGCCTCCACTTTCGGAGCCGAACCTTCGGCAATTAACTCGTTCTGTAGTGTTAGCCGGGTGATTATCTGCTGCCGTCTTCTCAACCCCCGCGGGAGCTCGTTTACACGCTCCCCTGCGGCGACATCGTTGTAAAAGCAGCTCGAAGAATCTGAAAATTATTGGCCTTTTAAGTGGAGTTTCATTGCCGCCTCATACAGCGTACTCGTCCACGAAAATCTAATGAATCGTTGTTTCAATATTGATTGAGATATTGATAGCTCGCATAAAATTGTTTGACGATTGTAGACTGTATTCCCTAAGAACAACCGACGAAATAGACAAATTAATTAATCTCCAAACACGCGACAACGACGAAGAACCGCAGAACAGTCTGTAAATGCAAATGTTATCAGAGACACAGTAGATTTCAAGCAGTGCAAACCCAGTTTAGTCGGGCACGAATAATTAAACGCTCAACCGAATACTCTCTCTGCCTCGAGAAAATATTTCAAGTAAAAATACTCAACGCTCACTCGGTCCATGGTCCAAACAATCACAGTGTCTATCAAGTCACCAGCAAAAAATATCACATTTTAATTGCAATTAGTCTAATGAAAGAATAGCGGACGATTTTCGACCAAGTTCCACCAGGAACGTCGGCGGAACCATGCAGCGCTCGACTCCTCGCAATTATAAATAACCGCAACGCGAACCCTGTGTAGAAAAGAAACGTACGAGCTCACGGCGAGACACGTGATGAATAAACGACGCCTATAAAAATAATTTATTGGCTCGCAGCGAGCGCGGTTTTCGCGGACAGTAATTCATCATACAGGAGCTCGGCTTACATCTGCCTCGCGCATAGTTCGTTGGATCGCTGCGAGCTCGAATGCTGTCCTCGAACATTCGTTTCCCTTGTAAAGAGTAGAACGTCATTGCAGGGAGACAGTATTTTCGAAGGGACATATAAATGCCTGGCCGTTAGCCGGGCTCCCGGAGCCGAGAGCACATTTTCCGCAGTAACGTGAAATAGCGCTCGTGAGAACCGAGCAGATGACGCGAACGCACCATTTTGCAAAGGGAAAGTGATAACGTTTGCTTTTTGCCAACGCGGCGCGGCGGCCGGAAGTGACACGGCCAAGTCCAGCCGCGCAGGATAACGTCATTAAACTCGCGATCAGTCGTGACGAATCGCTTTTGTCGGCTCTCCTTGATTCCCACGGTAGAATCAATATTATCCTATCTGACCAGTGGCCGGGCTATTCTACTGCTTGTGCAGCGCCCGACGTCTAATTACGGTCCGACCTAATTTGCTGACCCGCTCGAAACAACGTGCATTCTACCTGTCTGACTAATAGCGATGCTGTTCTACTTGCACGATGAAGTTGAACAACGGGAACGAAACTTTCCGGGATATTTCTGCCACGAGAATTTAATCGTTGCGGTCTCTTCGAACGTTGAAAAATGTTAAAGAAGTTACGAAAGAAATAAAAGAGGGTACCCGATTATTGACATGAGGGTTAACTCATCTGTTCTAATATAATTTAATCGGCACCACAGTTAAATTGGTAGAATACTAAAAAATTGGTATGACCGAAAGACAAGCAATCATATTTGTAATTTCTTTTTCGAGAACTGTAGAATACTGTTTATCCCGATCCTCGGATGAAATGAAACGAGGATTACGTGTCGAATTGAGATGGGAGAGGTTAATGAAAAAGCATTGTGGAGATACAGAACGAAATGAACACAGTAAAACGCGATGCATCACCCATATCAGGGTAAAAACCATTCCGGACGCAGCTTAGCAAGAAACGGCAGCGGCAACATGATTTCCAATATGAATGTGCGGGTCTATCGGGCAAAAAGCGAGGCGCTGTTCTGCGTTTATCGTCCTGCCAATACCATTCTTCCCTAGAGGTTGGTCGTAAATAAGGAGACTGTCTTCCGGCAACGGAAGAGAGAACTCGACGGTTCGTCTCGCAAGCGTCCTCCTCGTGCGTGGGCGGAGAAAATTACGCGTTTAATTCCGCGAAGTGGTTCCGCAGACTATAAATAGCGCGAGAGAAGACCGGATCGAGACTTCGGAGAGATCGTTAACGAGTGTCGGCGCAAAGTTTCAGCACGAAGTCGCGGGAAGAGAAGATTAAAGCTATTGATCCTTTAACATGTTAGAAATATAACGTCTTCGAAACTTTGCGAGCTTCTCGAAGCTGTTCGTCATGTTTTCCCGAATTAAAGAAGAAAAATATTAGCGAGTCTGGTAGCGAAAGGAATGGACGGTAGGGCAAGTAGTTAATCGAGATTGACAGTGTCGTTTTCGCAAGGGTCGCCGAGAGACGATAGGCGTCGAAAGGCGAGCTGCGAGAATTTCCCCGGGACAAGTGAAACAAATTTTTCGCAGGACAATCAAAGCGAAGGGGGTTCGAGCACGAGAGCGGTTGTTGCAGGTCCGCAGTTTCCAGCCGGGCGGAGAAAAAATTACAATGGCTCAATCACACCGAGGCGAGCGAGAAAGAAAGAGAGAGAGAGAGAGTTATCGCGCCGTCCGCGCCTGGGCAGGAACAGGAAATTAACCGTGATTTAATACCGAGAATTTTCGGATCCGCGGCAACCCCCGGTGTAACTGCCGACCGAGCCAGCGCTTTCCCTATCAAATTCAACGTGTCGTCGGCGCTCGCCGAGTGAAACGCCGGCGTAGCTTGATTCTCCTGATGAGTTCAGACGCCGTAACGGTGGAATTAATTTCGCTTCATTTCGCGGCGCCTCGAAATTCGACGAGCGACGAACCGGGAGAGGGAGGGGAAAAAACCGAGAAATTCCGAGACAGGGGAACCGGCGACGACTCTCCGCCAATCAGTTATTCTGGGGCTTTTTCTTCCGAGGCTTTTGTACGTGGAAACGGCGCGGGAAATCGGTGGAAAAGGAACGTAATTTCTATCGATTCCAGTGAATTTTTCGTTCCTGGCGCTCGCTCGATCGTCTGGCGAGTGGTGCAGATCCGTCATTCGTCAGACAGCCACAATAAAGAGTCGTTGAACATCAGTGAGTCAGACTTGTGGTAAACAGACTATTGATCAAAGAAGTAGAATCATTCCATCAATGTTTAGACAAGGAAAGTAACATAGTTTTTTCCAAGTTGGACGTGTATATCGCTGGCTATGAGGGCAAACTTCTCCCAGAATTAACCTAGATAGGAACAGGCATGCAAGTAGTTGCTAAGCAGATAAGTAGATTAGAACTCTCATTGATTGGACACACAAAATGGTGTTTTTGCAAACGTCCATCTGGCTGGCGCCTGTGGATGATCGAATAAGTAAAACATGCGTCTTCAACGTCACACAACCACTTATAACACAGTTAGATAGAAGCAAAAACAATGAATAAAACCTTGAAAGCAGACACTAAGTAAAGCCGAACTGTCTGATTGAAAATACCAGTTCATTCTTCTGTGAGTCGAGGGTATGTTCGAATGTTCGCGAAAAATTCTTCTTCCGAGAACGTCTCCGCGAAACGAATGATCCAATGTCGCCGGCGCAGAGTTATTGTATTCGGCAGAGTAACCGTGAGTGCAGGAATTGATCCAGTCAGTTTGGCAAGTCGACCGGCATAGATCTCGAGTGGCAAAGTACCGAGCGACACAGCACTTTCGTTACCGCCTATTTCTTATCGGCGAAGCATAAATCCGTCGGTTAGGGAGAGGGGGTTAGGATAATAGAAGTCTGTTGGTTGTGTCACCATTTCCCGCAGACGCTCTAAACAGATTCGTATCCGCCGCTAAAAACGCAAACAGTCATCCCTCATCCGAAAAAGTATTCCGCGAGGCAGGCTTCTTGTTCGCAGTTCCGCTCGAGTACTCGGAGTACACCGTTACAATCTTAGCCGTCGTATATTTTCACTGCGACGTCGTCGTCGTCGGAGTCTGAAATCGATGATCTAGTTCCACGGTACAAGTCGGTTCGGCGCTTTCATTTAAATCTTATTTGCTTTTCTGATTCCTGAGTCGATACCCACCCTCAAACCCAGCGGTCGTCCTCAGATTAACAAACTCGAGGGATTAACGTCCGACCAACTGCCGAACGATCATCTTTCTTTCATGCCGAACTTGCCACAGTCAAATGATCGATTTATCAACGTACCATAACAAATTTTAAAAATATTTTCGTGGGAAATGATACAATACTTTTCCTAGTTCACGCTTCCATTCTAAATTCAAAGTGCAAAATTGACAAAGAAACGAGAACAATTTTGTGACAAGTTTTGTCGATTATTTTTCACTTGAAATACTCGATTACCATTTTGCTGGATGCGACCCATCGATACCCTCGTTTTCACGACTGTATCGACTCTCTCCTAAGGATGAGCCGTCTTCAGCGGAATTCCCAATGAGCCTCGCGAGCGCCGGACGGGATTTAGCTACGCGACTAAGTAGTTGCTTAAGAAAACACCCTGCCGCCTCCGTTCCTGGAGCCTTTCCACGACTGAGAAGAATGTAATCGGGAGCGCTACACGACTTGCGGATTAACGGCGGAAAGAACTATCGGTGCTCGATACTAAAATCGCGAGATTAACCCTGCAACGGTGCTCCACGATTTCGCAGATCCCAGACAAAATTTCTGTGCACCAACTTCCATTATTCTACTGCAAAACAATTGCAAATATTCAAACCTTCCAGACTCTTTTAGGCAATTGGACTCCGTAGACTTAAACTGCATAGCTAGAAGTATGTTGGGAAATGTTTTCGACTGAAGTAAGAAACGGCTCAACTAACGTGATGACCTAATACATATTAAGGCACTCGAACAGCGATCGGTGTTTCATATACGAGAGGTTAATAGAGGTCTTAAACACCTCCGTTTACAGTTTGATGGCCATTACAGTTCTCGAACGAGGTCCAATACTTTTTTACGAGTTTTATCGACATATCGGAACGTCGGCCGTCTTCAGTCGTAGCCCTCTCTCTCTCTTATTTTTGTATCGTCGTAAAATCGTCGAACGAACCAGGCGGCGCAGGGTTTTATGCGTTACCGACGTTGTACGTATTCAATGATCACCGTGCAATCTCGGCGGAACACGTGGATCGCCGAGCGGAACAGCTTGAACCGTTGGAGAAGCAAGTTTCTCTCTTCCTCACTCTCTACGTGCGAGGCGGAGCGAGGCGGAGCGAGACAGGGCGGAGGGGAAATTTTATGCGGGTTCGTTCGCGAGGCGCACTGTGCTTCATGACTTAAATCGCGTGCAACCCCGCCGAGACAACGAAAGCAGGCGCGTTTGTAAACAGAAGTTCGTACGCCGGAACATCGGCATAGCGCAGAACCTGAGACCCGGAGAGAGAGAGAGAAAGTCGAGCTTCGAGGGCCGGGAAATTTATTTCCGAGCAACCGCGTCGTTCCCCATCCCACGACCTTGTTCCCAGGCAGAAAGCATTCGTTAGAATACGGCCGAGTCCCTGAATGGAGCGCCGCATTCCGAAACTATTGAATTAACATTAGGAAATGTTTGTCGAAACCGAAACAGAGACAACGAAGCAAGAAGCGATCAATGGAGGTGTAGGTTGGTATGTAGTCGGACAGTTTGGAAAAATGTTTGACTGACAAGGCTGTAGATTTTAATGGAAATCAGTGAGAATAGATTATTCTAGGTTCAGTCTATAGAACGAAAATGAAGATAAAGTTTAATGTCAGAAGTCGAATTTCATCTGTCTCGTATGGAAGAAATAAAGTATGATTCGTCTCTGGTCAGACGAAATAAAAGATAGACGTCTCCATCACCGTATATATCCCAGCCACAGGGCGTTCCCCTAATGGTATAAAAACGAAGGGAGGCGCGCGTTTCGCTTGAATGGAGGCAAACATCAATTCGCGCTGACAGTGACGGGACGAGGCGAGTCATAATCGATGATCGAATAGAATTGTCTGCCTGGTTAGAAGATTACATCATCCCCCTGCGTTCTCTGCTCTGACTGTAATATACAGAATGGGTAAAACATCTCAAAAGTACCATTCATCAGAGTTGATAGAAATCGGTGCAATTTTATAATCTGCAGTTCTAGTAATAATAATCTAAGGAATTTTGTTAATCAGAACTGTGGGATTCAGGGAATGTTCTCTCCTAAAACTTTAGCCATACACACTACCCCTCGCACGAACATTAGCTTGACTTCTTCCACGATTTTTTCCCCTACCTCATCGCGTCTTGGATATTCCGCTGATCGAAACAGGCGTGGCTCACTTTTTCGGACGTTTATGCTCTTTTAGAACTTGGTATTGCTTCACGCTCCGTATAACGATTCTCATCTCGTTCCTTGGATCCCAAATGATACCTTGTCTCGAGTTTTGCCCTCCCCTGGGCTGGGGGTAGAAATTGACACAGATAAAACTCTGCAGACGCTATCAGTGACAAACTCCTGAAATGTTGCGTGAACGAGAACGTGGTACAAACCGAACACGATTCATCCAAGTGGTACAGCTCAACGAAATCTAAATATTACTGCCCATATTTAATCCTACGAATTCCAACTTTCTCCAGCATTATGGCAAACGTTGCTAAGGGTCATGAGGATTGTCTGTGCGCCTCATACCCGTCGAAATAATCCGCTTCGGAGATTCAGCGTCGAAGTCAGCCGCCGCCTAGCGATTTCTCGCCCTTCAAGGCAGCCGGGAATATAAATTCCTGACGGTTGCCAGTCCCAACGGCGGTCTAGTCGTTCGTAGAAAATTCGAAGGCAAGCCACTGTTGGCTTCGTCACTCGGTCGTTCGAACGCGATTTTAAAAGCGGCGCTGTCGGGGCACGCGGGCTTCGAGCGCCGACGGTTCTCGCGCGCCCGTGATTTCTGCGGGGAAATCATGAATATATTCAAGAGGCGCGAAATTTTCCAGCGAAACTGGAGGGGACACGAGGAAGAAGGGGGAACGGGGAGGGGGGATGCGAAGCCCGGGGGCGGCAACCCGCCGCGGTAAACAATTTACGTTCGCCCGCTCGGAAACGCTCGTTTAATGTCGTCACCAGCCTAGCTCGCACCCTCTCTCTCCCTCTCTCTCTCTCCGCCTCCGAGAACTGAATCTTTAAACTTCATTTCGGTTGTTTGTCGCTCGGTGATTTGTCGACTTTTTGCCACGGCGCGGCGACCGGCCGTTCATTTGCGAACGACAACACTGAAATATTCAGATTAATTAAAATTACTATTCTGATCGCTGGCCGACGGCCGATCCTATTGGTTTTGACGAATCAATAATTCCCGGATCGCGACACACGAGAAATTCAGGATCGTATATTCTTTTTTCGACGAAATACCGCCGATTCTGGACCGAGTGTTCTATTGATCCGTTCGTTATACGTTGACGTATTATTATTTTTAATGGATGAAGTACCAGCTCGAATGTGATGGAACCTGCTCGATATTTTAGTCCAATATGTGTTCGTTAACGGCCGGCTGATTTTTCTATTCAGCTGATCGTACGTCAATGTATTTTGATTTTCTACGTGTACAATGTCAATGTGAACATGTTGGAATTCTTTCAATTCACGCCGAAGTTGCCTTTGGTAAGTCTGAGCTGCGTAAATCTAACTGAACAGACCGGATAAACACTATTTTTTAGAAAACAAATAACTGAGATGAAGCGACACGAGATTAACGATGTTCGCGCCGAATAAAACAGTGTACGGATTACGCAATTAATGCCGAATAAATCCAGAATGCGTCAAATTGAGATGAGGGAGGGTTATTGGCGACGTACGTGGAGCAAAAGTTTATCGCGTCTGCGAGATTGTTTGCGTAGCTCGACAGTATTTGACGCTACATAATAATCATCGGCTTGGTAGGTAGAGCTCTATACTCGCGACGGGGCGGCAGGCAAAGAAACCACCTGGAACAATATTCCCGAGGAGGCTCGTGTACGCGTGTTCGGCTAACCCGGCATTAATCACCGAGTAGTTCGCGGAGAAACCGCATTAATTACACACAATACGCAGCTACGCGGGAATTTGCATGGGACGTGCTAGCCCTCTAATTAATAGTATGTAAATTGCGGTCTCTTCGCGCGTGCCTTCCACCAGTCCCGCGATTCCTGGAGCGTTCACGTCGTTCGAAGCGATTAATCGGCTCCCCCCGCTTCGCTCTACTCTGCTCTGCTCCGCTCCAAAAATAAGCGTCGGAACCGAGCGGAAACTCTCGCGGAACCGCGGGCCCTTTGTGGCGGCAGTACGCCACGCGATCCGCCGTCGCGACGTTAATTAATCGGCCGTGTGAAATGTTAATTAAAACGGAAATTAGTGTCACCAGCGTGCGTGTGCCCGCGCGCGTGCGCGTTCTTGCGGTGTTCTGCCGATGCGAGCGCGTTCCCACCGAATTTATGCCATCCTGCGAAACACACCACCGAAAGCGTATTACAACGTTCAGTCGCGCGGCATTTTATCGTTAAACATAATACCGATTGCCAGGGCGTGCTCCTTCAACCCTGTGATCGCCGATATTCTCGCAACGATGAGAAACGCTGCCTCTTTCTCCGCAAAATCATTCATGGGAGATACATCAGGATACGTTTCGAACAAAATTGACAGCGGATCTTTATGCAAAATAGAAATTTTCTACCTGACTTGCAACAAACTGGAGCGAAATGGAAATTTATTTTTTTTCTTAATATTGTTTAATCGGTTGAAAATAATATAACAGTATCTTTAAATTCCTCTAATGTTTTTACTGCTTTAAATTGCGCCTATTCATTTTTGTCATAAATGCATCAAATTCGCTGTCTAATTATGAGAAATGAACGGAAAAGAAATACAATTAAGTAAAATTAAATGAAATAAAATACAAGATTCGAAACCGATTATTTGACGGTGCTATGTATACCGCTAACGAAAAGCATTTTCCCGTCGAGGAGCAGAACAGTGGATCACATCTCGTCAGACGATAGCTGGCGCAGATATCGTCGAAGTCGCGACAGAAATTAGCTGGCTTCTTGTTATTTCGGTGGTGGATGCGTCGGCAGCCATGCGCCGGTCGAAATGCAAGAGGGTTGCTTTGCGACGGAGAATCGAGTTTCGCCGGAGTTGCGTGTCGACAATCCGTAATACCGTCGACGACGTCGACGTATCCTTGTCGGCTTCTAGAACGCCGGGTACACTCGACGTCTGGCGTCGTCGTCCGCGAGCGGGACACGGCGCGGCGTTCCTCTACTACTACTCGACCCCGGCAAGTTTTCACCCTTTATAAAGCGCGACGGAGGTGAAAACAGCCGTATTGACGTGCGCTTTCGAATTTGCTCGCGCGATAATGGCTCGCGCGCTGAGACGAGATCTCCAATGGGGCGTGGCGGCCACCCTCTTTTCCATTACGCGGGCTCGTTCTTGAGCGGCATTGTCGCGGCCAGCCGGCTACCCTCTTCTAGATAAATGAGTTTTGAGACAATAGGCTCGACGTTTAAGCCTGACAATGCGAGCTGCGGACGTGCACCCCTCCTGAACCAAGATTTACCTGTTCGGAAGTCGTCCGAGTCACACTTTTCCCTAATCGCAACTTCGCTGGTAATTGTTGTTCGTGCGAGACCGTGGAACTATGTGCAAAATAAAAAATCGATATTCGATTACTTCGATGTCCGTAACGTGTTTCTTATAAATGCATAAGATCCGCGATCTATATTCGACTTGAACACGATGTATTATTAAGAACCATTTGCCTGGTTCTTGCGTACAAATGAAATCCTTGAACAGTGCTCGGATAGCGACGAATTGCCCCAATCAACGAGTTCTCTATAACGGTTTCACGATTTCACCGTTCGAAGCTTTTCTTTGCCGGGCAACTTCCTAAATTGGGAATAGTTTCGACGTTGTTCCACTACGACCAGGATATCGCGCTTTTAAAGCCATGGCGCTGAGTAATTTGTCGATTAATTAACCCGCGTGCCTTTCTTTCCAACGTAGTCATCCAACTTGCGTCCAACCTCGAACTATACAGCCAACCCGAGCCGAGAAGCACAATCAAGCACACAAGCTTGCCTAAACCAAATTTCAATGAAATTTCTAACATCTAAAACAGTTAAGCAATAAATAAACCGAAAAGATATCTAGAGATCAGACTCGCGTCTCCGCCCGACGTTTCAGCGAATGCTCGACACTTCTTTCTCGCGGTTTTTTAATATCCTCGAAAGATCCCCGGGCCTCTATTACACAGGCGAAGATTAAAACCAGCGATGATTCATTCGGCGAAACGAGGAGGCGAAAGTTCAGGGGCTCATTACGATTCAACGCCTACCGTTCTCTCCGCGCGCGCGTTAAGTCGCTCGAACGATCCATAAACGCTTCCCGGCCAAGATACTCCGGCGTACACTTCTCGGTTCCTTAATTAACTGGTAACGGATATTGCGACGAACACCCCCCACCACCCCCTCTGAAGCTGGCCGCCTCTTCTTTCCACCGATATCGTCGAATTAACAGCTGCCGCGTCGTAGAATTTCTGACGACCACGATCCCTGCCAACAACCAGTAGAACTAGTTTTCCGACTGCGGATTTTTCAACTTTCGTAGCGCGAGCTAATTTTGAAGTGCTGTGAAGTTGACAGGGTTTTTAGTCTACTTTTGCCGCAGCGAATTTTTGACAATTTTCTACGTGAGCGGATTGTGCGGAAAATTCATGAAAATTGATGTTGGTTAGAATGAATCCGGTTAATCGAGGTCCTACTGTACTCGATGTACTGCTTCATATTATTAATACTCCTGCAGCCCCCGCATTAAACCTCGTTCTTTCTCGTTTGTAGAGGACGTTCGGCAGCGTCGACGCCGGTGGTTTTCTGCAGCGTATTTTCCGCGGATAATATCCGTCGAAGAATCCGAAAAACGCGCCACTTGAACGTCTCGCGGGCCCCGCCGGGAACGGGAGGCACGCGCCCAGCAACGAGGGAACAAAAAGGCCAATAAAAACTTCGGAGAATGTTTAATGACGCGCGGCCGGGAGACCCAGGCATTCGTTTAATTTGTTCGGAAGTTCGGCTAAGTGTTTAATTAGTTAACTTCACATACTGTGAACTACGGCCCCCTCTCTCGTCTCTCCAATCCTTCGCCGTCCCCCACCGACTAGGTACGCAAACACTTAGTAGGTAAATTA
The DNA here is from genome assembly GCA_028455795.1 of Lasioglossum marginatum. Taxonomy (NCBI): domain Eukaryota; kingdom Metazoa; phylum Arthropoda; class Insecta; order Hymenoptera; family Halictidae; genus Lasioglossum; species Lasioglossum marginatum. The sequence goes on along the minus strand of CM052265.1, from coordinate 11,624,914 downwards.
CAGGGCCTAGCTATTCCATAACTTTCCAGCATCCGCGGGAGCAAGTGTGTACTGCATAGCAATATCACCGTCTACCGACGAACCGCCTAATAATACCGGAGAAGCTCCGACCCCGTAGACATTTTGAATTCCCACGGCGAACTTTCGCGTTTGTGCTTTCGCCCGCTTTTTAACACCCTCGCGACGATAGTTCGAACCGAACGTTAACTCTAAATCTACACTGAACTAATCCAGCGAAATAGCCCAGTAAGAAATTATTCCGGGCATCTCGGGCGGAAAATAAACACGTTCGCAAACAGTTCATTTTTTACATCTGCTCAGGCAGAACCGCGCTTTAAACCAATGTTCGCTCCCAGCATCATTTGTCAGTTAGATCGAGCGTGAACGGGGGGACGAAAATCGACGCTGACCCACCCTTCTCTGTAACCCATCCCCTGCGACGCCTTTCATCCAGGATAAAGAGGAAAAACAAGACAAAGGAATCGCTTGAATAATAATTTGATGGCGAAGCGAGCCCGGAGAAAGAGCGCGAGGCTGGAAAAATTAATCTCCGTTGAATTTTCGGCAGTGTCGACGAATCGGGGGGAATCGGGGTTGAAGCAGGAGCGGAACACGGGGGAGAGGGGACGAGTGACATCGTTTATGAAGGATAGAGTCACATTGTAGGGTCGGGGGTTCCATAGAAACGCTCGGCGAACGAGCGGAGCTGTTGACACGCCGGCCTATTATGGCCTGGCAGCTTTTATCCGACGAAAGAGGGCATTTAGGGGGTGAAATTGTAAATTCAATTTCCTGGGAAGATCTACCCCTTTCCCATCCGAGGCCCGGCCTCTTCGTTTTCCATTAGCAACCCCTAGGCTTTTGTGCCACCCACGGGCCGGCACTTCAAAAAGAAATTTGTCGGTTTTTGTCGGCGGACACCGGCCTGCTGCGTCATTTATTAAACGCGTTTATATAATCGTAAATAAATTGCATCCTTATGCTTTACGGCAGTCATTCCTCTGCTCGTTCATTCGCGAAAACCCTCGCTCCAGCGTTCAATAGATCGAGTTAGACAGCTTTCGATAAAATTGAATAAATAAATTCCTCGCTTACTCAAATCCTCCAAGCTCTAGAGCCAGTAAAATCATTCAAATTGATGACAAGGAGAAATATATTCTGCAGACATGTGCAACGAGACTCAACAAAGCGCTCAACAAAGCGACGCATAAAAATTCGTGCAGCGAGTCCGCAAAATTTTACTAAACCGTTAAAAAATACTATTCTGTTTCACTAATCGTAAATCTCGGACACAAGCTTTTGACGAGTGTATGTTCCAAATCGTTGCCAATGCGAACGAAGCATCCGGGAGCGTAATTTCCAGGATTCTTCGGGATTTGTTTCCTCGTTTATTCGGATTTGTCTGACACTCGCTTGAATTGCCTTCGCGAGCGACGAACCCTGTGCTTGTAACTTTTAATTCGACTAAACCCTGTTCTATATTAGCAGAAATTTGTCAACTGCAAATTCTGACGATCTAAGCCCTGGCGATTTAAGCTGTAACGATACAAGTTCTTACATAGAATCACTAAATTTACCATCTTCGAAGCTAAACTAGATACTCCGCGAGGTATGTATCATATGAAAACATACATTGCTATTTCTATTATGGCATAATAGACTCATATTTTGTTTTCAGTGCCGTGGGGAAATCATACAGGAGCCTGTTCGAAATTTTGCTACGGGTAAGCGCACGTTATCTTTGATAATCCGCTAGTTTACACTAACCAGAATGTTGAGCACAGTGCCTACACTAATTTGAAAAATTCCAAACAACAGAATGATAACATCTAAACACGTACAGAGTAACTGTGACCCGCCACGATGGTATATTCAATTTTACAACCACGTGGCAGGGAGAGAGAGAGAGAGAGCGAGGCATTTCGTGACGTTATGTCGCGCGTAGACCGCAAGAATCCGAAGAATTCTTCATTTCGGGAGAGGTATGAAGGTCGGTGGTGATTGTAGAACCGCGGGTCAGCGCGTTCGATTTGAATGAAATGTTAATTAAAAGAGGAATCAGCGTGGCCGGTCCAGTCTCTCGCGTTCTCGTCGCATCGGAGCTGATGCACGCGGTCCGCGAGCGGATTTATGAGGCGGTAGAACCGCCGGCAATTTCGTCGGGATCATTTTTAACAATCAAACTCGATGCTCGGATCTCACTAGAAGCGAGGATAATGCGAGCGATGTGTTCTCTCGCGTACGAACACTCTTCCTCTCTCTCTCTCTCTCTCTCTCTCTCTCACACACTCGCGAGTTGCTCTCTGGAACGATTGAAATGATTCCGGCAGTGCTGCTATGGCTATATGGCGGACTCGATATCGTGTGACCGGCGAAAACATCGAATATTTTATTCGAAATCTGCAACGCGATATTTCCGGGCCCGTTCACTGACACCGAATTCGCATGATGCACACTTATCAGCGGGCGAACACGCGCGCGTAACAAGCGCTCGCGTATAATCCGCTGCCGTGTAACGCGATGCTTCGCAGAGAGAGAGAGAGAGAGAGAGAGAGAGAGAGAGAGAGAACACCCGGAAATTGTTACCATTAGAGCATTGTTTTCATAACCTGCACGGACCACTGAATCTACTACAATTCACAAGGGTAATGATTAGACTGTAGATTTCTATGCGAAATAACAATTGGGTAGTATTTTGACTCAGAAAATGACTTTGTTCTTGTTTAAAGTGGTTCGGTCTTCAAAATTCGGTGTAGTCGATCGTTTATCGTTTTCTGGAGAGCCGCATTAAAATCTCTCGTGACCCACATATGCACGGGGGCGAGGGGGCACAATGAAAAGTAAACGGACGAAAGCGCGGATGAGCCGTGTCGAGAGGGCGCACTGGCGCAAAAGAACGACCGGCGAAGTATGTTAAGTGATGCTCTCGACAGGTGTGGATAACGGCCGGCGAGGCCTCGCGCATTCAGAACCGTAACCGCGAAACTACAATTGATGCGCGACTCTCGGGCGCAAGTTCTGCTGGATGGCTGACAGAAAGAGAGAAAGGGAGAACAGTGGTTGCTGAGCGTGAGTTGAACAGACAGAGATAGAGACAGTGAAAAAGCGAGAGAGACTGTGAGAGTTACAGAATACGAGGGTTGAAGAGATAGAGATAGAAATAGTGGGGATTGCTGAGTGCGGGGGTTGGGGAGATAGAGATAGAAAGACTGGGGATTACATAATAAGGGGGTTGAAGAGATAGAGGTAGAAACACTGTGGGGGTTACAGAATAAGAGGGTTGAAGAAGTATAGATAGAAAGATTGTGGGGATTACATAATAAGAGGGTTGAGGAGGTAGAAACACTGTGGGGGTTACAGAATAAGGTGGTTGAAAAAAAGGTGTGGAGGATACAGATAGAGAGAGGAATAGAGGTATAGAAAGAGAACGAGAGAAACTCGCCCTGTGCCTATATTGCGGACGCTCTCTTCCCACGGAACGTAAATAAAGTCTGTTTCCGCTCGCGCGGAAATATGTATACGCTCGAGGAAGGAATATCAGCCGCGAATTCAACGGAATATCTCCTAAACGCATAGGCTTTTTTAAAAAATTTTTTTTAAATATTGCATTGTCATCCAGTTCTGAGCTATGTTTAAAATTTCAAGTCTCTAGCTCATCAGGAAGTTAGTTTAAAATCAATTGCAAAATTTGTCTCCCAACAGACAGACAGACAGACAGACAAGAAAGCGAGCTAATAAAAACGTGGTAAAATACGGAGACCGGAGGCATAGCGGTGAGTTAACAATCATCTCTATTCGAAATTTGTTTATTTTCACGATTACTCTAACGGAAGATCTGTGGACGGACCATTATGTTTTATTTCGGGTTCCGCGTATGTGTACAGATCTAACGTTTATTTATTGAAGAGCGTTCTAAATATTTGACGTTGCTATTAACGATCCATAGAAATTGAATGAGATAGCATATATATAAATATTATATTGCAGAATATATACCCTGTATAATTTCAATCAAGCGAAGAGCTCGCTGTCTAACGTTTCACGTTACAGTTATACAATAAAATGCAGAATGTTCTATCGCTGATAAAGTAGCAATGGTAAAGGTAAATGGCTTCTTCGATAGAAACCCACGTCAGACACTGTACAATCGCGGGCACGATCGTGGCTTCCTTAACGCGTTACGCACGTGTCCAATTCCCTGGCGATATCTGACCACGTTCCCTCGAATGCGCCCTTAAATTTCAACCGGATCCCACAAACGACGCATGCACGATAACGTCGATGTGTGTTCTCACGCCGATATGAACGCGAGAACGTTCGCGGTCTGTTTACGTGGTTCGAAGGTCGCTGTAGCATTTGAATATTTACGAATCTTTTGTGTGTCCCACCTAAATAATAATATGATCGTTCGCTAGCGACAGTGTGTGTGATGTGGCTCCAAGCAATAAAGAGTATTCCTCATCCAATTAACCACTCCATTTGCCATCCCCAAGTATCAAATTAGCACGCAATCCCCTTCCGCACAAAGAACCGCGCCATCGAGTTCTGAAAGCAAAAGGATGAAGGCAGAAAGTCAAGGAACAGACCCTAGAGGAAACACGGTCAAGACAAAACATCGCAACGACGAAAGAATACGAAATATTCGATTATGAAAGTTTCATGGGGCGGACGTGACACACGGTGTACGTCCAGAACCTCCCCTTTAAACGCTAATACGTCGATCGGACGTTTCCCAGCGTGAAGCGTGCTGCCTCCGGAACTCCGGCTGGCCCCGGGTGGGTGTTTTAATTAACCTCTGAGCAAATATTTATTTGTTTACCGAGGTTAGAAGCCAGAACGTGAGGTAACACGACAAGTTACAAAAGTTACATAGAGGATGGAGGTCGGCGGAGATATTGCCGTCAAAGAGAACCGAGGGTTGGAAAGACGAAAAAGAAAAATACAGAATAAAGGGTGGAGGGAAAAAACGATGGGGTCGCGATAATCCTCCCGCCGTTCAATTATCTCGGACGACAGTTTAATTAATCGACATTCAACAACGCGTGCCGGCGAGTTAGCCAGAGTTTATGAGTCCGTCGAAAGCCGGAAGGAGGATGCGGAGGGAGAGGGGATGCGATGGGGGAGCTGGTTAAGCGACCGAGAGCAAGGGCGCTGCGCTCAACTATCGGCAAATCGCTCGTTGACTTAACCCCTTTGACCGGTAAACCGATTACTCGACAAAACACCGAGTATTTAACTTGGCCCGCTGGCCCCGGCAATTAGACTGGAAACGTATCAAACTTGTGCTCGGTTAATTAAATCGTAACAACGACACATTATTTTACTGCTCTCATGCGGGTGGAAATATATTTCATGCTGACCGATCTTTTGGACATTATTTAGACGTCTTTAGCACAGCTGCCAGCACAGAGCGTTTTTCTTTTGCCCAATATAATACTAAAATTACAAAGATTATTCTCTCTCTTTCTCTTTTTCCTGCTCTCTCGAACACTCACTCAGTCTCTCTTTACTCTCGTTCTCTCTCGAAGGCAATACCATTAGATCCGGGTAATTTCGCGACCGGACGATGACGGCGGAACGTTTAACGACGTAGCTAACAGTTGTTCGATAGTCTCCTGGACGGAATCAATTCTTTATTTTTAAGTACATCCTTCCCGGAAGGGGCCGTGTCTTTCAGTCAGGATAAATGGATCCGACGACGTGAAAAATCTACGGGCACAGAATGGAACGAGCCTGGCGGGGAAATAGGGCGCATAGGAGAGAGAGGGGGGAGGGAGAAAGATAGGGAAAGGAGCACAGAGAGAAACATGCTTAGGTAACGCAAATATTTGGTCCTGTTACTTCGGTAATCCCGGGGGACGAACCGGATCGGTATCGATCGGTCCTGGAGCAAGGTTTTAAAACCTGCCCTGTCCCGTCGCGGTTGTTTCGCCAGGGGCGGACGGGTCCACGGCGAAAATTTGCACCTCAATTGCATACAGTCTTTTATTCATTGGCTGCCCGGGCCTCCGGATACCCGGACCTGCGTGCTGCAAGCTCCAAAAAGAATTATTCCGCTCCGAGAATTTGTTAAAATCATTTCTCAACGTGGGGAATTCGTCCTTTCTGATGAAAATGAATACGTGAAAATTAATTGCACTGCAATTTCTGAATTGCGAAAAGCATTTGATGCGACGCGATGATCCCGTGCCAAAAATTCGCCACGCAAAGACCCGTCCAGCGCCCTTCAAGTGCGATTAATTCATTATGGGGAAGTCACAGGGATTTCGCAGAAACCCAGAAGACCCCTTAATCCGCCGTATCTCCGATCCTAAATCGAACACTGCAGATTTCAGTTTCGCCGGACAAAAAATCCGCGTTTCTCCCTACCGGAACGGCAGCGTGGCGCGCGCCGCGATTTTTGCGCGCGTCCCAGCTGCGTCCTGTCAAGGTGGATCATGTCGGATAATATTGGATTATCCTAAACGGCTATATTGCGCGGCCTGAAATCCTTGCCAAGGCCACCTTCAACGGTCCGGCTGAAATAGTTCGAAGTGTGCGCTGCCCACCGTTTCAACCCCCGACCGCTCTTGCCAGCGGTGTGTGCAGGGAAAACCGGAGGAAAAAGCAGTATAAAATGGAGGATAACAATGGCGGATAAACTCGTGATCTATCTAAACTCTCGGTTTATTGGTTAGAAACAGAAGGAAATTGTTTTGGAAATGATTCCGAGTCGAGATTAGACACGATCCTTTTGTGCTCTTCGTGATCAGACACGATTCTTTTGATGTTTTCGATGGTCTTTTAGAGACGCTTTGTGGTCGGACACGATTCCTTTATTGTTTCTCTATTCTTTATGGTTAGAGATGATTTTTTTGTTGTTTCTGTGTTCTTTATAAATTGTTTTTGATTGGACACGTTTGCTTTGTGTTCTTCATGTTTTTCTTCATTTTGTTTGTTTGTTGCCGGCTGGTGTAGCAATTTTTTAACAATTTCTCTCATCCGGCTAATCGAATTTTCGCGATTTTTCGTCGATCGATTGAAAGCATAAATATCGGTTAGTTAAAAGCCGACTGCACAAAAACAACGGTTGTTAAACTCTCCCGGTTATAGTCCGGGGTTGAAATGTGCTCCGCTGTAAAAGCAACAACAATTCCCGGTTGCGGGAAGTTCCATGCATTTCCCCGTTGTAATGCGAAAACGATTTCCTCGGCCGCGTGTGCGCCGAGTTCCTCGCGTTCCAGCTCATTCCGTTCGGGCTCGTGTCGGCATGCGACAGAAGGGTCCCTCGTCTTTTTAACTCTCGCCAGAAGCACAATATTAACTTTCCCCCCGAGGGTACGGATGACGCTCCTAACCCCGAGAGAACGACCATTGCGACGGTACAATGATTTTCAAACTACCCCATCCCGAAAAACGTGGGGCGCATGCCATAGATAATTGATGCATGAATAATTCACCTAAATCACTAACAATTTTATTGCACTGCAAATGATATGAACTGTTGTGTGAGTTTTCTCAACGGCAGCTGCTCTCTACACTCCTTACTATTATCTTGCGCCCCACATTTTTCATTTTAGATCTTACAAGTATTTTCATAGCTATTAAAAATTCACAATCACAAATTTTCGTTCACAAATTAACCCATTTGTATGGGGTTAGGAATCTGTATGGGGCTAGGAAAAATTATTTTATACTTTTTAGCCCGTTTGAAAAACGAGGTATTTTTAAAAAATTTATTTTTTGAATTGTTTAGGGTACACACGTTTCAATCATGACCTGAGTCTCTCGTTACAGGATTGTAATAAAACAGTGTCCTTGTAACGCCTCTGAAGCACTGTAACGCTCGTCCAAATAAACCAACAATTCACACTTACAGCGTTTCGGTTCGTTAAAAATGGCCAGCGGAATAAATCGCGAAGACAGGGCGTAAAGCAGATTTAAAGAGGCGGGACGTCGCGTTTTGTTAAAACTTGTAATAAAATGGAGGCTCCGGCCGGCCTTATACAATCCCGGGGGCCGTTAATATAAAACACAGGGAAGATATCAACGGTCTAAAGAGTTAATCAAACAGAAAAATCGCGTGCGGGAGTTTTGCAGTTTTCTGTGTGCGGAGGGAAGGGGCGGAGGGCGTCCTCGATCGCGTTAACAGTAGTTTATCGGGGGAAAAAGTATTCACTGATTTCAGTGAACTGCGGACTTCAAGTCGTGAATCACATTCCGCGTCTGGGGCCGACGTACGCGCGACGTTTCCACATTTTATGACGATCGATCGCGTGCTGGAGAGAGAGCTCGGGCGAAACTCCGCGTCCGAGCCTCTAGCTAAGGTCTTATTTCATCCCCGTGGATGCAGTTAACTTTTAACGGTCGGTTAATGCGACGTCGCATCCCGCAGAAGGTCGACAGGCGTCTGATGATCATGCTGCCAACGAAAATCAACTGTTCACGCACACGGGAACGTTCGTCAACGGTGTCCCCGATAACCTTGACGCCTCGATTCGTCAACGACGATAAGGCGTTCCTTCCCGAACTGGTCAATTAGAAGCTGAGTCTGTTGGCACACATAGTTCGTTAGATCATTCATAGATGGCAGGCGATTTTTAATTTATTTTTTAGTGTATTTTTATGCTGGTGCACCATTGAATGCGAGGCAATTTTTCGGAATTTTTTGAAGCGAAGATGTTGGGTATCGTTATTTCGAATTTGGGGAATTTTGTTAAGTGACATTTGAGGAATGTACCTACTCGACTTTTTCGGGCGACGATAATCATTTTTCAAGGACGGTAACGTTAGCTCGAAATTAAAAGAATTTCGTAAACAAATTCGGTGCCAGTGAAATGATGGAATAATGAAAGCCAGTAGCAGTCCCAGAATTCTCTCCCGATTTCCTGCATCCCGCGGATACCTTTCCCATAAAAACATCGATCTAATTCACCCGCGGTTCCTCCCACGAGGATCGCAAAACGCGTGACTCGCAATTAGCAGTTTAATCCCTGGTAAGATGAGGGGCGCCCGCGCGCAAGCAAATGCGTTCCGCATGAATAAATTCGCCGGCGAATTACGCGGTGCTGCTGACACACCTAACAATTCCCATTGTGCCGGACGCCCTCCAATAATCATAAAGAACAGCATTACGTCGGCGAGAATCGTGCAACTACATTCTCTCTCTCTCTCTCTCTCTCTCTCTCTCTCTCTCTCTCTCTCTCTCTCTGTCTCTCTCGCTCTATCACTCTCTGCGAAAGTAGCTAACTATCGTTCCACTCCTATTTCCAGTTAGCGTAAATCGCGCGAGCTCGAATTTCAGAGGATTTCTGCAATGATCGATCCATCCTGGACTCATACAGAGGGAATATGTAGAGAGCCGAGGTGAAGGGGACAGGGGGACACGAGGTCAAAGCTTGGGGTAAAAGTTTTATTCGGCCCTTTGACACCTGCGAATCCCTATTTTCGCGAATCTCCGCACCGCTCCGCTCTGTTCGCGAACGCGGGCGCTCTTTAACGCGGTTATTGTTTCCCCGGCCGCATTTTCGCCCGGCAATTAATTTCCTTCGCGGGTCGGCCACCGTCAGCTTTGAGAACTGAAATTAACCGGCGGACAAAAGGGCGCGCATAATTAGAGTACTAGTTTCACTCGCGTGCTCGTCCCGGCAGAATGGAGAGCTGCCCTTTTCCCGACGTGCTCTAACCGTGCTCCATATAGAACCGACATATTTTTGACGGTTTTTAAATTTGATATCGTTCGCAAGCGTTCCTCGCCAGGAATCGACGGAACCGTTTATCGTCCACGGATTTATTAAACACGTTTTAGCGAAGTGTTGCGATTTTTCGACAGGTTCGCTCGCTGTCCAGCTTTATGCTGAAAGTCCACGTAATTTCCGGTTGGACGTAATCGACAAGATACGCACGGTTCGGCCAAATAACATTAAGCGGAAAAATCGCCGCTCGACATTTATACGACTCTGCCACCCTCTGTTTTGATCCTTTTTCGACAATTTTTAGGGTCACCTATCAGATCGGTGAAAAACGGTTCAGTGGAATTTAGTGGACGGTACATATTTTTGTATGGAGTTGAATCATGTAGGAATATGTTGCAGAAGGATTTTTGGCTGTATAGTTCTTCTGTAATAAATTCTCGAAAATTATTAATCAAATTTTCAGAAGAAATATAGAACTGGAGGGCTACATTACCACCCCTTCCTCTATTTATTGTACGGCGTTTTCCGTTCACGAGAGACCGTAACGAGGAGAAATTATCTCGAGCAATGATCCGGCGCATCGATACCGCGGCGTTTAGAACCGTTTCCTCATTATTTTTACATTCCGATGGGTACTGTCTGATGCCAGAATTGATACGGTCCTCTCTGTTCTCCATAACGAACTGTCTAAGAAACTCGGTGGCGATTCTCTTCTCCACGGTCCGCAGGCAGTTGAACTTTTTATCGACGCCGAGCAGAATAGAAAGGTAACCAACCTCCCCGCTGGTCCCCCGATGCGTACTTTTTCTTCTGATTAATTAACGCTTATCTATCGTCGCGCCGGGAATTCTGGATGAAACGGAAGAAATAACAGATTTCTGATTGAGGCCGAGGAAAATGCTTTTCCGCGCTATATCCTCGACACCTTTTGCGGTTCGTTGAAGGAAAAGAACGTCCGAGGTGACAATGGCTACCGAGGAATTCAATTTGACATTTATTTGTTGATGGTACTGTCGCCGAAGCGATTCTCAACATGAATCATTCGACTCTTGTAGACCTTCAATTATAAACTGTTATAATTTCGTAAAAAAGAATTGTAGGGGACGATAGATCTTGACTCATTTTCTCTAGGACGATTTGACTGAACGGAAAATGGTGCAGAACCCTTCCATAGAATGGATTTGAAGAAGCTGAATTTTCCCGAAGATCGCCGGCGTAAATATTGCTCGACGAGGCAGGAATTTCGATGAACCGCAGGGAGCGAGGACTTCGAGTCGACAAACGCGCCCTTTGGCAGCGAGTGCAAGGGTATCGTGCCAATTATCCCGTAGGAAGAGGGTGGAAGAGAGGGTGCCACACACCCCCTTCATCACGAGACACGCGTGGCGCGGCGGAAATTTCTGGCACGCGGTTTACCTTTCGAAGATTAGCCAGCTTTCGGGGTGGCTCGGGCCGTCGGTGAACCGGCATACGACTGCGGGCCCGCAATTGCGCCATAGGCTGCTGATGAAATAGGGCGTCGGGAGTGGATGTGGGTGACAACTGTGCTGTTCGTGGTTTGATGAAGCATCACCGTTCATCCGCGCTCGTTACGCCGCTTCTATTACCGTTACCCTTGCCGCGTTACCGTTTACATGATACACTCCAACATTTACATAATGTTACAAAGCGTTCCGTCTGTAACGCGAATCCTCTGTCCGCTCACTTTGTTATGATCGACGTCTTCCTCCACTCTTGATCCCTTGGAAATAATATTGGATCGTAACATGTGATCGTTTCATCATCTTCATTATCTTCTTCTCATTTATTAACCTAATTGTTATATGTATAATAACGAGGATTGTGACGAAGAAAACAAAATCATCCTGAATTTTTCGGCTCATTTATTTACCCAGCTCTAAATTGGCTCGGAAGACAATTGCTCAGGTATTCTGAAGGACCGCCGCCATCTTGGTACCAGAATGGAGGACGTAGACAAGAACACCGGAGATAAAAGATCGCATAGCCTTCGCGGAGCAATGACGCGGCGTTATGGAGCGGGAAAGGAGGCTCGGAAAAAATTCGATGGAGCAAAAAGATAGAAAACCGAGAGACCGAAGACGGGAGAAAAGGACGAGTGAGAGAGAGAGAGAGAGAGAATGGTGCACCGACCACGACGAGGGGGTTCCGCAGCGGCTGAAGTGGCATTAAGTTGACACACAAAGAGGGGCGAGCTTAACGTCTGATAAAGCTGACGAGCAAACACGCTTTTTGTCCTCGCGTGCACGCCCCGGTAAAATATGTTAATGTGTCGTGAAATATGTCGGCTGTAATAAACGGCAACGCGCGCCGTGCTGGGCGCAATTGTCGCCGGAAGACGACGGTGAACCTTAAAAATAGAGGAGGCTCGGGTTCCTCGACGTCTGCGGGCGTCGACGATGATGACGAAGAGATTGGATGGCGAGAATGACGCTTCAGAACAAACCCGACATATTTCAAGACACCCTTGGTTGTGCAACAATTCCGTTTGTGATTTCGTTTAGTCATTGATGATTTTTTAAGAGGAGTGTCTGGATCATGTATAAGATCTACGATATTATTACTGATCTCTTATTATTTTTATAGGTAGTAAAATAATTTCCTTTCTTTTTCCAAGTATCGATGTTTTAACCACACGTGTTTGATAGTGTTGGAAGGAACGAGGCCATCGTCTCGAAACTGTTGACGATAAAAACAGCATCGACTGTTTCGTCTACGCTATATCGCCCGTTGAAACGCAGTCGGGGCATATCATTATCCTTCATCAATGGAGCAGCACGCGTTCACCGGAACGGAATAGGGCCACATTAAGCTCTAGCACTGTTCTCTATACGATTACGCTGGTCTGTTTCGGAATCAATGAGCGAGAGCTACAGATATAGTGTAACCTAGGCCTGGGAAACATGCACCGTTGCATACTGCAATTGAATTTGAGTACCTCTACTTTCGCGAGTTGATTAGCTGCGCCGAACATTCCTCTTGGCACCCTATAACGAGATAATAGCTTGTCTCGAGTCGAAATTGACTCGGAATTAGCTTCGAATTAGCCCTGACTCGTTCTACCGGTTAAGTTACTATCAAGTAGTCCATGATTAAGTCATTTTGAGGTCTAATTGTAAGCAACATTTAACTATGAATTAGTTACTAATGAGCTACTTACGAGTTAGGGCTGGATCGAATCATGGTTCAGTCACTCTAAGACTCCTCGGACTTAATTAATTTTATTAGGGATGAATTAAGACTGATGCCTCAGCCATTAGCTCGATGTGAGCCTCGATTATCGGAATCGAAAATAACATCGATTGTCCAGGTCTCTCCGCGTGAAGGTCGGCTGTTTCGAGACCCAACTAATATTTTATCTTTGATCGCCAGAAAAAGGACACTACGTGATCAGTACTTGAACCCAACATTACCCTAATGTAAGAGAACACCAGATAAATCCTGGCTCCCAAGGATCCAGTTTCGAGATCATCGCGAGCAGCTTCGAAGGGGTACGGAAGAATATTAAAAGCTCCTCGTTTCCCCGAACAACGGAAGCGATGTAAGCCGTTGTTCGAGCATAACCGCGGGAATATTCAACGTTATCCTAGCCGCGTTCGTGGGCTCCGGGGTATAAACTGCTTTCATTATTTTTAAACTGACGCCTCGCGGCCGTTTTTGTCGGCTTCATCAGGCTCCGAGGGCAAGAACGTCGCCGACTAAGTTGATACTGACACTGTGGCGTCAATGTTAGACCGAGACTCGTAAATAATGAAGCTTTCGCTGGGCTGCCACTTCGCTGGCGGAGGCAACGATTTCTCATACTTAAACGGATATTTATGGGGTCCTTTAGAGCATTACAAACACCTGGAGAACGCGCTGAAAAAAGGCAGCACGCGCGAAGATAACTCGAGATTATGAAATGTTAGTCAATCCTGGGAAATTATTTTCCGCGAGTCTACGCGGAAAATATCTCACGGGGAGACAACGAGAACGAAATCGCAAATGAATCTACAGTGTGCTCGTTCATTTTTTGCATCTCGATTTTCAGCACAGTATCAATTTAATATCAGGGAAGAAATTAATTTAGCAAGACGATGGAAGGGTTAACAGAATGTAGGGCAAGGGGTTGAGACAATTTCTAAGGGTCTCGAGGCAAGATTGGCCTCTTTAGGACGCGTTTTACGTCCAAAGAATATTCTCTCTCCCTGTCTCTTTGTTGCAGTGTCTCGAACGACCGACGATGAATTGCGTCCCCGCCTTTATTTGAAACGCCTCTTTCCGAGCGTCGAATTGGTCACCTTCAACGGGTGGAATCGTTCCATTAACCCATCCCACTGTATCCCGGATGCTGCCGTCCAATTTCACCGGTTTTTTTCTCCCGTTATCTGGGGCCCCGTCCTGCTCTCGCAGGAATTTGTCCTGTCCCCCCCTGTGTTTCTGTTCGCGAGGCTCGCAAATAAAACGCGCGCGTGAATCGCGCCCGTTTGAAATACGGCCGCGACAAGGCAAGAAGAAATTCCGGCCCGCGGTAAATCAGACGTCTCTTGTTTACGACAATGAGCCATAAAGCCGTTTCTCGTTCTTTTTTTCTCTCTCTCTCTCTCCACCCACGCGCCCCCGCATATTTGTCGTTCAAGAAACGGGACTGTCTGTCCGATTGTCGGCGGCGGCGGCTTCGCGAATATCTCCGTCGATTCGACGTTCAGACGTAAAACACCGCCAATAAAACCGTCGAGCATCGAGCACGGCCGTCGGGCGGAATGGTCATAGCGATAGTCGGGGGCTTTAGTAGGCAAACTTCATCATTGACAATGCTTTTCATCGCGACGCGGAACGGCTGTCTGCGAGCCAGGCGTCTTTCGCGAGTTAAAGTATCTGCCAGGCTTTGTTTTCGGAAGGAGGAAGATGCCTGCGGGAGGGAATCTACTCGCTCGTAGTCGTCCCGATGGCTTGGTAACGAAAATAAAGAGGAAAATTGCGGAGGAGCTGGTCTGAGTGCTTGCGTCTCTATAAGAACGGTGTTTGGGATAACAGAGATCTGTGGACGTAATTTAGTGATTGCGGGTTTTATGCATTTACAACAAAAACGAGCAGGTGAATGAAGATGATGGATGGAAATAATTTTTATTTTGTATAAAGATCCGCGAGTCTGGTGATTACATGGAATTATGGACGATTGAAAAAGACAAACTTTCACATACGTCCCACGCATTCTGTTAGATGTCCTAACATTTATGGACGCAACTCCAGTCGTTTTTGCGGTAAATTGGATTTCACGGACGCCGCGCCGCGCCGGTGGTGCTCGAAAAACGTGGCCAACCATACCGTCGACTTCTATAATGGCGGGCAGCACGTGTTACTCCGAATGCGGCCCTTGGAACGCGCGATTCCCGTGTGGATTCTTGTTTCTTGTTGGTCCACGGCGTCCATTAGTTTGCCGGTGGCGCTACTTTCGACTGTTTTGCACGTCGGTGGCGCATAGTTTCGCGGCATATCCGTATTTCGGACCCGGAAATAAAGTCCGGTTAGCGGTTGGCGGTAGAAATTCGTGGTGCTGGATAGATCGAGAGGAATCGCGCCATTTCCACGAGAGTCGGGACGCCATTTTGCGGGATCGAAAGTATCACGATCCCGTCCCCGCCTCCTTCACGGATTTATTGTTATGGTAACGCAAGCTGGAAGCCGCTTGGCATCAGGCTTCCGGGCCGGGCTTCCGATTTCCGTAACAAACTGCGAATTCTTTCCCGCAAGTTGTCCCGGGAATTTACCGTTGCCCGCGGGGGCCTCGATGGCTCGCAAATTCATCCTGATTTAGACGCGTTTTACCGAATGAAGGCTCCCGTCGCATTACTCTTCCGTCGTAGACTTGATTCTCCCTTGCACCACACTCAAGACATCGAAAATACTAGTCTCGATTTTTCAAAAATTAAATGTTGCACCCGCAGATTTTTCTCTGGCCACCTATCGGTAACGCGGACAATGTTATTTACGAATTATTTACGGAATTCATTATTCCATTTAGCCTTCGCAAGGCGGATGCTTTTGGCGATTTTATGTTAGCTAGGACCAGATCCATTCAAATCCTTTCGCATCAATTTTTGTTACGTACAGGGGGATTCCAGAATACTAACTTGCGAGCAGAGAGCGTTTGCTATTAAAGATTTAAAAGCGTTCAACATTCGTTTCTGGACAGGCAGCGGGCCCTAGCAATCAGCAATGCACCGAATCGCTCTACTAATTAACATCAGGGTACACATACTAGTACAGTAACGAGTAGAGTATGTATTCCCGAAAAGATTCCGGCCCGTTTGAAGCGTAAATTTAAAAGGTTTTTTCACTTCACCGGTCGAATCGAGCTGAAGCATTCGCTGGCTAGGTCAAAGCAGATGGACCGGAGTCACGCGCGGGACCCAACAACCCTTTACCCACGAGGGGGGTGTTGGTGGTGGTTGGTTTCTTAAATCAGACTATCCTGATTTCTGGAAAACTGGATGCTACCTAAATTACTACCACCCTCCG
The DNA here is from genome assembly GCA_028455795.1 of Lasioglossum marginatum. Lineage (NCBI taxonomy): Eukaryota > Metazoa > Arthropoda > Insecta > Hymenoptera > Halictidae > Lasioglossum > Lasioglossum marginatum. The sequence goes on along the minus strand of CM052265.1, from coordinate 11,608,721 downwards.
CCGCGTCGGTTAATCTCGGGCCACTTCGTATGCAGGACGAGTGTACGACCCCCTTCTCCACGCCACTGGCCAGCTACCCAATTAGCGTTGTCTGCAGAAAAAAGTTACAAGCGAGCCGCTTTTTTCTGCAGTTCGGCTTGCAAATTTTCGCGGTAGAAATGGCCGGGAATAAGCCCCGCAACGAGATAAAGGACCGACCGTGTTTGTCAACGGTCGAGTTGTCTTCTCCAATTTTGGCGAAACTGCGGAAGTCGAGGATCACGAGTCGCAAACATTTCACAACGTATCAAACTGTTCGAGCGTATCGATGATAAATAATAATAAATAAAATGGTTATACTCTTCTGTTTGCAACGATTTTTGTGGAGAAACTTTCACCAACATATTCGCGACACTTATCTGATTAAAATAATAGCCAACATGTGGAATCTCTATTATCTGAACTGGTCGGTGAAACTTGAGTGTTTGGATCATGGACCTAGCGAGCTTACAAGGTCTGACGACTGCAACGTCATCGAACGTCGTCGAGAAGGATCGTGGAATTGTCGATTAAAAACGGGGAGGGATCGAGAAGGCTTGGCACGGGAAGTCTCGGTGAGACAGTTCTCCAGCCGGTCGAAGACACCGAAGTGGCTGTTTCTTTGCAGTAACTTTCGAACGATAGGGATTGTGTGCGAGAGAGGAGCACTGAAAACGAGAGACTGGTATAAGAGGGGTTGTTGCGCGACTTCATTCGTCTCGCATACGTAAGTTTGCCCCGGTGATTTATAGCGAGCATTGCTACCCCGCCGGAGAAGATAAGACTCGGAGGCGAGCATCGAACGAAGAAAGGAGAAACGGTCTGAGAGAGCGTGTAGCCACCGGGTACCGGATTACCCGGTTTATTTACCCGGGATGTTTGTTGCGAGAAACTTGAAACCTGTTTGACGATCGACGGGAACTTTTCAGTTCGCCGATGTAGGACACACCTAGAGAGCCTCGAGCGTGGCTTTCACAGAGATCGACCGACCCCGAGGAACCCCGAAAAATTGCCTAACAATCCCAATGACGAGCACAGTGACCTACGGATTGCACCGGTGACACGGTAACGGACCAAAAGTTAAAACTTCTCGACCTACTTTGGAAATAAAGTTTTCCAACTGTGAACTGTCTCGATCCTTTGGACATGGTGCTGTCCTATTGAGAACTTCAGGCGCTGTGGCTAGGATCTATGAACATTTTGTGAAATTTCACAAATGAAGTGACACAGTTGAAGCATATGCTTCTGGTAGAGCTGCACGAAGAAAATTGGATTTCGAGAATCTTAGCCTGTAGTGACACGAAGTTACATTTGAATTTGATCGCCTCTGTGATACAGAACACGCAATTTCACCCGATACGTTTAATTAGCTGGCAACTTGGCAGAGTTACCCCGGGATCGGTTAATCACAACTGTTCAACCCGGTTTGAAAATCAATTAATTCGCAGCGCGGCAATTATGGAGGGTGAATGCTGGCGATTAGCGAGTTCGAAGAGTCGGGGTTCGTTCGCCGGTGACTTCTTTAACTCGATAAAAAGCTGCTGGAGTTTGTTGTCGGCGAACAAGGTTAGCTGCGGGGACAAAAGAGACGAGAGCGTTAATCTCCGAGAAGATACAGCGAAACACGAGTTTTACACCATTAAATCGACACCCGAGCAGTCCGTCCACTCTTTCAACATTTAAAGCAACCCTCTCCGAGCCTGTTTCATAACTTGTTCATAGATACAGAAAAAGATTATACTTTCCTGAACAAAAATAGATAAAGGTGAAAGGAAAAAATTTATCGAGATTAAGAGTCAGAAATAAAAAGTTTTAAGAAGATGTAGGAATGGAGAGTAGCGTTTTCAGAGAAGACAGTCGTTGCTTCTAAATATTAGGAGACGAAACTTGTAAACGATACTCCGACGGCGTCGTAAGTCTCTCGACGGGCAACAAAATCCCTGGCGCCGCCGCGCCGCGCCGGTGCGAAATTACATTAACCCTGTTACTCCGTGCTAGCCCTGTATTACGTCCCGGCGTGCCTTGACCAGGCGGCCGTGAAAAAATTAAATTAGACCCGCCTTAAAGAACGGATTCCCCGCAGAATCGCCCGACTGCCATGATCTTCCGGACGAACAAACGGGAAACAAAGGCAACCCGACGATTATTATATGAACTTCCCTCCACGTGCAGCTCGAGTAAGATACGTAGACGATCAAAAATGTAATGAACGCGATGAGATTGTCAAAACTATCAAAATGTATTTGGCAACTGAAATGTGAATGATGACCGCAAGCAATTGAAAATCGCAACGGCACCCTAACTCGCTGTTAAAATCGTGCAGTAAAGAAGCATCTACAAACACTCGGCGAGAGGAAGCGAATTTCCGCATCGGTGAGAAGATATAAAGTTTCTCCGAAACGGTTCCACACACGAGACAGCGGAACGGATCAGAAGAGGGGTCGCAAGGGGATGAGGAACAGAGGGAGAAATACAGAGAAATAGCGAGAGGAAGACAGAAATAGAGAGACGAAGAGAGAGAGGGAGGGTCAAGAGAAGTCCGGAGCACGGGAGGAAGGGCGCAGGGACGGTGGATGCGTCTGTGAAATTCAACCAAGCTGTTCCGTTGGTAATAATGGACGAGAGGCAAGCGTTGAAATGCAAATTAGAGAGCGGGTCGCGGACAGCTTGATACATGTGCGGGGATTGTGGTTTCGCGCGGCGCGGCGCGGCCCGCCGCCTATATTCGCGGAATAAAGGAGTTTGTTTTGGAGTTTTGCGCGGCACGGGGCCATTATATAACGTCACGCAACGCCCGTTACCGTCACACGTCCCGTACCCCGGTCGGCCCACACCCCCTTTTCCGGCTCGCAGTCTCACCTGAGCCGCGCGTGGCCGCGGACCGCGGCCCACAGACCGGCGTCATCCTCTTTCGTTCCCCCGCGGCTTTTCTGGAAATGACCGTTGATCGCGGCTCCGCAAACCGTCCTTTATCCACACACGCTCTCTCCAGAGCTGACAAAACGCGCGCAATTTCCACGGGACGGCTGATAACGCGACGGTATCGCGGAAATGAAACGCGCGTTTCTGCCGAGAGTTGTTTCGCGATTCGACGAAGCTCTCCGTAAAAGATTTCTCGAGAAAATATTTCTATAACTTCACGAATTGTAAAAGACAAAACCTCGAATCCGTTATTTTGACACGCTTGGTAGTCCCAGTGTTACCCACCCGCACTTTATATTAATTATTATTTATTGTTAACTCTCCAGCCCACAACCGACCTGCTACATTTTTATTTCACGTAAATATTCGCTATCCTACAACTCTTCACAAATACTATTTAAAAAACGAATATACTATCTCCTCTTTATCTCCATCCCAACAAAGAAGTCATTCAATCTTCTACGGAATAATTCACAAATACACAACTCCACACAAACATCCGTGTCCATTCATTACTTCCTAGACACAGCATACATTCAACGTAAGATCTCCACATCGGTTTGGTTTATCAATAGCTCGAACAGCAATTCACGGAGCACGATCAGTTAAAAATCCCGCGGAGCTCTTTCAAAAGACTGTAATGGCTCCGCGATCTTATCTGTGGAGAAGCACACTTTCAATTTCCCCGAAAAGGAAATCCCCTGTCAAAAAAAAAAAAATACGAGAAAGAGTCCGGTTTTCGGGAATAGCAGAAAATGGTGGTACTGGACACAAGCGCCGACATCGTCGAACAGTAACGAGCTAAGGAGAGAAAAAAAGCTTGCCGGATCCGCATCAGCAGCAGTCGTGTCCGGGACTGGGTCTTTTTCACCTGGCCGTTCGTTATCAATCACAAAAGATCCCATAGAAACCGTGGGGACGAGAGAGCGAGCGAGTCCGGCGGAACCGAATGAATGCGTTACCCTCTATCGCGGCGGAATCTCGCGGGTAGCGTCCCCATTCAGCCCGAGCTGCCATATAAACCACCCCATCAGCGATGTCCAAAGTTTCGATGCGGCAACCGGGCACATCGAATCATTTTCCTCGACGCGAACGCATCGTGCCGATGTTCCATCACCCTTCTTCATCCCCCTCCACCCTCTCTTCTAGACCATCTAGGTGCAATATCAGGTGGCCGAGGATGGTGGAGGCACAGGGTGCCGTGGGAAAACGTTTGCCTCTTGCGCGTTTACACCTAGACTGTTCATTTAATGCATGCACGCCGGCGGGAGCTCGAATATATCCCGCTAATGGTCCGCATCGTGGACACTGCTCCCATTGTGCTCCCTTTTGCACCCCTCTATCTCTACTTCACCCTCTGTTTCTCTGTCTTTCTCCCTTTCATCCCCGTCTCTTCTCCAGCGTTCTTTTCTTGGATAGCTACCCGCTGGAAGCAACCACCAAGACAACCCTGAATACACCCTTTGACGAATGTTGCCCTTTCGACGACAAAAGCCAACACCCCGAGCCTCCCCATAGGGCGACACAGGCTTGCGGACCCGTCTTATGTTTGTTTGACCCCCCTCGAATGAACCTCTCGCCACAGATATATGAGAGATGAGAATGATGGTAGAGCTCGAGGATTGCGTTTCAGGAGAGCTATATCCTTTCTTTGATTATGATGCTGCGGAGATTGAAGCTTTTGTTGGTGGGACAACTGTTTGGACGGTTTCGAGAAAGCTGTCCAAAAATGAGTAGCTCATAATAGTAAAAAATAAGAGCGAAACGGTGAAAGTTGCTAAAACTATGTATAATACCAGTTCATGTAGGTCTGATACATTCCTTGTAATCGAGATGCTAAAACTTGTAAGAATTCTAGTACTTTATGAAGGGGATAGCAGCTCGTAAACGTCGCTATTTTGCACGCAACCCATAAACGCTGGTGTAGCGATATCCATGGTGTAAAATCTTTCCGCGTGATCCTCGATGTCTCCATTCCGGGGGCTAGGTGTCGAAGTCGATCTTTTTATCGGCGTGGGTGTGAAATAAACGCGATAGAGCGTGGTTGCGAGGGGATAGGTACACGTAACGAGCTTCCCTCGATGCTTCGCCGAATGCAAATCGCCGTCGGGGGAAGTTCGTTTTATCGTTCGTCGTGGCGTGCAGCGCGCCCCTAAAAATTGCATTAACCGTTCCCCTTCTGCACCGTCGCAGCACCCTTGTGCACCCGCGTTCCGGTTACAAGGGCGCCGACTAATCTGATTAGAATCCGATCTCTCGGCGACGGACGACGAAATCAGTAGGCGGCTCGTGTCACCTCCATCCACAGGTGGCCAATTAATTTACAAGCGCACACACTTTACGTGACATCGATTGATATCCTCGGCATGAAGTCAAGCCGCCCTCAGTTACACCCCCGCGCACCGCTTTCGCTCTTGTCTGGCCTGCTACGACGATGGAGGACCTCCAACCCTTTGCCCGGTGTACCTACAAGGGTACAAGCCGCCCAGATCGACGGAGCTAATAAGTGTTCTGGGACGGACTTACCGGCCTATCGACCACTCTTGTTCGACTAATTGCTAATCCATCCCCGATCACTTTGCACACCTTTCGTTCAAATGGTTGTACGAATTTTTTAGGATTCTTCCTGTTCAACAATTTTTCAGAGGCCTTCTGTGTTCAATGAACTCTCTGTAGACTGCACTTTATGGATTAAGGGAAATTTTCAGCGGAGAACCGTTCGTAATAGGATCGAATTAGACTTCGGGGGTTCATAAAACAGAGATTGAACGACAATCGCGAGTTCCTTGGTTTATGGCTGCGTGCTCCGGCTCGATATGCTTCTTTTCATCCAGCGGAGGGCTCGTCGGGATTACTGTGTTGTCCGGCTTCGGGGACGCAATTTCGGTCGAATTCTCGACGACCTCGCGGGCCAACGATCACGTAACTCGACCGAGTTAATCCCGAAAAAGCGGAAACGGCCTCGCTTGTTCGAGGAAGTTCGAGATCGCGATCCGGTTTCGGTGAAAAAGAGAAGGAGAAGATATAGCATTGTTCGTAACGAAGCTACGGGGGAGAGTTCAGGAAAATCGTTGCCGGAACCCCTTGTCTCTGGATATCGGCTCCACCGAAATCGATTTCACGCCCACGATGCCGTGCAACAAGTGTTCAACGGCTCGGCAAAAAAAAAATCTCGCGTAGGAGCTTGTATAACAACGTCGCAGTCCTAGACCGCCCTACTTGTCCGACTAGACGGTTGTTAGACAATATTTCTACCTGATCCTGCGACGACAGAACTCGGAGTAGATTCGTCGTGAAGGTCCCACACAAAAGTCCACTGAATCAACGAAACCATCCTCATTCCCAACATCGATCTTCATCCCGCACGTATTTCTACGAAATGTCCTAAAACTTTGTAGGCAATGCAGCGAGGAACTTATTCGGTAGCCGGGGTGCAACTATGGCATAGTGTATGCAGGACGAGCGAACACGTCGCCTGGTGTGTGCACGGCCGGGGGGTACGTGGCCGCGTCTCAACAGGAGCATACCAGGGACAATAATCGTCCCGGCGAGGACGGGCAAACATCGTGCATGTATGCGCCGCATCACAATGCAGAGGCCGCAAGCATCACCAGCACCAGACCGGTGCAGGTAGAGCAGGCAGCAGACAGGCAACAGAGTAGTAGCAACAGCACTAGTAGCAAGAGAGTACGACGCGACGGCCACGTTTCTCGCGCCAGCAGGAAAATCGTCACGGTGGACCGGCCGCGCGGCACGATCCGTCAAAGCAAATCCCCTTGCAGCCCGAGGGGGATCTAAATAGTTAAGCCAGTCGGCTGCCATGCCGGCCCGAATCAGAACCGTATCCCGTTCGATTGGATCAAAGTTCGAAACCCGCGCGGCCATCCCCATTCGATAACCGGTAAACGAACGGGGTGGAGCAGCATAGGCTATGGGGATGGTTCGAGGTGGTTTTAGGGGTGGTTTCGGGGATAAAGGAACCGCGGCCGGCCATCGCCCCTGGCACAGATTATGCCCAGCGCCCCGGGATCGAATGGCTCCGGGTAAATAGATCGTCGACGGACAATCGCGGACCGAGCGTAAACGGCTGTATCCTCTGCGCTATTGACTTGGGACGACTTTAATCTCCGAGAAGCGTACAAAGTTCGCCGATTGTGTTTGCGCCGCGAGCTAAAAGTACTCGCCACCCGAAAGACCTCTTATGACTGGACAACTTCGGTTTCATTGAGCTTTTTTACGAATCCAGCTGCCATCTAAAATGTTAAACAGCTTCTTAAGAATATCGCAAAGTTTTGTCCCGTCTAGTGACCGAAACGCGATCGTATTTCCCGGCTCGTTCTCCCCGCGATTTACCGGAAATATACACGGCAGAACAGTTCCGTGAAAATAATCCTCGGCTCGTAGACGGTCGTTTAGTTGCGTTAGGGAAAAGTTTACGCGACTCGGGGTCTGGAAGTGGATACGGCAAGTTACCCTGGGAAAGAAACCACGGCCCGGTGAACCAGCCAATGATGGAAACCAGTGGGTAAAGTTTTCCTAGACACTTATATATCCCCGGCGAGATAACAAATGTCAAGCGGGGACTCTCGACTCGGACTTTCTCGCTTCGACCTCTGTTGCGTCGCGTGATATCCCAGCTACTCTCTCTGTAGCGTCTCCTTGCTTTTTCCGATACCGTTCTTCTGACCGATGCTGACCCACAGTACGCCTTCTACCCCAACTTCGATACGGATATTCCCGGAGCTGGAACCGCATAAATCAGAAGACGTCTGCCGCGTACTTTCTGCCGGCGGATCTGATAAATCGGTTAGAAGTTGAAAATGGTACCGGCAACGGCTCCGAAGGATGGCTGCGAAACCGACGACGACGGCACTCGTTACCCCACGCCGTAGCGAAATGGTAAATTTTTCACAGGGAAGTGATAAATTTTTTGACCCCTCTAACCCTCATAAAAGACAGAAGAGATTCTTCCCGTTCGCATCTGTCGTTTCAACACGTTAGCCACCAACAATTTACTGTACTTTACAGGATATTCTAACAATTGGGTACACAAATGTGAATGTGCTTTCAATTCATTTGTTAATTTCTTGTTGACAAACAGCGAAAGATTTACGTACGGTAAGTTGAAATTTGCTGGAGCGCGGTATTTGCGAATTCGATCCGCCGCGCCGCGCCGGTTTTGATTCGTGTAATCGAGACGATTATGAATCGCCGAAGAAACAAACAGAGTAACGAGGATTACGGGATCGAGCATTTTAATTGATTCAAAACACGACGGGGAGTGAGGCTCGCGCGTGTGGATCTATTGGCCGTTGGCATAATCTGCATAGAGCAACCATTCCCGACGCGGATTTCAACGTGTTGCCATTCAATTTCGAGTCCGCCTACAGGTCCTGCTTACAGGAAGACTAATTTGAAAATCACCATCGTCGTCTTAGGCTAACGCCGCTGTAGCTCGTCCGTTATTGCTAACGACGACAATACACCGTCGCGATCTTAAGCCAGGATTACGGACACCGTTTCCGCGACACAATATCAATCATGTTCAGTTAGTTAAAGTTCCTTCACGGTCGCCCCGGAGGCGTTGCACAGACACGCGGAGAACCGTCCCCAAGCTAAGTGAAATTAATATTCCGCGCGACGAGACCGACGACAGTTCTTGTCGACTGCGATTCCTATCAAATATAATTTATACGCGCGCCAACCCTGTTTAATAAGAGGTGACACGATACAGGAACTGGCAGTGTTGTGCATGTGTCTGCAGATAGACGAGGGAAAGCACATGTGACGCTGTGGTGGAAACTGTAAATCCTTCACTTTTCGACCAGACGAAGAACATCCTATGGAACACGTCGATACTGTAACGCGGTGGGATGGAAATGTGCTTCGCGTTCATCATGGTGCCTTACAAAAAAATGCCGGAGGCTCGAAACCAAAGATTTATGGACCCCGAGGTACAAAGAGAACGAAGTAAGCTAGAGATTCAAGGCAGAGACGCTTCAAAAATTCGGGGAATCGGGGTCTCGAGGATTCTAAGATTTCTGGCTTCGAGGATTCTAAGATTCTAAAAGGATTCTAAGAGATCCGGAGATTCAAAGATTTCTAGCTTAAAAGATTCGAACATTCAAAGATTCAAAGATTCAAAAATTAAAAGAGCGCAACGAGTGCAATGAGTAAAAAAATTCGAAAAGTGCAACTAGCTCAGAGGCCAAACGAAGCCAAATAATCCTCCTTCCTTGAGAGTCCAAGGCGGAAGTAGTTAGGTTACTGGTTCTTACAACGCGATCAATTTCCGGTCGAAAGTACCAGGGGTTGGCTGAAGATCGATACGCCGTGTGCACACAACAGCAAGATATTTTAGGCAACAAAAGCAATTCGGACAATTCCCCGTGGCAAATGAGGCGGTCCCTGATTAACACACATTGGCTCAATTACACGGGTTATCCGAGGGAACACGAAATTGCCTGCTATTAACGGAGGCGCGAGGGTGGACAGAGAGCGAATAACGCGACGGAAAACCGTTGACCGCAATCACTTTCTCGTAGAATAAAAGAGTATCCCCCAATTAACGCCATTTATTCGCGCAATTCTGCCGCCCGCGGAAATGTTCGAATTTAAATGACTACAGTAGAGTGCATTCTAAAATATCGCTGTCCGATACCAATTCGGCGTTCCGATATCCAGTGGGCGGTTCTTATAGATTTTTATGCGCTGCATTCGAATTCGAAAATCGTTTTCTTTTCCATCACCCTCAGATCTTCAAAAATTTAATTTTGAAGAAAGAGAATAATTTTAAACTTTAAAAATTTCTCGTGCTCTAAAACCGTAACAGACCAAATACAGCGATATAGTTTTTTATATCATTATGAACATTTGAACTTGTTTAGACAATGTTTAAGCGGATCTTTCGCCTCCGAAAAAAGGGTAGAACGTGAATTTGAAATTTGCATAACCATGCGTGAATTGTAAATGCAGTTGATATTGGTAAGGACAGTATGATGCAAGAAAGTGGAATGTACAAGCAAGACCAACGCGAGAAACTTGGAATTAGCTTATTAATTCGCCGCAAAACTACTTGCCACTTTGCCGCGGTGGAGTATCCGCTGCAACTGCAAATTATGATGCGGATAGTAATCATCTTTTACATCGTCGCCGTAAATATGAACGCAAGTACCGTTTCTCGCGTCTCTTCATCCTCATCTCGCAGTTATTTAAGCTCCCTTTTTCGCTGAAACTTAGTCAACCATAAATTCGCGGAACACCCGCCGAAATATAATACAGGAGCATGAAATTCGAGGAAACCAATGGGCTGGGCGTGGTTTTACCGGCCATTTAAAATAACGAACATCTGTTTTGTTCGTCAACTAAAAAATTTGTCCTTGACAATAATTGTCTAAAAATTTCTTTAAATAACCCGATAAAAATCTATAAATTACATAGAAATTTTAAAAATAAACTGCTAGCGCCATCCGTGGAAGTTTGCGGATCCCGAAGTAGGTAAGTACTTACCAGGTGGTGATAAAACAGCTCATCAATAGTTCATTTAATGAAACACAACTTGAATGAGAATTTTAATATTTTCCATTCATGATTTGTAACTATTTAATGTCACACAATAAAGCGGCGCCGCGTAGAACCCAAAATTCAGGTGGTCTGTTCGTCTGCAGCCATAGGGGTGTAATTAATTGAACGTAGGTCCTCTGTGGCTTCTTGTAAACTGGACACTAACATTAACAATATTATTAGTTTTTATAGTATATCATGGAATCAAAAATATTTATTATGTTCTTTTACTTACTTGATACAACTTATTGTCTTTGTCAGGGATGTTGTAAAGTGCATAGATATGAATTACAGGCATTAATACAAACAGTACTTTGTTTGTCGATTCGCAAAGCCTATTGTTCCTCTTGTCCCAGCCTGCTCCTTCTAAGAATAATCCGTACACGTAGACTCCTTCCTGATAATACAAAGATATTAGTTAAAGATTAAACTGTCTTTTATATATGATATATTAGTGAATTAACGTACTGGAGGAGGAGTTCTAACTTCTTCGGCTGTGTATTTTAGAACTTCGTTGTGAAGTGTAACATTGTCCAGAGCCCATCCTTTGTGAGCTCTGGTTACCTCTTGTTTCATAGCAGTTAAAAATCCTGAAAGATTAAGATATTAGTGTCACGAAAAAGGAATTAATAAGATTTATTGCTGTGTATATAAATAAATAACGTGCCTTGAGGATTAAAAAACCCAGTCATCCAAAACTTTGCTGGTCTACCAGAGAACAACCAAGTTGAAAACTGCTTATTTCTATCCAGCAATTCTGTGAACCAGAATCCAAGGGATGAAGACTCCCATGATCTTGCCTTCCACAACTTCGGTATCCTAGCATCATATATACTATCGAGAGCATCCCTCAATTCCTAAATAAATTCCCCTTACATTAATTTGTGCTATAATGCAAATCAAATTTATAGTGGAGATATAAATAGAATTACTTCGCTCATTATAATAACACCCTCTATAGCAAGAAGAAGGTCTTTGAGCACAACATTGACTAATCTAATGACTACTTGTATTCTGTCGATTTCCTGCTTCAGAAAAATGCTCATTGGTGCCGTTAAGCCAAGTACCTGCAACCTGCGGAATTTTTCGTTTCATTGAAGAAAATCATTTATTGTATTGAAATATTTTTGGTACTCACCTACGTTTCACTTCGTAGGGGTCGTACATGGGAGGCACTTTCTTCAGCATATCTGTTGCTTGTCTCGCTACAAGCACTTCTCTAGATTCACCACCAGCAGCTCCTGCTTCTTTTGGCTGCACAGACATGATTGTGTCTAATACTGCTTGCGTAGTATTACTCTGATACCTGAAATTAAATTTTACATACTATTAATAGTTAAGAAATGATATAATCAAAATTTCTGGGAATATTATTACGTGATGTCTGCGTTACGATGCAAGCCATAGACTTGAGGAGGATCCACAGAAGGCATTTCATCTATCACTTTCAAGTAATCTGTAACTTGTTTAAGAACAAGCACAGGATACCCCTTAAAAAACACAAAATCTTCGGTAAAAAGAGCCTCCGAAAACCAAAGTTTAGCGAACGTATTCAACAATCTTTTATCATAGTCATCAGTCACGCGCCCGCCATATTGGACTTCGCCTATCATGTACCTGACAGTCAAATCATTGTATTAAAAAAACTAAATCTAATATAAAAAGTTAAATCTAATATAAAGTTGTTCGATTAAAAAAAAGAATTAATTATCTATGTACCGAATGGTTGGCCAGCTAATCCCTTGCTTCACATCGACGTCATTCAGATGATTATTGATGAATATGCAAGATGCCAGCCAGTCAGCCGTATTGAATTCGTATGGGATATTCCATCCAAGGGGACCAAACTTTCGTCGTTCTTGAACAACAGTATGCAGAAACGATACTGTATAAATAATTGGTATATATTGTACAGCGTCACATTGATCTAACATTTCTTGATTCATTCCACTGTATGTGGCAAGCAAACCTGCTCTCACTCCTATGGTAAATTAAAAATTGTTCACAAAAATGTGAAAGGGAATTCAGATTACTTATAAGACAGTCTGATAAGATATTAGACCAGTGCAAAATCAGGCACAAACTTTTGCACTGACCTAATATAAAAATGTGGAATTGCACGTTTATACCTTGCGGAGGTTCGTAGGTATATTTTATAGATATTTGCAGAAGAGAGATCGGGAAATCTTTATGGGGCTCAGTGGTGATCCATATACGGAAATCAGGATGGGGTGCTTCCATCTCCAAGAGGAAACTGACTAATTCTACCATGTACTCTAATCCCAGATGGCAGTTTTGGCACAAGGCCCAGAAACCCTTTGAATCAATTATACATTATTATAATCCCAGTATACACTTTATAATCTAGTTTCATATGAACACACTTCAGTCTTTGCACTTTGAAGCAATCTCCTCGCATGAACTTCCTGTCCCTGTCCCATAGAAATGCTTTTGCAAATAAGCTCCTTTCTTTTCGCAAGTTGTTGGATGCCTGTTGTGGGATCAGACCCCATACTTAAAAAACATATCATAGGTGTGTTTGGCCTTGATTCACCATGCATCGCATCCAACAAAGTGAGCACAGGTTCTGCATATCTTTCACCTAATGCACTCGCTATATATTTTCTTGACTGGGACAATGTTCTGTCCATGCACCATGCCCTAAATTTTAATCAATTGTATTAGGTCAGTGCAAAAGTCCGTGCTCGATTCCTTGTATATTTCAATACAATTATAGACAATACAAGTATAATCGTTATATTTAATTGCCAACCTTATTAACAACAAACGTCGGAAGCTGTCCAAAGTGTTGTATCCATTAGGTATAACTTCCTCCTCGGGAGCTTCTTTATCGAACCACTGTTTCCAGTGTTTCTCAGAATTTATCACTTGAGAAATAATGTACTGGTACTGTCTTAACGAAGATATGGCAACTAAATTGAGCCAAGTCACATCAGAGATCCATTTACAGGGCTTCGGTTGAACAGTGTTCAAGTCCAGAGCCGCGCCTCCTTTGATGAGGAACTGGAACTCATCGTGGGTGATGACCTCGCGTTGAAGATCAATCTTCAAGGTCATCAACAAGCTGAACATGTATTTGTGGATCTCGTAAAGCCCACGTGCTTTGTACTTAAATACTTCGTAGGTGAGATACTCGATGATGAAGTTTATTCTTCGTTGATTGACTGGGCTCTTTTCAGATCTGAAAAGAATTAATTACCTTTGACTTTTATAACCGAAAAGAATATTTGCATCGTGCATACCTCTCCATAGAGATGTCGAAACGCTCCAAAAATTGAACAAGTGAGGTCTGGTACATACAGTTTACCAGAGCCATGTCGCAGATTAAGAAATAAAGAACACTGCCTCGAGTCGCGACTGGCCTAAATTCTTCACGAGCTGTATCGATTCTTAATTCTGTATCCTTCGCGACGCTCAGCTTCTCAGTTATCTCAGCTGCAGTTTGTTTTGTAGTGTTCAGTACAGACATTAGTTCTACGTCTTCTATCAAAGGACCCTGTACGCCAAAAAATTAGAAAATATACCAATGAAACAATATGGCTTTGCAGGACTAAATTATGTACCTCTACGGTAGTTAATTTATGTAACAGATTCGCTTCTAATTCTTTGATTTTCCTATTGTTTGCAGTCACATCTGCAATCAATTGTGTCTTCTCTCTCTCAAGCTCATTCCGTTCTGTTAAGATAACTCTTCCCAAAAGCTGATCTTCTAAACCTAATAATTCAATAATTAATTAGAAGTGCATGTACAGTCGACATAATTAGAACTAGCTTAATTACCTTTTATGGTAACGGTAAAATCAATTATTGCGGTGCGAGCAAACACTTCTGGAGTATAAGATGGATTGGGCAATTTTGTGGTGATATATAATCTGAAATCTGGATGGATATCTACTTCTTTATCACCTAGCTTAACCTATAAAATTATTTAAAAATGAAGATATAATTAATTGATTGTTTGTACAATATAAAGACATTCACCTTCAACGAAGTTCCGATTTTAATGAAATTTTTCTCCAACAGATTATCCAGCACAGGATCCAATTCTTCCGCCACATCTTCGATCAGTAAAGGGCGACCAAGAGAGACACAATCCTCCAAATGATTTCGAAAATACTTATTTGTGAGAAGCGTCGGCTGTAAATTGAACTCCTCCTCTTTTTTTCTAATCCATGCTTTCCCTTGTAACTGAGGATCAATTAAAAGCGGGTATCTGCCTGCCTTGGTGACTATAATACCATTTTGAATGGACAGATCGTCTGTCGGTAGTCCTTGCAAACTCCATTCTCCAATCTAGAAAATGTAAATACAACAATTTATTGGAAGAAATTACAAATTTCACTTTAACATCTTACTCACGGTAGCAGTGTCGGTCAACGAGGCCGAAATATTGATCACAACAGAAATAGGGATCTTTTTGCCTTGGACAAAGTCGAACCATTTACGCTGCAACAGACTCCTGAATTCCTGATTAAATGGTCCACAGTAGGACAAGAACCCCATTAAAATTAACACGTCTCCGACAAGACGGTCTGTTTCTGATTTAAAGGTAGCTAATTGTTCTGTCCATCTGATCCTCTCTCCAGCGAGTCCGTCGATCATCGCTGTCGCCGTGTCTGTCTTTGCCTGGCAAGCTTCAGCTAGATCGACTATTTCCTAACATAACATTTCATTCTCTTTTAATTACAGAACCATTAGATCTAACGTCATAACACGTTTCGCAAATTACTTGACGCTCTGCCATGACGGCATCGAACTCCTTTTGCACCACTTTCAAATCCTCGTCTTTGGCTCTGAGAAGACCCTCAGCTGCATTCAAGTTCGCGTTCGCCTTCTGATACTTGTTCTCTTGCACTGCCAAATTTGCCTGCGAATCAAAGTACGCTAAGTACGATGTATAACCCAGCGAAACATTTTATTAGGTCAGTCTATAAGGAACCAACTTTCAGAGGAAGGACGTCTTTATTTATCTCGTAGAACGTGACCATGGAAATGGTCCATTGAATGAGACCAGCAACGTTGCCGCAAGCTTGTTTAGCAGCCTCGTAGGTGTACAAATGGTAAGTCACATAAGGTTGCATCAAATCAACAGTCTCCGCGTTAATGTTGTCCTTGGGGAAGTTTTGCAGGTTGTAGAGGAACCTGGTGTCAGCCATCATCTGTAAGAATCGTTAAATTCTTCTAATATCTTTACGATTTTGCATTTAACATTGTTGTCATAAACGCATAAAACCCGCAGTCTAATAATAAACTTTATAATAAACCTTCAGTGCTTCGCCCCAGGATGGTACCAAAAACTGTCGTTCAAAATCAGGTCTAACCGGCTCCAATCGCCTTCCGAAGAGTATCAGTACACAATCCATGATAAGCGTGATGAGATATGGTGGTTTGCCTAACTTGCGGACTGTGGCAATGTCAGCTGCTTTGATAGTCTACCAGCAGGATTGAAATAAATTATAATAATCAATTCGCAATCGTTATATTAGGTCAGTGCAAAAGTAAATCGGACACGAACTTTTTGCACTGATCTAATACAATGAAGTCTAACTTGTAGAGCAGCTTCAGCAGCCAACAGAGCTGGTTCTGCAACTTTCAGTTTCTTTTCTGCCACCCCTTTCTCCTTCGCTATCACTTTCAAAAGGGCTTCCGCCTCGTCTTTGGAAACTTGCACTTGAGCTTTGACTGTCTCTGCCTCTTTTTTCTTTTGGTTAACAGTGGTCAAGATCTATAGCGCAAGGTAATCAATGCATCTCTGATCTTTGAACAATAATGAACTCTCTGGAATGGTGAGTACTAACAGCTTCCACTTGCACGTTCTTCACAGCAATCTCCTGCTGATTCTTCTCTAATACTTTTCGCAATTCATCGACCTGAACTGCGGCATCTACTAATTTGTTCAAACCATTGCTCATGCGAAAAGCTAGAGAATTTATATTATCCAAACGTTGTTTGTAAAGAGCCTTGTAGCCGCTCAAGAAAGTTAAAAATGATTTTGGAGTGACGTATACTTGTCTCCTGAACCTATTAAAAAGAAGGAGTAATATGCAAGTCTTACTATCAAGAACTAACAGTGTGCAAATCCTACTATCAAAAACTGACAGTATACAATTTCTACCTATCAAAGTAGTCAACGCAAACATTGTTAACATCATCCTGGATGTCTCCCATTACTTCTATCAGGCTTTGCTTCACCTCTGGCGTGGAAATTACTTTGAACTTCTTCATGAAGTGATCGCCAACCGCGTATAAGGCATCTCGAGGCCACCTCCAGAACCAGTTGATAGTGCAACCGGAAATCAGACCAGGGAACTTCAGTGATCGGGATCTAAATTTCTCACCGACCTAAGGTACAATTAAATGTTAACCCTCAGCACTCGAGTGGCGACTTTAAGGTGCCACTAAAATCATTAAGTAATTTGTTTACCGGTGAGAAACACAAAACTACGTGGAGATTGTTTCTAGCACGCGAGATAAAGAAATCATAAAGATTGTCTGGCGTAGGTGGA
Source organism: Lasioglossum marginatum (assembly GCA_028455795.1). Classification (NCBI taxonomy): domain Eukaryota; kingdom Metazoa; phylum Arthropoda; class Insecta; order Hymenoptera; family Halictidae; genus Lasioglossum; species Lasioglossum marginatum. Next base: position 11,591,691 of record CM052265.1, on the reverse strand, counting down.
CGTCTCGGTTCCTCGGCTTTCATTATAGGTGTGACTGTTGACAGAATATCATCAAGCTCATCAGCTGGGAAAAGATTCGCGACTTCTCCTACACTGAGAATATTGTTAATGTATTCTAAAAATCCTTCTTCTTTTATCTCGTTGTCAGTGAAGATGAAGGTGTGCCCCTTGCTGCCTGTACCGGAAGTACGATAGAGCAGCCGGAGATCCTCCATTAAACTTCCAACATTATAACTCCTATAAATCGTTAGAATATATTAAAAAACATGCTCTACATTCATGATTAATAGACTACGGAGTTTATGCATTTATGGGAAAATATGAGTAGCTGCAATTTTGCATAAAGACCCGCAGTCTAATAACTAATTTAGCATGATCACCTAGTCAGCGTTATTTGGAAGAAGCTGAAGCCCGCAATGAAAGATGCCAGTCGAGTCAAGCTTTGTTTCCCTGAACCTCCGACTCCCACCAACATAGCGTTGCTCCTGGGAACTCCCAGTATCCTTGATATGCGAATCAAATGCACCAGAGCGTCTTGGAAGAATACTAAATCAAGATATATGCCTCGAATGTATTCATTAAATTGGGCCATATTTTGCTGGACTTTCGCTATCACAACTTCATAACTGAGAAACAAAATACTCAATGCATTATGATTCTAAATTAAAATATGCTTAACAACTTAGCAACCTCTTCCCTGTCTGACCTTGGCATCTCTTCATAGATCTTCGGCGCCTCGAATACAAAGTCCTCTGGCTCGTCTCCAGTGGGTTCAGGAGGTTCACGTAAGAAGTCCACGAAGTATGTTTCTTTTGAGACATAGAACTTGAAATCAGCACCCAACATTTTATCAGCAGTGCGTCTCATGACATTCTCGAACCACCTGGTGTCCTCCTCATTGGTAAATCTAACAAAAGCAAGTCCTCAGTACATATTAATAGACAATTGATTTTAATAAAGATTGCAAACCTATCCGCGATGACGCGAAGGCACTCGTGTTGCCAGAGTTTCAGCAGGACAGTTACGGATTTGCATTCTTCCCTCTCTATCCTGAGTATTCCTTGCCAAATCCGGGACAAGTCCCTCAGATTGAAAACATAATGAAACTTTGCTGGTGTTGGCAACATCTTTATCTTCGTTTGCTGCCAGAGAACTCTGGTCAGAGGTATTAACTTAGGCAGGAATTGAACTATATCATCGTCGAACCTGGTATCGCAGAAGTAGCCTTGACCGATGCTTTCTGCAAGCAGCAACAAATATTACATCCGAAGCAATAATTGATTAACGCTTAATAGAAGGATATATATATGTTCATGAAATTTACAGAAAGACATATGCCCTTCTTCCACTTGAGAAATCAAAATTTCGGTTGCTAACATATGTAAAGTTGGTCTTACTAAATATAGTATCCATGGACTTGTTCGATGGCAGAGTGCAATTGAAAATATTGAACTGCCTCTTTAGCCTCGGAGGAATGTCATTTCTACCTCCACCTGGATGAATCATTGCAGCAAGCAGCTGAATGTCCTGTATGAAGGAGAAGTCACCTGGCTTATCCAAGGAATAGAAGCCTTTATACTCCATCAGTTGACGAACAATCTCATTGGTAATCTGATCGCCCCATTCGTTTATGTTTGGCATATTTATGTCGTCGATGAAGATGGACATTTGTCGACCACCGGGTGGCCCGTAGGTTGTACCAACCCTTTTTTCCACATAACTTTCGAATATACGCTGCAATATGATCTCACAGTTTATTAGTAGCTCTTAATCATCATTAGAATGCGGATTTTATGCATTTATGATAAAAATTAGTAGATGCAATTTAAAACCGTAACAACATTCATTTACCTGAACCATGTTAGGCGTCGACGCCGACGAGAAACTGAAAGACTTATGCACATGTATCTCAGGATCGTATTGAGACATGTAGCTTTTGATCATTACAGTCTTTGCGGTACCCTGTTCTCCTACAAAAAGAAAATTCTAATTTTGATCTCCTTAAAAAATATAAGGATCGTTATCTGAAGTCCCCTACCTATAAGCAGCACTGCCTTCCTTTGCTTTGCGATAGTATCAACCAAGAACATCGTTCTCGCATTATCTATATTGGGTACTAAAATCGAATAATATGGTAAAACTTCGTCAGAAGGGTAAATGAACTCTGGTACCATCGCAGACCAATGCAGCCAGTCTCCCTGTTCTGACACCAAGTACTCAAATATGGTTTCATCTTCCTAAGAGAAGTAGACTGCAATAAATATTTTTCTTCCATTATTGAATGCATTAACACGTTCGCTGCCAGCTTTTATTTCATCAGCAGCTTTCGTAGCGAACGTGTTAATTATTACAAACTCACCTGGATGCGTGGCCAATTGCATTTCGATTCATGATAAAGCAGGAAATCTTGCAAAGCAGTGCGCTCTGCGAGCTCCAACACAGCTCCCAGACTCCACATCAGGGAAAACAGGAATATCTTCTCAATATGGTGTGTCGGTAATATATCTGCATAGTATACGATACATTCAATAATAATTTATGCACCAAAGTAAAGGAAACTTCACCTTGACCAAGTAAGCCTTCCAACAAATCAATGCATTGTCTTATATAAATGGCTTCCAGCAGCTTCATCTTTACTGGAAGTTTCGTCTGAACAAAAGTGTGAGCATCGTCGTATATTTTAATGAATAAAGTACGCAATGCTGATACTTCTGTGGCCGATCGTTTCTTGAACCATCCCTGAACACAAAGAAATTAATGTAATAAACATTAATTACTATGGTATCGGTAGACTGCTGATTTTATACATATTATGAAACCTCTAGGATAGGGCGCCATTTTAGTACAGAAGCGCTCATGAACACCATCCCCATTCTTGATATCGTTGCTGGAGATGCATTATCGACATTATCTGGTTCGAAAACCAGCTTGGAATTTGGTACCATTATTATACGATCGCCATTGGCTAGAGTCAAAGTTTTATTATCATCTAAGACAGAATTCAAATTCTCAATCCAAACTGCATCCACGGGACCGTCCAAAACGATCCATAAATTGTCTGTCTTCTTTATTTGCGTTGATCTCCTCCATAGGATAGAGAAGATTCCATCTGTCCAATCATTTGTTGCAACATCCAGTCTTCCAAACATTTGAGAAGCAGTGATAGCCTGCGATAAAATTCCAGTTAGAATGCACAAAAAAAATTAATTAAGTGCAATTAAATTAATTGCACTAAAAAAATGTTGAGGACCCGGATAGATTACTTTTGGATTCATTCTGACTTCTTTGTGTGGCATGCCCATCTCTGTTAGGGCCCTCATTAGCACCCACATGCATTGAGTCTTCCCAGCACCAGTTGGTCCAAGAACCATAAGGCCATGGCGTACGAGAGAAGTCTCGTACAACTAACAATATATACAGTCAGTCACATAATTGATGGCACACACTTTAAATCAGAATTTCTTTTTCATGTACTGATTGTAGAAGTATGACTATTTTTATCAGAAATCGGTGATACAAATTTGCAAAGAAATCGTACTTGAACTACTTTTAAATTCCACTCGGGATGATTCATGATACCAAGCGCATCAGTTGCATTTGTTATAGCTTTTTGCAAGTCCTTGTATGTTTGGACCCTAAGTTTAATTCCTGGGAACATGTCCTCGATAAGAGACATGAACAACGGCTCGTCCTCATCCACCAGTTTTGATAGATTCATATCTCTGCAAGTTTACAATATCTTGAATATTTTTTCCTTGAGAAGAAAACTTCCTTTACCTTAGCACCCTCATAAGAGTAGTTTCTTCCGAGTCCATAGGATTAGCTCGCTTTTGTGCACCAAGAGTCCTCAAACAGGATAATATATTTCTTAAACCGAAGTCGTAATGCACCTGCTTGCTGAGTTGTTCCTCGCACAATTTATACAACGTGAAAAACTTTCGTGATAACAAAACGTTTTCTTTGAAACCACAGGCTGCCAGTTTTACGCGCATGATGATCTAAATAAAAAATTTAAAAAATGAAGAATGACAAGATGAAGAAAGAAATGTCTGGCTCCTCTTCGTTATAATGGATGCAAACAATTTTTATTTTGCATAAAGATCTATTCGTGATTAGTTTTACTTGTCTATCGGGAACCATCATAGCCACGGTTCGGAACTGTATTTTCAGATTCTCTGGCAACTCCTGGCGACCAGCGTAGCCAGGATTCATCGTGATGAACAGACCAAATTCATAATTTAGTTTGTATGTCTCGCCATCGCTGAAGATTATATACTTTTTAAATTCAAAAATACGCGGAATCTAGCAAATCTGTGTACCTAAATACGAAAGACGTTCTCCTTTCCTTTCGTGTAGTGAGCACGATTGCTATTTGCTGAGCAGCCACGGACAGAACGGGCAAGTCAATGCGATTAAATTCGTCAAAGCATCCCCATGAACCCGACATAGCTAATCCCTTGAATATTCTACCGAGACCACGGAAATCCATCTGGTCGGAGCAATTGAACACGACAACGTACTTTCCAAGTGCTTTTCCCATGTCTTTTGTAGTCTCTGTTTTTCCTGTGCCGGCGGGACCCGCGGGTGCACCGCCGAAATTCATGCCTAGAAATACAATCAGAAAAATTTGTCAACGCGTTGACTGTATTATTACACGTGCGAATATATTAAAATAATAATTATTATAATTATCTTACCCACAGCCTGGGCTAACGTTATGTAACATCTGTCTGTAAGTGGTGTAATAGCAAGACGGTCATTGCAACCTAGAAACTCATTCTGATACATGAAATCAATATCAGTAATTTTTATAGGTATATCTTCAGTCTCAATATTGTAATAAAATCTTATCTGCTTCAGCCATTCGAAATCTTGCGAATTGCGAACTCTGGACCGACATAGTTCATCGAATATGTCTCTAAAAAATTAAGAACATTATTCCCTGCAACATTATTCAACTGCAGATCTTAATGCAAATATGAATATTTAGAACCTTTGATGCACGTGTATAGTGATTAAAGCCTCATATTTGGCTCTCGCATATTTGGACAGATCTTTCACGGTTACTTCGATAAGAAGGTTCAGTAGATCAAGAAACCATTGATTCGTCTTCTTCATCACTAGTCTGTCTCGTTTGGCTGTGTTCAACGCTAGTTCAGAATCGCGAGTCCACAGAACTTGTAAGCCCAGCAATCCCACCTATGCCATGACAATTTTATATATATTTCCATAAAGAAGAAAGGAAAATTGGATCATTACCTGCAAGACAGAATTGTCTATCAGGTTTATCAAATCAAATTCTTCGGAGGTCATAGTTTGCAGTCCTTGAGAAATCACATAGGCCACGGACTGTTGATGGACTATCAACAAAGTGTTCAACCAGCTCTCAACACCTCCTGTGCAAATGACTTCCTTCTCTAATTCTATGCGCTCATTTTCACGGGAATGCATAGCCACAATTTTCTCGTATTCCTTGTCATGAAATGTTAACTGTAAAAAGAAGAAATCTGAACTGTAAAAAGAAGGTCACTTATGAGAAGACTAAGGATACACTGAGGATCACCTTTCCTATGTTGTCGAAGAAGCCATCGAGGTACTTCTGTATAGTGTGGCAATCAGCTGCCTGCCCTAGTATCTCTAGCAATGTAGGATCAGATATGAAGCAAAACCGTGGGAATATACTTCGTTTCGTCTCCAAGTATCTATGGAAATTTAACATTAAATTTTATTGTTACTAGCTAAACTTCAACACTATTCAACACTCTATCAATTTTGTTACCCGCTGAGAGATTTCTGACAAGATTCCAGCTGTTCCAACAGATGAGGCAAAAATTGCCCCATTGTTTCATCTCCGGTACATGTTTCCACAGCCTTCAGTCTCTCGCGAGCCCTGTACATGATCTTGACCCAAGCTTTATCAATGTTCTAACATAATTAAACGTAAATATAGAACAACGCAAAAATGTAGAACATAATCACAACTATCGAGTTCCACTACTTTCTCACATTAAAACGTTTTGCTTCCGCTGGAAGTTGTTTAGATATATCACCGCCAATGAACACAGCCTCCAAATAAGCCCATAAGTTCTGCACAGTCAGCCACCTTGCTAATATCTCAGAGGTATTGCTTAGTTTATATTGCCATAGCTGTATATCTTTTTTAAACGGTGCATTGTACCTTAGAAAAATATTCAAAAGCAGTAAATAACCAGGATGGTAAAGCGAATAATCCTGAATTGATGATTAGTAGACTACAGATCTTTATCCAAAATAAAAATGTTCTGTGTCAACTACGAAAGATATTTGATACCGATTAGCCAAGAGCGAACTGATCACCATCAGACTATCTTCCAACTGAGATATTATCTCAGCTGTCTCTGCGCCTTTTAGAAGCAGTTCTCCTCTTTGCTTGAATGGAGAGAATTGTAAATCCACAGTGGCCCATTCGGCGATAATTTGCTTTAGTTTGCTGTCTATGTCCTGTTCCTTTACTGCACTGATGCATATATCCTGCCAGGAAATGAAAGTTTAATTCTAACAGTTCAGAACTAACATATGTTTCGCTCGAATCGTACCTCAACATCGTCCTTGTATTTTAACAAGGGTGCCTGCATGACGTTTGCCAGTGTAAAGCTCTCGGACTCGACGTCGAAATGATATTTACACAAATTGGACATCCTGACCCAGTGTCTTTCCTGCATCGCCTTATTCGCCATCAGCTCTAACAGAGGACAAGTCTCGTTGAAGTCGTCAATCTTCTTCTTCAAGTCAATGTAAGCTGGCCAGTCCCTCATGGCAATTGGCAGTCTTCGACATCTGAAAACAAACGCAGAATTTATTATTTTCAATTATAACGTATAACACGCGTGAAGACTAATTACTGATATTATTGCCGGTCACGGCAATGTGTTAATATAAAAGAAACTGAGATTTTCATTACTTATTTTGGAAGTCAGCTAATTCCGTAACTATGGACTCAATGTCAATCTCCGACCAGGGGATCTCGTAGTAACTATCAATAGTTCGATTGACTTGTAAATAAAGGGAATACAATTTCTGTAACAAGTTTATTTCTCTTTTGCGTTGATGAAGAGCTGGATACTCTGTCACTTCCAAACCAAATAAACTTTCACCGTTGCTGTAAGTTAAATACTTTTCCCACAGTTCGTCGAAGCGTGCTTGAAACAGGAGTAGCCTAGAAAAATTATTATTAACTTTCAGATAGAAAATTTGTATTTTGTATTAAAGATCCGCTGAATAATGTCAATGGACATTAGCCATTAATTAATGATTCATTTATTTTACCGGTCACTGGCTTCTTTAGCTGGTAAGCCCTCGACCATCGGACCATTCATCTCAAAATCGCGATCGAAGATCAAAACATCCTCCTTAAAAGCTGCAACACCATCGGTTAGTTCATTCTTCAGTGGCTCTTGCATCTCGCATATTTTTGCTTGCACTTGCTTCGCCTTAAATAAATCGATATTCCATTGAAGACATTATAAAAACAAGTCAGAATTTAATGGAATGTAATCTTCACCATGTTCAACATATTGGTAAAATTATATCGAAGACTGTCAACAATATCTTGCTCCTCCTTGGAAACAGGGATTTCGAATCTTCCCATCAATGTATACGTTTCTTCTATCAGTATCAATTCCATATCCAAGGATATAAAATCATCTCGTATCTCGCTCAAGCATTTCATAGCAACTCTGACATCTTCCAAGTCTTTTATCTCTCTCGCTAAAGTTTTATTCTTCTCATTAATATACTCCATGATTTTTCGAAGCTTCTCTTTGTACAGGGTGGACAACGTTTGACCTAAAACTGTCTTCCATGTACGAGCTTCAACTAGCAGTGCTAATTTCAATTTATCTGAAAATATTGCATTGATTAGAAAACTTGTTCATCAAACGAACATGCGATTATAATACCCATTCCAATTTCTATAGGTCCAACAACATGTACATTCGGCAGATTCTCTATTTCTCTGGCTAAATCACCATACTCTACAAACTTCTCTTTGATCTCTTGAGTAATGGGCTCGCAATCAACGAAATACTGAATGATCTTGTTCCTATCTTCTGACCATATGTACGAGTACCTTAAATATGTCTAAAAAATATTGAGCTTATTAAAATATGCAGAACAATGGTTTAAGAAAAGAAGAAATGATGATTATAACGTGCATTTCCAAGTTGTATAATATCATCTTTATAAGCAGAAATTGCACCCTGCAAGCTCATCACACTACGCACTATCTCCTTATGATCGGATATTATTTGATAATAGTTCTTCATTGATGTTTTAGGACTTTCTTCGTGAAAAGAAAATTTTTCAATAATGTACGATTTTTATTGCTGTTGAAAAATACTAACTTGTACCACTATCGCTACCAGCGGACATTCTTATCTCCGTATAACGATGCCCCCACATAAAAATGTGCTTATGAGTTTCTAATATACTGATAATTAATTTCCCGAAGTAATGTTGTAAATCTTCTATCGGCGGTACTATTATGATATTTGGAATTTGCAGCACGAATGTAGTGATCATTGTGGGAGTCACTTGGTACTCGTAATTGTTATCTCTGACTAGAGGACTGTGGTAATTGAAATGAAAAAACTGAAGATTATTTTTATCATTTATGGGTATCATTTATGTAACCACCCGATTTTGAATACTAATTTTACCATTTTTTGGAGGAAGGGAAAAAATTAATTAAAAATTCATTTAGAGGCCTTATTATACATATTATATCTTGAAGTACTCTCGAAAAATTCTAAAATTTGGATTAAAAATCGGGTGGTTACATTAGGTGTTAAAAATTGCAAAGACCTTATATCGGCGACCTGTTTCTTCAATAAATCAAGAGAGTTCTTTGTACACTTTACTAAAGCTTCCACGAGCTTACTATTAAAGTATGCGAACAGTTCCATACAATCGTTATGCACTTTATTTATCTGAACTTTATGAGTCCTTTCAATGGGAGCAAAACCTACAATCATAGAGAAAGACGTATTATAAGAAAACTATGGAAACAACAAGATCAATATACCAGGTTCATATTTCTCTTTCGTTAATTTCGTTTGCGAAACATGCTTGTTCACTTTATCCAAATCCATCCAATTATACTTGATATCTTCAACAGTTTCGTCGACTATGAAGTCTATGAATTTGTTGATGATCGTCACGACAGCTTTCTCCGCTGACAACGACTTTATTTCGAGTTCGTGGCCCACCGCAATTACATGAGTCACATTGTCATCCAGAAGTTCATGTGGCTTTTTAGGGTAACTGTCGAGCTTGCATAAGATAACTTCCGAAATAGATTCGAACACTTCGTCGACTCTCGCTTCCTTCATATCTGTTATCTCTTTAATAAAAATGTGCATTTTAGTTAGTGCCTCTTGTATTGTGTCGCATATTTCGTTGATGTTCAACGACGTCCATGTTATCACTGATAAGCAGGGTTGAAACACGATCTCGAGATCAGCGAGAACAATTTTGATCAAATTTAGAAACAATATCGGTATTCTCCGTCTGCAATTTATAATAAAATCTATAGTCTTTTTACAGTATTTTCCCCATCGATGATTTACCTCAGAGCATTGTTCTCATCTACCAATTTCTTCACTCTCTGATAAGATGAGAAAATTCTGTTTTTACAAAATGTAATTATTTGTATAAAATCTGGCACATCTAGATCGAATCTGGCCATGTGTTCAGATTCACGTATCACTTCTATAATGTACGAATCAAAGTTTAAATGATACTTGTTGGTCGTCAGGTGTCGTATGAGCAATGGTGACGCTAATGCCAATCGAACCTTCAAGACGATTAGTGAAGCAAATAATTAATGTTTACACACAACCATTAATGTTTCAGCGAGCACAACAATTATACTAGACGTACAATTTCTGAGGAATCATACCATGCTTTATGGTATATTAATTCGTAGTGTATGAAGACGCTGATTAGAGCATTGTAAATTTTGATAGATCTTTGCATGTAGTCGTGGCAGAGCACTCTTATGCATCGCTTATACATTTCCATGGGATATTCGATGCGTCCATAGAGTTGCCTGATCCACATAATGCGACCAGAAATGGGTGGAACATTTCTGGGTATAGGTGGATCCGATCTATCTTCATTGTATCGATCTCGCACATCTTCAATCTTTTTTTGAAACAGTGTTGTGAGCTCTAGATACTTCCTATCGATTCTCAGATGTTTGAACTTCAATTTCTGAAACCTATGAACAATAAATTATCGATTTATTCATTATATTAAGTCGAGCACGAACTTTTACACTGACCTAATATTATATAATTTAATATAAAATAGTCACCTTGCCACTAGTCTCAACGCCTCGGTTATATTCGGAGTTTCAGAAACACACTTATAGAAGAAATTTCGTAGCTCCGTTTCTGTCTGCGCAACATTTTTCTTAAACGTATCATAGTCACCGTCGAAATACGGTTTTCTATGATCCAGGGGATCATAATTCTTAGATGAGATATCCTGGAAGAAGCTTGTAAATTTATTTGCAAACACATCGATTCCTTGTATAGTTGAACTATGGAGAATTGAATAAGTTAATGCTGTCTGAAGAATATCCATAATCTGCAATACAAGTTATTTTTATATTTATTATCTTTAACATATCTTTACGTTTGTTGTAGTATATAGTTGCTAACTTTTATTATTCTGTTTTTGAAGGTATTAAACTTTCCGAAAACGTACATCTCAGATACTTCGAACGGCTTTTCGTCGACAGACGCCCTTACTTGCTTACACATTAAAATGTAGTAGTCGTAATACTGTTCACACAATTTTTTACAGTCCTGTAACCAAATAATTATGTAACAAAAATTGTCATATTTATGAGCATTATTTATAATATATTAATAAAGATTGATACCATTATTTTAGATATCATAACGCATTTAGCTTCATTCCAAACTGTTACTTTGCCATCATCAGTGAGATAAGCTTTGCATGCTAAGATCATTTGATTTGTCATCTGAAAATTCAATAAATCTATCAAATTGTTCAAACTGGAGATGAAGACTACAATTTACAGTACTTTTACAAAAACTGCTGTGACCATTCGCCTTGTATTGAAGAATCGCGAAGTAGCATATATCATGCGTATAGCATACATGAGCGGCGGTAAGTATTCTCCGATTTTTGTTGGATCAAATCTGTACAAGGGCTGAGTGAATTTTTCCAATGCATATAAATATTTTACATTGTCTTGTGCGAGAATCTGTATGATTTTAACGTGATCCTCTAGCATTTTCCATTTCTAAATACAAATGCAAAATATATATATATATATATTCTTATTCGCATTCCTGCGTAATCCATTAATAAAGAATACAATATTTATGTTTAAGTCTACCTTCATATGCTTCGATTTTACTCGCATTAAAAACTCTATGTGTTTCTGAGCAATGGGAGACTTAATGTGTTCAATTATTGATGAAAATCGAACCAAAAGTCGCCTCCAATGAAACAGTTCTACGTTCGGTCCCATTTCTTCAGTCTCCCTACGCAATTGTTGACTCTCTACAACAGCCTGAGAGCATCAATTAACTTAGCAATTAACGCATTCATCGATAACAATGTAATTAAATGAGCATCTAGTAAAATGACGCATGTTGCATTTTGTAAAACAATTATATTGGCACTCATTGCATGGAAAAGTTCATTTCAGAAAATTTATAACATACATCGTTCTTCTAGACATTCATTTAATTATTAATTTTACCCTTTCTATACACTTCATCCATTTCCTGACAACATTTTCTACTCCGCTGATAGCTGATAGATTAGTAGCATTCTTTTCTATATCATCTGGCATTGATAAATACAGATCATATACATGTTGATCAATATCGAACTTCACTGTGCTCTCCAAGTCTATCTTGGTCACTTGATAGAAAACAGATAATTTAATTATACAGAATTAAAGAGAATAATATCCAGCTTTGAGTTAAAACAACCTACTGCTCAGAAATTCACATAAGTCTCTAAAATCGCAGATGAAGTTGTTCTTCACTCTTTCACCTGCCTCATTCTTTGACAATTCACCCCATACTGTGTTAGCAGTGATTGCTGGCAAATTTAATCGTAGAATTAACTCAGATATAGCTGCCAGTGCGCTCTTGGCTATAGGATCGACTTCTGCGTAGGCATAGAATGTGTCCTAATAAAATATTTAAAATTTAGTAAAGATTAAGCTATATCCACACATAGTTTACTTTACAGGTTACCTTACAATAGTTCAAAATTACAGAGGAACATACTTCAATCAAATGTTTAGTCTCAAACTCAACATCTGCCTTCAATCTGTAGACCATTACGCATTTCCCAGAGAGTTCTTCAGTGGAACCATCGGTCACACAGCAGCGTATCATTTCCCTAATTTCTCCATACTGTGGAATCCACCTTCCAGATTCTATTGAAACATATTTCATCAGTTAAATAAATATAGAACACCATAAATATAAAACCAATCTAACTGTAATAATATAATTTATAATACCGTGTGCGGGTGGTTCCATAGACTGACAATGTATAAGTATTGCACGTTTGCCATCCTTAGCGAGGAAGCTATCGAAAACAGCAATGTATTCATCTTTATCAAGAATCCCTTCTTCCAAAACATCCGGATCGACATTCAAAATAAAGGCTACAACTTCCACAATCTGACGATGCGTTACTTTCAGCAATCCTTGTCTAGCATGTCGTTGTTCCTTAAATTTGGCCTATAGAAACGCAGCAATATAATATAAAATAAACGGAGAACGTAATTTGTAAAGAAAAGATTAATAAGTCCTGTGCACGGCTCACGTACAAGACGATCTTTCAGCGATTCTGTGGGCACAGATTCCAAAGCAACTCTCCTTTTCAATAATTCTTCGATCCGGCGATCGATCGCAGGTTTCGTGTAATCTCGACCTGCAAAATATGCAGATACGTGTGCCATTATGCTAAAACATAACTGACAAAAAAATCACGTTCGCGTTCTATTCAAAGTGAACATCAATGAACGCGAGGAAGTATGAAGGGGAGAATGCAAACAATTCTTATAGGGTGGGTCAAGAATTATACATAATAATAAGTACTTACATACATAATCCATATATGTATTTTTCTATTTACGATTGAATAAATGTTACAGGTTTTGAGACGATGCAACAATACGTGTTGCATTCAAGCACGTGTTCCGGCGATTTGAAATTTCATTCATAAATTTATCAACGCGCTGCGCATGCGAAGTAGTACAAAGCAGTTGGAAGCAGTGCTGCCAGAATCAGCCAGAATCGGCCAAAACTGGTCGATTTTTCCTCTCCTCCTTTTCCCCTTCCACTATCTCATTCCAGCACCATGAGCATACTCCACTACACTCCAACATCCCACACTAACAAGACCGTAGACTGGTCACTTATTAATCTGGTCATCAGAGAGGTGGTAAAACTGTATTCCCCTCGATTTCCCCGATCTGGCGGCACTGATGCACTGATGCGAAGTAAGGCGGTCTTGCACATGCAACTGAAGTGCACGTCAAATTGCAAAGGTTAAGCACAAAATAATACTACATTTACAACAAGCAAATAATCAAAAGAAAAGTTTCTACTAAATCAATCAAAGTGATACTGATCCTTTTCTTTGATTTCATGTCCCGTTGTGAAGCATACAAAATCGCATTTTTTAAATATGTTTTTACAGCCCGTCTCAATGCGTAATTGCCTCCCGATGCCTCGTTTAAGGTTAATATATGTTTTTTAAATCTTTTCTAGCTGATTGTATGAGACTACGTTATTACAATTATAAGAATAATAAATATTATCGACCCTATACGAAAATAGAACTGAAATAAAATAGATTTGTCAAGTGCCCGACGATTCTGTTTATCCCTATTTCACTTCCCTTTTAACAATATTGAACATATTTATCTCAAAAATTAATGCATTAAAGAATCGTTTCTTATTTTTATACGTATTATGATTTAAATACTTTCCATATTTAGTTTCTGATTTTTTTTATTGCAATTAGAACTATATATCCTATTTCATGAAAGTCAATTGTGCCAGATTCAGTAGCAATGTTTAAACAACTTGATCATTTTCAGATAAAGGTGAGGATTTTTTAGTTCACAATTACATTTCTGCAACAAATACATTTGGAACATATACCCTATGAACGAAAACTGATAATTAAATTGACAAGAAAGTTTTGAACAATTACGCAAATTTATTAAATCTTTAAGAGCATGTGGAATGCATTGAATTACCAGACATCATGTTCAAATTGGAATCATACATAACACCTGTAATTCTTAGTTACGTGGAAAAGTATGTGAAGAATTTTAAACCGGAACAATCTCAGGTATGTTCTTCTATAGCTGTTGCATTTAATTAAACAAGAAAGATATTCAATAATTAGCATCCCTGTAAATGTTACGGATTCTGCATCTCAGGTTTCTTTATGGGGCGGAGATGCATCATTTCAAAATCTTGATTTACGACTAGAAGTTCTGGAAGAGCAACTTAATCTTCCTTTTGTCTTCGTTAGTGGCCATATACATGAACTACTCATTCATGTTCCTTGGGTAAAAATTACTTCAGAACCAATTGTTATTACAATAAATACAATAGGTAAGAAAAACAATATGAGGTGAAATTATGCTATCGGTAAACATATGAAAATCTCTTCCTTTCTTGCAGAGTGCATCTTAAAATTGAAAGATGATACTAAAGTGGAAACCAACCCTTCGGGACTACAGAAAAGACAAGAAATACCACAGTAAGCAAGACAATTTTCCTTCAATCATAATTATACTGCGAATTGTTATGCAAAATAAAAATGATCTCTATCAATTGTAAGAAACAGAAATTAAATTAAAAAATATGCTTTATTCACATAGTTTTGTTATAAATGCATAAAATTTGCAGTACAATTATAATTCTGTGCAACAGTGTAATTTAAATATTAATCTCTTCACAGAGAAGAAGCCCCGCCTGGGTACATAAGAAGTATAGTAACAAAAGTTGTAAATAATATAACAATAAATTGTAATAATTTAATTCTAAAGTACGTGGAAGAAGATATTGTCCTTAGCGTAAATGTTCGATTTTTAAGTATGCAGACTGTTGATAATAAATGGGAGCCAGCATTTACTGGTAAGCATTTTATATATCATTAACTGATTACTAGACAATGGATCTTTACATAAAATAAACATTTTCCACCTGAATTGCAACAAACTGGAGTGACATAGAAATTTATTTTCTCTCTTAATATGTTCAATAGGTTGAAAATGTTTCATAATGTTTTAAATTACACCTACTCATTCTTGTCATAAATGCATAAAATCTGCTGTCTACTGATTACGTATGTTGTAACCATACTTACTTTCAGATGTTAATGGGTATGAAGTTATGCTTAGGAAAGTCATTACAATTCAAGACCTAACGTTATGCTTAGACAAAATGGACGCTTCTGGAAAGATAGAAATATATCAGGTACGTTTATTCTTCAGTACTCTGCTCCAAACTTTTTATTAAAGAATATACAATTCTTTGATTCAGGATCCGGTTCTATACCGATGTTCTGTTATAATACGCTTGATCATAAACTATCATAGCAATACCGCAAGAAGAGCTTCGGTCACACGTTTAGACCTTCATTGTCAGAAAATGGAGTTTAGTATAACGGAACAGCAAATACCAATGCTTTTGAGACTAGCTGCACTGATCATGGTACTGCAGACGAAACAGTTCCCAATAAATAAAGAGAAATCTTTAATCTCTGCTGAAGAAAGAGAAGACAACATACAAGGTCTCGGAAAGGAACTTTCTGGCTACTGTTTCTTGCAATAGATGCAGACAATTTTTATTTTGTATACAAATTCCCAGTTCAGTAATTATAATCATGCTCATTGTTACTGAATGTTATAGATGACATTATTGATCATGTAAGCGGTGTTGCTGATGACACCACAGGCTGGGGTGGATGGGCTTGGAACATGGTATCATCTGTGCTACCAATTGACTGGGACAATGACTGGTCCACGGAACAGCAAATGGCTTACTCTGGACACACTATTCATCTTGGTGTATACATACAGGATGCCACCTTGACTTTTAAAGTACAGACTTCAGAGATACTCGAGGATAATATAAATATTAAATATTATGAAACCATGTAACGAAAAAATAATTTTTTTAGACGGTAGAAAATATTAAGGAACATTTATTTTATAAGTCACGGAAGCTCAGATATAAATCATTTCTGACCCTAAGATTGAATGGTGTGGTCGTAGACACGTTACTTCAAGGAATTGCTATGACCACTTTTCAAATTGGAATGGGTTGTATACGTATATACCCCAGGGGAACCTGTAAATGTGGATATTTGGAAGTAGTTGATGGAGCACAAGTAATATTACCAAAATTTCTTTTATTATTTTATTTATTGTATACTATGTCTAACTTGACAAATTCTCTGTAGCCACCCCTGTATTTGGTAGCAGGGAAGTTGTACACTGATTACTTGAGAGATTCATTGTTTGACGATAATTCTGTGGAGAATAAAGGGAAGAAGAGAGACTACAAGCAAGGGATTTATTATCATCTGAACACTGTTTCAGGTAGTCATAGTTTAATGTACTATTTCATTATTGGCTTCATTGTGAATAGACTGTGAAAATATGCATATAATTTTTTATTTCAATGAACTTCTAGAGGGAAGATTAATAGAACGGTGTCCAGCATTCGCTATGGATTATGTGCACTGCATTGAGCTACCGGACGACATTACCCCCGAAAAACTAGCAGAATTTGGGTCTAATTTTGAATATAGGTATCCCTAAGTAATTTCAAAACTTTTCAGGAGAAGTAAAGATACAAAAATTAAATGTATACATTTTTATAGTAACTTTCACGAGCGCAGAGTTATGAGATACATCATAGGCGATTTGACTATCCGATTATGTTCTGGCGTTTTTCATCGCATTGAAACGATAAAGCAAGCTGCCGCAAATTACGATTACAATCCATATCTCGTTTCGAAGCCAGGTATTTTTATACTTGTTATTCATATGCAAATATTCTCGCTCTAATAGTATATTATTATTGATAGACCCATTGGTGGACGAACTTCCACCAGTTACCCTAGAAGAGTATGAATCTTTACGAGAGAACGTCTCCATGGTTGAAACAAAGGTAATGATAGCGAAGGCGTCTCTTCAATTGCAATTGGCCGATCATTCAATAACCGGATTACCACGACAAAGAAAAATAGTTGAAAATAGAGTATGTATTAAATCATATATCGAGGATCCGCAGTCTAATTATGTATTATTCACGTGTGAAATTAATTCGTTCATTGTTGACTCTTTTATTCTTTTGTTAGACGACACCGCTAACGCCTGCTCTTACAGACGATCCTTTCGTGAGCATCGAATGCGACGAAGTAATATTAACTATGCTGCAGCCGTTGTATCCGTTTAGGCTCGCTGCATGTGCATCGAAACAGACTAACGTCTCCACAGAAATGTTCGATCAGTGCCATAAAGTTATTACGCTTCAGGTAATAAAAGAAAAAAGAATATCATACATGTACAGAATATTATGGATGCTCTACTTAATTAGGTGAACGGAGCAAGAAGTCAACTTTATTTAACGAAGAGTTGCCATACATCGATAATAATGCCTTATTCAGTCGAATGCAAAGCAAAGCAATTATTATACCCTCAGTATTGGAGAAACGTTGATCTGATATATGAAACATACTCTGTACATATAGACAGTATTACGATCACTGGAACAAAAGCAAAATTAATGATTGCTTTATCTATATTGACTTCTATTTACGATCCAACTGATACAACAAATCCTATCGTGTGTTCTTCGTTGTTCAACGATGCTTGTCAAGAAATAGGTATATATAATAAAAATCATGCATAGTTATGAATAAAATTTAATAAAGCAGAATCTCAAGATCAATGATTTATTTCAGATCCAGTGTACCTGGAGTTGTTATTGGAATGTGTGAACTGCAAACAATTTTCATCCCTGGTCACAGTCTCCGATGAGATAAGCATTAATTCAATGAAAATGTTTGCTCTGAATGAATCTCAGCAGGCCTTCATTTTCTCGGGCCCAGAAAGTAATATTCATGGGTTAGTATAGAATAGTATAGGTCATAAATAGACTGCAGATTTTTTATGCATTTATGCATGAAGTATATAATAAATAATAATTTTAGCGAAGCAGAAAGTAAATTGCTCTTAACGGCTGTGATACAGTTCCCAAAGGATGTCGAGAAACAAACGCATCCACCGCTTCTATCGCTTCAAATGGCAGACATCAGAGCCTCTCTTGACCCATTGTTATTTAAATGGCTAGAGTATCGTGTATCGTATTATAATTTAGGTACCTTGTGCACCACAAAGGCTGAAACGCAACAGCATTTCGAAGGTGCATCCTCTGACACGGGCACCAAGAAAAAGACATTCCCGAGTTTGCACGAGAGTGTGCATAGTTCTTCCGATAAGGAGAAGAGAAAGTCAATCGTGACGACTGAGAAATCAAAAACTGTACAGAATGATGATACTAAGAGGAAGCAGGATTCCAAAGCTGATAGCGAGAGACAGGTATATTCTTCATATGTTCATACGATCTTGAATATATTAACACTTTCGCTACCACCGTCACACATATGTAACGTAAGGTAATGTAAAATAGCCACTTTTAGTGCTGCATAAAACTGGCACTAATCTTTAGTACTCGAATGGTGACTCTAAGGCGCCACTAAACTGTATCATTATTAAATATGACGGTATCTAATCAATTACTAAACATTTAGGTATTGTATGAGATATTATACCAATATCATACCCATAAAATTTTAAAAATCATAAGGAATGAAAATATCCTAGGTCGGAAGAAATGTTTAATTTTTGAAATAAAATAGCTCCGAGTGCAAAGAGTTAATAAACTATTTTGACATTGAATGTATACAGCGAAGCGGATGGTGGTGGAGAATGTATTAAAACATTTTTTTAGTAGCCTCGGTATGGAATTATTAATTATAAAGAAGTAATGTATGGTAGAACTTACAGAATTTGGGAATATTGGCCAGATTAGCAGAACTGTATCCATGGTGGTGTGGACTTGTGCTAAGTGGATGTGTTGGACATATTGTTATATACATACCATCGAGTACAATGAGTGGTATTGGTGCATTTGGTAGGTTGATACGTTGAATCAACAATATATTTATTTTTAACAGCATACAGTATACTTGAAAATGTTTCAGGCATCGAAGAGGCAAAAGATAGAGCGCTGAATGCCGATCATAACTTACAAATGTTAATAGTAAAATTACCCACTCTTATCGTTCATTCTTCTAACATAAGCATCGAGATGCTGACACCACATCTTCAAGTGTTACCAGTTAAACTACCAAAATCTATGTGGACAAACAGTAAGTTACCAAAGAGCAGAAGATACTTACTGTATTAAAATTCATATTGTAATGCCTTCCAGAACTGGAAAGTTTCCCATGGACGTTGAGTCTCGTCGAATTCCATTGCTACATGTTGCAACAACACACGCAAAAGAATTTTATTAAAAAGGTATCGTTGAATGCTACAGTTGCTCTCACAACTAAATTTACAACACTTCCAACTGGAGGAAGTGCATTGTCCTCTTTAGGCGTCTGTGTTCACATAGACAATTCCCCTATCATAATTTCAGTCTCCGAGGAACAGGTATTGCAGTAAAAATATTTTTGTAACATAAACAATATTCATGGAACGATTGTATAATTGTATAATTTTTTGCTGCAGATAGTTTTCATGAACAAAATCATTTCGAGCATCTTGGTCGTACTGCGAATATCAGATGCCACTGATAAAAGCGTTGTACCTAGCACTCTGATGAATACTGAAACACAAGTGGTTCTTCCTATCATTCCACAAACTCCTTCAACGCCAACGCAATTGCTATACCCTGAAGACGCAACAACAAATTCGACTGTTTCTACATCAAAGGACGATATCACGCAAGGTGCATTTATGCATTTATGATAAAAATGGATAGATCAATTGCAAACAGTAAAGACATTTAATGAATTTAAGAACACCTTCTTGCAACTCCTTCAAATTATTAAGAAGTGTACTATACCTGTCCAATTAATCCAAACAACTTTTATTTTGCATAACAGTCTGCTTACAACTGTATTAACACTATATGAAATTTATTCTTTCCAGAATCTGATGAACTGGTCTTAACTGCATGGATTCAGTGGACTATAACAAAGATTGCATTCAAGCTGTACGTGACGGAGACAGAAAGTACATCTTCATTGAAATTGGTCCTCGAATTGGAAGACATAATCACCTCATTAGATCTGCAACCAGTTTACTTGAAATTAAAGAGCAAAATTACTACAGCTACTATATTTCATTACACCAGGTATAGAACTACGAGAATGATCGAATAGGTGTCTAGAAGAAGGTTACATTTTATGAAATTTACGTAAACTTCATGAAATTTGTCTTCTCATCAATTTCACGAAGTGTAGCATACTAGTCATTTTACTAGTCATTCATTCGTTTATGAAATTACGCTTTGAGAGACACTGGAGTTTTTTCTTTAGAGCCCCGAATTCTCCAACCTGGGACATCGGTGAGTATGTAGGTGCAATACTCTGTGGCAGGGAGGACAGTTTAGAAAAAGGCGACGACTCTGGATTTTTGAGTTTCACTTTGACCAGAGCGAAGTCTGGGAACGTCCACACTCGATGGGGCACCAACAAACGCTATAGAACTCAGAAGGTACTTGAATTAGTTCCTATAAGAGATGCACCACTCTTCAAGTGACTAATTACAATTTTAGAAGGACATAACGGAGGATCCGCTATCCTCGAATGTTTATATCTCCGAAGTAGTTGTAAAAATACAAATGGTGGACATCATTTTGCCACTTACTACAGTTAGCAAGTATATACAGCTGTTAAAACCGTTCACCTGCGTATATCAAACCATTGAGAAAGATTGTGGCGAAACCTTCGAGCAAACCGCAACAACTGGCTTTAGTATTATTAATCTTGACAACGAATTTTTGCCATTGATATACTTGGACTTCAAGGGGCTTAGGCTGATGCTACCAGCCTCAAACATAATCAAACTGAAGCCGCAGCATGATCTGTTAATGCTCCAGGTAGTAATGTCTTACAATTTGTATATTTTTTAAATAATATATACTTTTTTAATAATATATTTGCAGTCTCTCAATAATCGTAAATTAAAGATATTAGAACGCGTCCCATAAACCTAGTGTTAAAGATCAAATATTCTTTTAATTTTTACAGTTGGATGGAATTCGCATCACTCCACACGCGGAGAATCCGATTTGCAGAACGCCTTTGCGAATGGATATATATCAGCTTGCGGCTCAGGCGAATATTTTAAGTATACCTGGCTCGATTGTAGAGGATCGGCAATACCAGATTAATATAAAGGGCATCTGTGCTCATACAACCACCTGGAAAAATTATCAAATGAGTATAAACAAGAAAATGTCTCAGTCCTATCTTTACACGATGAACGAAAATCCTGCGTTAGAGTGGAACAAACTGGGACATGGAAGCAGTTTAGAACAACAATTTTCAACACTACCTTTAGTATCAAAGTTTGATTTGTGCTTGATCATTGCACCACCGGTATTCTTCAAACCGGATGTACTAGTCTGTGGCAGTGCAGTTGAAGTTAACTGCATCACGGACATCGAAGTGACCATAAATTTAGACCAAATTCAGCTGATTTCCATACTAAATAATGAATTAAATAATTTGTTAATGGGAAACTTTAAACTGCATAAAACACTGACTGTGACTAATAACATGTCTGAGAAAATTTCAACTGTAGGAGGTATTAAACAAATTGGTTGGACAAAACAGTCCTCCGACGATGTAGATGTTGATTTTACTAAAGACAGTGGAATAGACTTTGAAACATCAAGCGTGAATTCAACAATTGTTGGTAAACCACTGCTCCCAGAAACTCTTGTACTATTACCATTCGAATTTTTGGTAAATTGTGGTAAAATAACACTGGTGCTTTATGATATTCAAAAGGCCAGTTCAGAGTATCAGGTCGACATAAATGAAATCGAAGAAGACGACGGTGAAAGTCAGAAGCGACCATTGTTCTACGTTATGGTCAATCAGCCGAATATTTATTTCTCACGGCAACACCCATCGGAGAAAATACAGATATCCTGTTTCGACATGACTATGGCGTTAGGAGAAAAGGAGTATGAATTAAATTCAATACCGACGGAGAAAGATTTCACGATGTTCATGATCGAAACGAAAAATGGCGATTTACATCCTGATACAGGCATTCCACCATCTTTCGTGACAATGAAGTATGAGAAAACAATAGGAAAAAATCCACAGTTTTCTGTAGACACGGGTAGACCAACAAAAGTTTATTTCTCTTTGTCGCGGCTGAATCAGATACATGTTATGCAAAATAAGATACTACCGTATTTTATAAATCAGTACGAAACAGCATGGACAGATCAGTTCGACGATATAAAAATAATATCACCAGTGAAACCAAGGAAATTAAATTGGCCTGATTTGAGCGTGAGCACCAAGCAGGTTGTACTGTCCTTAAAAACAGATTCCGGCGCTGAGATAATAATCAGTTTAGCTTCATTGTCTGGGAGCATCACGTCTCTCCTTCGGCCTGATAGAATATACTCTAATACGTCCATAGATTCATTCATTGTATCAGCAATTCTTAACAAGAATATCAAAGTACTGTTGAATCCATGGTGTTGCAACATCACCGTCTGTTTGCTCTGGGAGTCATGGCAGCATGCTGACTCCATTCCCCAAATACAAGTACAAGCGGACAGTGACAGTCTTTACTTAGATTTCGGGCCGGAACAGATAAAAATTATAAAGAATGTTATGGAAGATTGTATGTTGTTGTTGAACGAACTAACAAAGACTTCTTCAGAGGGTACGAGTAGCGATAAACAAATTGTACTGTCTACGGAACAGCATTATAAGGATGATCTCAAAGCAGGCGCATTCCAGTTTGTCAATGGCAATGCTGACGAACTACCATTCTCGTACCAAGTGAGTTCGTCGACTCAAATATTGTGATAATTAGTAGACTACGGATCTTTATGCATTTATGAAGAAATTGGTTGGGTAAAATATAAAACAGTAAAGGATTAGAAAAATTTAAGAATATTGTAATGTCGGTTTTAACATAACAAAGTCATTAAGGGATGAAATCAATTTTTATTTTATCCTATTTTACCTACACAATCAATATAATCAATTTTTATCTTGCATAAAGGTCGGCAGTCTAATAATATAATTAGATTGCGGATTTTAAAATAAACATTTTCTGCATCAACTATATTGGCATGAACGGGACGTCTAACGTATTGTTAATTGCAGGTTGTATTTTTCGCCTATCCCCAACAATCAATGGCTTGGAGATATCCACAGCCGAGAACGCTGACTAGAATCCATGTGTCGCCAGTCCCATTTGAAGTTAGTACAATAAATATATTATAATTAATAAATTATAATAACACTTTCCAACACCAATTTTGTGAACCTTACTATTTTATATTAAAAATAATCTGTCCTTTTAGACTCTGGATTCCGACAGCGGTTACATCGACAAAGTGCCCTGCGTTCTCGAATACTGGAGTGACTGTCACATGTCCTACCAACGCTACGTTGACTTCTACCTATCAGAGACAGACTCGTACCGTTTAGAACTGCCAGAGAAGGCCCCAGCCCGAGCAGTGGCATGCATATGGCGAGTAGTATTACTATCAAGCAACAACAAACTACTATCCAAAACAATAATCTCTGCGCGCGTTCTTGCTGCCTGTTTACGCATCGATTCCTACTTCAATTCCTCCATCATACCTAACATACAAGCCGCTTTGAACATCGGCGCTGTACACGTATCAATGTACAATCATGTGAACTCAAATATGTACAGTAATTTGCAGCCACCATTGAAAAATTACACCTTGAAAGGCACCATACCTGAAACCCAATGTTTCATGATGTTGGAGCACAAGGAAGCCATTTTGGTACTCAACAGGTGGATAGATGGCTCAACGTTGATCGATGTCAGTGGTACATTCAGCGTGCACATTTTAGATTATGCTCATTTGACTATGCAAGAGATGTTGGATCCTTTGGAAGCCAGATTCCAACTATCATTATCAGACAAAACAGATATATCGTTAACATGCAGTCCATTCTCGCTGAAGCTGGGACCGACGATAGCACACACGCTCGCAGTCTCGGCGCATTTGTGGTTCGCATTTCTGGAAGAAGAGAACAGGAACATGATCCTGTTCACTCGTTACGTGGTAGCGAACGACACTAATGTCCCTATCCTCTTCGGTCAAAGCGGAACCGGGGACAACACTCTACTTGAAAGCAGACAGTGCACTTTCTACTCGTGGAAGAACTTTGGCAACAAGACGATAAGGATAGCGATAGAGGAAAATATCTGGCTGTGGAGCAAACCGTTCTCCGTAGCCACCGACGGTGTCCAAGCTATTGAGTTCCACAATTCCTTAACCAAAGCAGCTACTTTCGTCAGCGTCACGTCTCTCTCTGCTACTCAGAAATTAGTCACTTTCTCTGGCCAATTAGTAATCTCTAATCAATTGATCGATAACTTCGAGATGAAATTGGTTAAGTACGAAGCCGACATTGGCTCAAAAGTGACCGTATTAAAGGACGTACATCCCGTTCCTGGTAAAAGCAGTCCACCGTCGGTCATTCTCGACGGAAATAAGAAAATGGCTATACGATTACGCTTCACCACCATGCCCAACTTGTCCTGGACAGGGGACATCCCTCTCCAGCCAAATGCTAAATGGGGCCAGCCCTGGCTAGTCAAAGTACCCTTACAGGAACGCGGACAGTTCCTAAGTATTTGGGTACGAGTGGTTACTCAGGTGATTCAAGACAAAACCAAGATTCTAGCCGTGCTCAGTCCACTGTACATGATCAGATCGCATTTACCAGTCCCGGCCAGAGTACAGATGGACACGCCTTCGTTGAAGATCTCGCTGAGCACCATGGTGAACGGCCGTGGCGAGCGGCAACAATTGTACTGCCCTGGGACCTTTGAGCATTTCCATCAACTAACATTCCAACTAGAATCTGGTGTATCCACCTCCAATCCCTATGTCCCACTGTCTTATAGCTCCGTCGACCAACGGAAATTCTTCCGAAGACCGGATATTGAAGATATAGATGGTATTATAAAAGATCTAGAGAGCAGAAGGGAAGAAGAAGAATGGCCCTTCCAAGGAGACATGATGGAAGAATGGCTGTCCGCTGAACAACCTCAGACACACGTCCAGGTCAAATACCAGGATGCAGGTCTGGTTTCCAGTACTTTGTTGCTGGAGCTGCAACCGTGGTGTTTCATGCTAAATTCCATGGGCTGTTACCTGTCTCTTGTATCAGAGGATACAGAACTGTGTCAGATACCTCATTATGGTATTGTGACTCCTCCTAAGCTGGAGGGTACGTTTCATTTATGCGTTGGAGTCGGTGATACGTTTTACACATCCCAAGCTCTTCAACTGG
This sequence comes from Lasioglossum marginatum, assembly GCA_028455795.1. Taxonomy (NCBI): domain Eukaryota; kingdom Metazoa; phylum Arthropoda; class Insecta; order Hymenoptera; family Halictidae; genus Lasioglossum; species Lasioglossum marginatum. The sequence continues at coordinate 11,566,008 of CM052265.1, read as the reverse complement.
CTCGGCCTGATTGGAGTCAGAGCTTCTATATGCCAAGGATCGGTGGATTGATTCCGGTCGATGGGAACATCAAAACGTGCGTGGATTGTTGCTCTAGCGTGTCTATTATGAGCATCAACTCGAGCATGCACGAGGACATGCGTCTGATTCGCGTAACAAGTAGTCATGTCATCAGTAACTTAACTTCTCAAGAGTTGTGCATTGCCACGTTGGCAGTGCACGAAGAGGAGACTGGTCTGGATTTGCCTAATGATCTCACTTTGTACAGTCTCAATATCTCACCTACCGAGGATCAGAAACAGGGTATACCTATTACACAATGGTATACGTTGTACATGGAGGACATCATGGAACCCCTCGTGCTTTATATATCATTGAGCTTGGGGCACAAGTGGTCTTGTCCTGTGAGAGTTGACCAAGGCATGAGTCGTAAATGCGTTGCCATTCCGAATGGCTCTGCGACTATGCCAGTAGTTATCACGACTCAGGAAGACAAGGGGACGACGTACATAATGATTCACGTTGATTACCATCCTCAGCTGTTGATCGAAAACACCTGTGCTTTTAAAATTCTACTGGGTCAATCGAATGAAACTGGAGAAGCAACACTCTCGGACACTGCTCATTTTACGTGGATCTGCGAGGTAGACAGTGGCGCATCCTGTCACTATTCTATTCCATTGGTCAGTAACAGATTGCCTGATGCACCAGTCTCAACTGCGTCCAATGTACTATTGTTCTCTGCAGTGACGAATCATGGCGATCAAACAGCAGAGAACAAGGAACTACGGTGGTCGAGAGGTATAAATCTATCCTCGATATCAAGTGTACTGGTAGATCAGTATGTGAGATTGCCATTTTATGGGGACGTGAAGCTGATCATGCAAAACCGTTGTTACACTACGTACATTAGTATTGTACCAATCTCGCAGGAGGAGGTGTCTGCGAGGGACATTAGAAGTCGTCTTCTGCGTAAAGAAGCTGATATCAAAGAAGTTGAAATTCTGCATACCAAATATACTGATACGACAGAGGATGATAAATTGGTAAACGTTCAGAGCTCCGATAGCTCTACGTCGGTAACAACGTTCTTCTCTGCTCAGGACGAAACTTTGAACACAGAAGCTGCGCCGCAAATAAATTTGCAACATTCGATTACAAGTTTGGATAATGGTAAAAGCAGCGATGATGCAAAGGTCACAGAAGAGAGTGCGTCCAAAGAAGGATCTGCCACTGTATGTCTTCGCGGAATTACTATCATCATCATGCACGACATGAATGAAAATGCACAGAGGATCGAAGTCGCCAGTTTGTCCATGACTGATATTATAGTTACTGTTGCTGCAAGATCCAGAATGGTCAATCTGAGTGCTTTCATTGGCGACTTGCAATTAGATAATCAGATGTTCGATCAAGGAGGTTTCGATTTCCCTGTGGTATTAATTAGTCAGAGTCCTCTTGTTACGAAAGGGGTGGGGTATTACACGCAGAATTGCTTGCTGAATAAAATAGAACAAATCAGGGAGAATTCTCTGATAACTATTGATTACGTCATGGAGATTCAGGGACATATTAGAGGTAGGTAATATTTAGCAAATTTTATGCATTTACGAAGTTTTCGAAATTGTACTAATTTATATTCATTAATTTCAGCGTTAAAGGAGCTTTATTTGAAGATCGCACCTATTAGTGCCTACATTGAAGACACATACATAACACAGTTATTGAATTATGCATCTTCAATGGTCCCCCCTAGATTTTTCGTACCGGATGATGCAAAGAAGATGAGGCCACTGGTTGCAACCACTGGAGTATGCATGTCCGATTACATAATCGTCGATGCAAAAATACTGAGCGATCCTTTAAGGCTGCAGAATTTTAAAATCGAACCTCTCTCGATCCTGCTGAGTGTACACACTTCTGTGCGACTGTATGTAGCTCTGGATCATTCACCCTTGTACTTTGGTACTTTTGAGAAGAAAAATGTTTTAACCACACCGTACAGACTCGGCAATGCACTTACGATGCATTACTTGTCTGGAGCTATATTTGGAGCAGGTGCATACATTGCTTGCTATCTATTTGCATTATCAATACGATACTTATTCGTTCAAAATCGTAAAAATTTCAGGATGGATGGTTGGATCTTTGGAAATACTTGGTTCACCTGGAAGTTTAGCGCAAGCTCTCGGTTCGGGGCTCAGAGACTTTATATCTCTTCCGTTCCAAGGCTTGCTACAAGGGCCATGGGGTTTCATTGTGGGAATAACGCATGGTTCAGCTAGCTTGATGAGACACGTTACCGCGGGTAATTTTAATCAATTCATAGTATGGTGTTTTATTAATAATCTTAAGGAGTTGAAAATAATGCAAAGGTGTTTTTACATCCTTTAAATGTCTTTATTGTTTGGCATTTGAAAATTCGAACAGGTACTCTGAATTCTGTGACAAAGCTGGCATCCAGCGTAGCACGAAATCTAGATCGTCTAACCCTGGATGAAGAGCATTTGCAAAGGCAAGAAGAATCTAGAAGGATGAGGCCTCAAGGCATGGCTCAAGGGCTCTACCAAGGCCTAACTGGATTAGGCATGAGTGTCCTAGGTATGCCATCAAATAGGCTGCGGAGCTATATGCAAAATAAAAATTTTATTTCTTCTCTTAGTAATCTCAGTAACTTATGGATAATATAATCGAATTCTTAGAAGCTTCGAATATTTTCATTATTTTGTGCTTTACTTACTCATTTTTGCGAAAACCAACAACTTTTATTTCAATTTCAATTATCTAGGCGCAGTTGCTGGTCTTGCTCATCATCCTCTGCAACAAGTTCTGTCAGGTGAAATAACAACTAAAAGTCTCGTGACTGGTGTTGGTCTAGGACTAGTTGGAGTAGTCACAAAACCTCTGAGTGGAGCTGCAGAGTTAGTTGCTCTGACAGGGCAGGGACTACTTCAGGGTGCAGGCTGGAATTCTTTGCCCTCTGTAAATAGTCGATAATCTATACTGTTTCTAAGCACTATTGGCGAGATAGGATAATACTAGATTTTCCTTCACAGCCTCGACAACGACCAGTGGTTCAATATACAACGGGAAATAATAATACATCCATTAGGTATGCTTGGTGGTTGCTACCTCTGCTGGAGCAGAATCATGGCAATATTCTACACGTTACCAATGCGGACTATGTGATCCAACAAGGCAGCAATCGTGCTGTTACCTTGGTTCTAACAAGGCATGCACTGTTACTGGTTAACACGGTCGAAGACGCTGTGGAAAGGATACTTTTGTTGAAAGAGTTAACGAGTGCCGATCATCATCTTGATTCTACTATAAGCTTGTACTGTGTTCCCGAAACGACACAGAACAATAGGCCTGTATCACCTACTCCATACGAGGTATGACGTACAAGGTGGCAAGCTTACCATACTATTGTCAAATGTTATTATTATTAATAAAATATTTTACAGATGGATCAAGAAATGAGAGCACGCGTAGCAGAATACGTGAGAACCAGCAGCACTGGTTTAGCCAGTGTTTCAACAAACAGTGATGGTCAGTCCGACATTTTTGAGAATGTTACCCCTCATTCTGACCGTACTTTAACCTTCTACGTTTCCCCTGATTCGCGCAATTATTTATTATCATTGTTCAACATCGCCAAACGGCAAAGTCAAGGCAGCGGATTCAGAGTATTATGAAGAATAGATAGAGCGTACTATATTATTTTTATCAGACCACGGACAAAGTGGATAAATAATATTTTTGAAAAATGGAAAGTGATAAGTCAGTATTACGCTTTAGGATTAAAAATTCTTTGCTAACTGCAATACGTGAAAAACACGTATCAAGACTACACGAGATCCATATTTGTACATACATATCCGCCATGAGATTTGTGATCTTATTTACGAAGAATATTCTGATATGTTGCAATTCATGGGATTAACGACAATATACGCAATTCGGAGCTCATTCGTATAAAGGAAATGTTTTTGCAATATTTATAGAAAAATGATTGTAAAGTAAAAAAATTCCCCATGCCTTTTATTGACTAAGCTACGATAATAATATAATGTACATATCCTCGAGCAATCACATTGTCTTTATATAAATCGAAACGCGACGAATATGATTCTGTAATTCGATTTCAAGCAATTTTTGTGCATATTTTTCATATATGCGATTATAAATATTTGCAACATGCGATTTATTGGTAACAGGGAAATTTTTGTGACTTAAAAATATAATATAACATTATCCGATTGTTATGTGTTATTTACACCACGACTGAAAGTAGACGAGTAGAGTGCAATGAAGTGTAAAAAAATTTTATACGTTTATTAAAAATTATTAGATTTTATTTACGATAATCGGTGTAACAGATTTATGGAAAATATAAGAATGTGATCGATGCGAGAAATTACTATTCTTGTTTCTTGCGAGTGCGCGAATTGTTTATTCGAAAATGCGTTTTATTTCATTGTTCTTATAAGCTGCGCCGCATAGTGTACATCGATTGTCTTGGATGGATAACAATAATTTTCTGCACAGAACATGTTTGCATGGAAGATCATAAAAAATTCTGTTAGTGCAGCAGGTACAATTGAACTTGGAACTTACATCATTTTTCTCTGATCTATTGCCAAAGTGTGGTGCCATTGAATCATAGCTTGCACTGTTAGTGGCATTACTCTTTACCTCAGGAGATGCGAAAGTCTTTCTTTTCTTCGGTGGCTTAGGTAAAGTGATAGCAGTTCTTTTGTGAGACATTACAACGACTGGCAGTTTATGGCAGAACTTCTTATTTGCTTGTGTGTCTGTTGAAGAACAATGCAACTTCGGCTTAGGATCGTTTGAACACTTATTGAATACGTTCTCTCCTAATAAATATTTTGGAATTTCGGCCGTTTTAGTCTCTGGTGCATTTGAGGATACTGCACGACCTAAAACCCTTGGCAATCTCTTAATCTCCTCTGCATTGCTATTCTCAAGCAGAAACTTATCTATTCTCATTTTCAGTGCAGTTGCTATTACAGGCTTACGATTTTCGCTAAAGGGTACACCTGTGAAAGGATCAGTCAGTTTTCTACCCCATAATGCCTCAGTTTCCTCGTGCTTTTGCAAGGTAGTTTGATCAATCATTTTTCCACTGGGCAACAAGATAGGCTGTGTCATGATTTCCCATGTGATGGCGTCTAAGAAAGCTTCTGGCACTTCTAAGGGTGATTCTAATACTTCTTTCAAACTACAATATATTTACAAAACAAATAATTTTATTTTAGAGGACTATACACAAAATATCTGTTTCTTTTGCATATAATCCTTTAATGATATTTACCTGCTACTTGGAATAGTAATTTTGGATTGCTCTACAGACTCAAGCACACTGAACTGCTCTTTACACTGTTCCTTTTCTGCAGACTCATGCAATTCAGTTTTATACCACAAAGTGGAGATACTGGCTATAGTATCCTTCCCGCATTGCGATGCAACGCTTCCCCACACCTCGATCTTTCCTAATGCAGGTACAGAGTTGTCTGTCTTGCATATGCATATCCTTAAATTGTTTACATAAGTTGCTAAATGTCCCAGAGACGGTTTTATGTACCGTTTCAGAAAATTTGCAGGGACTGGGAGTGTTTCATGATTGATATTAAAAGGATAGAGTACCAATCCAGCGTTCGAGTGGTTTAAATATCCACTAGCCAGTGGAGTGTACGGTATGCTGTGATCACTGCTCGTTTTAGCATATATTTGAAAGCCTGACGACTTTTGCGAGCCGACGAACGGCCAAATAACGATGTAACTGATGGATACATTACAAAGAAAAGTGATGTCAATGTTAACTGGAGGTTTGATACTTGCGTACGCTAGGAAACCTTTATCAGAATCGTTTATTAAGTTGGAGACTTCATATCCTTCCGTGCTGACGGTGCTGCACTCGATTTCTGGCCTCAGTCGCGGGTCGCAGAAATTAAAAAGCATTTCTCCACTGTGAAGAAACGAGCAACAACATTCTCAGATGAAAGGTTGTTGTTTCGAATTGATACACGAGTCACACGAGCAACATTTTTCATTCAAATTATTTCAAACAACCACTACCCATTTTGTTGTCAATGTAGGTTTAAATCAGCTGTCGGATCAGGTTAGGTCACGTTGAGGTTAGGTTGAGGTTAGACGAGATACTCTCGTCGGTACTCTAACCACCGACGAGAGGTAATATCTAGTTATCACCGATAGTTATCAACTGATAGTGATATTGATTTAATAATTTACAGAGACACCGACGAGATACTGTCACCTGCTGTCACCTTACTGTTAAAGACTGCCAGTGCTAGCCTTATGGGAGATCATGTCACTCGAATAATTCGGTGTTTTCTTACGCCCTCTAGGATGTATCTCATCTCGACGTGATCTCGTCGGTGCACGGTGCACAGTGCAGGACAGTGCAGCAGGCCACTGAGGAGGTTCTCGTGAGAAGGCAAATCATCACGGAACCATATTGATAATCATGAATTGTTACATTCTGCACCGAACGTATATATTTCAAAAGCAAAATTCAAGGACAAAAAATTCCTAGAAATATTGAGTATAATTTTAGAAAAATCAACAATTCCTACTTCAAATTTTATATGAGATCCTCAATTTGTAATTTCAAAATATTTCATAAACGAGAATTATATATTACTTTTTTATACATAAATGTTCAAAGAATCAATCTGCGTGGGAACAGAAATATGTTGAAAAACACAGTAAGATTAAGAGTTAGATCAAGACTTTACTGTAAAAAATTAGATGGCAAGGTGGTCATGCCACCTTTGCAAAGGAGTGCTTGTCGACATCGTTGGCAAAAGGAATTATTATAAATATTAAACAGCTAGAATTAATAAATTTATCATAGTATTATGTTGAATAAATTAATGCGTGCGAATGATTTAAAAGTTATTCTGTATCTCGAATTTTATTGCCTATTTTTACGAAAAAATTAGATGGCAAGGTGGTCAAGGGAGTGCTTGTTCACATCATTAAACAGCCAGAAATAATAAATTTATCTGTGAATTGTATTGAATAAATTAACGCGTGCGAATGTTAATTCATGGTTAATTCAGTAAAAGTTATTATTGCGTATCTCGAATACTATTAGCCACTTTTACTAAAAAATTAGGTGGTCAGATAGCCAAGGGAGTGCTTGTCGACATCGTTGTAAAATGGAATTGTTATAAACATTAACCAGCTGGAAATAATAAAATCAATAATTGTTGTCACCACTATAAAATAGTATCCATGGAGTCCATAAGTGTCGAATAAAATCCTCACAAATCCAATTACATATCCACAAAAATGCACATGGGGCCCCAAATGAGAACCAATAAGGTATGAATGCATGCATCTGTCACTTGATACGTGACTGTCGCGCACCTCTATGACGTACGCAACGTACACCTCTGTTGGTCGCGTTGCCGCATTTTAGGCGGATTTTTAATTGTTAATAACTAAATAACGAAGCCGAAATCGTAATTTTTTTATTCTTCATTTTCGTCTTAATTATCGTCGAGAACCACCCCTTAAATTTTCTCCCACCTGTAGTCGAACACTCTGTATATCAAACCGTCCGGGGGTGACGATTCTCCATGACGTCATCGGTCGGGACAACATCCCCGTTCCAAGGATGCAAGTTCGACCCGAGTGTCATTTATTGTTTAAAAGCTTCGCGAAATAGTTCGGTTTCGCGGTAGTAGTCACGGTGATTTAGCATAATATTGGCATTAAATAAAATGAGGTTCGCGCTATTTCCGTGCCGGTAGAGTGAAATCGATTGAAAGATATAAAGCACACACATATCTCATGGAAACGCAACAAGCGTCGATGCACGAGGCACGCATCGATTTCACCGGGAAAACATGAGTGGCAGTAATAACAGACAGAACGACGCGAGCCCCGTGGCTGTGGCTAATAGCGAGTTTCAAGTGCAATGCGAATATTTTACTGGAACGGGTGAGTGACAAAATTATCGTGAACAACTTTCTCGGGTTCGGAACGCGAACACGAAACCGTGTTCGCAAGAACCTTACGAAAACTGTTTCTCTCTTCCGATAATCATATTCCCGCTAACGAAATTACATTTTCTTTTCGACTCCAGAGTAAGTAAACGATTATTCACGTTTTTTCGGTCTTTTGCATTCGTTTTCCTGTGCTGTTTGTAGCGGATAGACGATGATATATTTCTGTATATACATATTCATGTTCATGTAACACCTGAAGCTCACCACCTGTTAACCATACTGTAATATAATTTCCTACATGATGTTCATAGCATTATTCAACCAGATCCGACAGGAACGATCGCGAGTCTCAATTCATACTTACCGTGCTTTGTATAATAAAACCATGCTAAATTAGTAGCTTTGAAAGTACAATAAATATGTAATACTAGGCCATGTCCTTTTCCATTATCTGACCAATCCGTGCGTAATACTTCTTACGCGCATATTATCGTTGTTACGATTTTTCGAAATGAAATACACGAAAATTTCAAGCAAACCTTTTTTCAAGTATTTTCGTTACCACATTGTTTACACAATCCCTATCCTACTACCATATACAATTAAAAATTATGTGCCATTCAATATAAATGGTATTATCATTGCAAAGATGTACGTCGGAAAACAAAGGACATGGCACACCTGTAGATACGAAATGCCGGACTAGTGGAAGTTGAAGAGTAGACAGTTATAAGCAGAGAGCTGTAGTACAGAAGATAGAGAAAGAATCAATTTGGTACGTAGTAACAGAGCCTGCTGCGGGAGCAAATAAGGATAATGAGTCACGCTCAGCAGCATGTACTTGCTATTGCAATAGTCCTTGCTCTGATAGTGGTTTTCGGCATCCATGTCTTCCTGTTTCCTATGTACACATCCAACCCACCAGCTCGCCACATTAAGATCTCCACATACGAACAAGCTCTTTGTCGTACTACATTAAAGAATATCAGAATACCACCGGAATGGAGAAATCCATGTCCAAAATATGGAATAGTATCCGCAGTTCAAGGTGGTAGACTTGGCAATCAAATTTGGGAGTATGCCTCGGTATGGGCAACAGCTAGACGAACTGGACTAGAACCGTTCATGCCACGCTGCATACTGAAGACTCTGGAGGAGTATTTTGAAAATCTTAGTATTCCTCCACTCAGTTACATCGGAAGATGCAGTCTAGATGTTGGGCAAGTTGTTAATTCTCTTGCACAATGGAACAGCACAGAGCAGAACATTATAATACCAAGGTAAATCACTGTAGTCTATCTGCGATATAGTAGGTGCTCGCTCATTGCACTCCCGATCAAATGCCTGTTCTTTACATGAACCTCACTTGTTGCATTTTATTTGTGCAAGGTGGGGAATGTAGCTTATATTGTTACATGTACACATTAATTACAGCTTCAGTACAATAGTAGTAGAGTTATAGGTGGGAAATAATTTTGGTTCATTGCTAAAATCTTGAATTTTGCATGAAATTCTAGTCCCATTTTCGTGCAACAAGCGAGTACCTATTGTAATCAATTGCTCCACATTTTAACGCTTTTAATACGATTGTAGACACGCAGCTTACTGGTCCCTCATTTTGGTGTGGTTGGATGATGTACGAAGAGAATTTACGTTTAAGCTGAATTTGAGAATGTATGCAGAAAGGGTACTAAAAGAGATAGCCGAGGAGTACAAGATGCTCGAACCGACGTTTGTGAGCGTACACGTAAGAAGGTCAGATTATATAGATTATCTGTGGAAGAAATTGAGAATTAGACCCGCTCCCGTTAGTTATTACTTTGCGGCAATGGATTATTTTGCTGACAAATATAGTAACGTAGTTTTCGTAGTAACTAGCGATGATATAGCTTGGTGCAAGTCTAATTTGCATAGTAAAAGACATAGAATCAAATTCGTGTCCGATGTGGACGCGAAAGGTCCCGGCAAAGACTTGGCAGTTTTATCAGCTTGTAATCACAGTATTATAGATTATGGTACGTACGGTTCTTTTGGCGCAATTTTGGCTGCCGGCGAAACTGTCGTGTATAATGTAACAACATACTTTTCTACCCTGATTGCCGAAGTTTTGCCAAACTGGAAGATAATGAGTTGAACAAAAATCAAAAGAATACTTTTCATGGATCTCATATTAGAAATAACGCGTGTACAAATACTTTGTTAAGAATACTTTTTATATGGTGTATTAACTGTTCGATTTGTTCAACATTATAATAATAGAGAGGACAGTTTCTCTGTTGTCTACATCAAAATTTTAAATACTCGAAAACGATATTTTCTAGACAATTTGTTAGTTGTTTGTAATTTCTGCATTTGCCATTTCAAATTCGTGAATAGCAGCATTCGTTTTCAATAATAATATATATGTGCAGGCAGCATGCAATTAATTATTTATACTGAACATTAAAATTTAAAGGATTTTGAGTTCAATAGAATTGTTATGTTTGCTGTAAGAATTTAAAACTCTGTTTTCATAATTCCTAATGAAGCAACCAAATGAAAGTGTAACGTTATATTTCAAAAAGTTTTTATCAAAATGATATATATATATATCTATAATGCTGATATAAATTGCTTAGAGATAATGTGCATAGTTTTTCACTCGATTATGGCACTATTAGATAAATATTAGAGAACTGTGCACCCTTAATGGTAGTAAAGAAATTTGCATATTTTAAAGAATTTGTAAAAAAATCTAACATAGAAGAGGGATACAACGGAACAATGGACCACTAATGTCTAAAATTAAAACAGATACTTATTTTTTTTACTACTGAGATTATTCATACTCTCGTGGCCCTGAACAATTAAATAGACTCGATATTCTTTTGACATGATGAACCAATATCAACTGAGCCTAATCGAAAAATCTACACAGCAAAAAAAATGAAGCTGAGCAAGCTTTACAGTGGTCGGAAATTAGGTGCAGTGACTTTTGAATATATTTGTATTATTGTTTTCGGAATCAGAAGTTTTGACTAGTGTAGAGTTGTTTCCTGATATGATGTAACAATCGGAGATGAGAAGAAAGCATAGTTAAATGTATTTGCATTACGCGTTAAGTCTATCATACAAAGACAAACTTGCAGATATAGATAAAAAAAAAGTATTGATGATCTATAACTCTTATAATGTACAATGATTTCAACTGTGATTCTATTTCTTATTGTGCCAAAATTCGTAATGTACATACACATATATAGAGAAATATACGTATATATACATAAATATCTATATGGATATATAAAATATAAATTCATATGTGTGTACAAAATAACATATGCGTTCGCTGGTGCACGTATTTGTACATGTACACATATACCATGGAGTTATATCTATACAAGGTATTATATAATGTTTACAAATGTGTAAAAACAAGAAAAGGATAAATTATTTCTTCACTTGACAATTAAATATTTCTGAAACGGACAAAAAAATCAATAGATCGAAGGAGGAGGTATTTTACATAAGCCCAGTATATAAGTGTTTGAAATTTATTAACCACGTGACCTGATATATTCGATTTATAATATTTTATAAATTAGTCTAGTCGATGTGTCTATGTGTCTATATATATATATGTTAATATATATCTATACAAATATATAGATAAATATATGTATACTTACATAAAGCGTCTTCAATGTATTCAATGCCTGTTAGTTGTTATTTAGGGAAAAAAGAAGAAGATATGGTTGAAAAAAATGATACAACAATTGTATCACAATTTAGAATTTATAAAAGTGTTAAAACAGGCATAGTTTCAAATGTGTACAACTTTCAGGCACTGATATGATCTGCTCTGTACATTCTCTGTGATAACTTTACGTAATTTATAAAAAAAAAAGTAAGACGGATGTGTTGAAACGTATTTGTTTTACAAAATAAAAATAGTATATGTCGAAAACCATTTATACTCTCTTTTTATAAATGTTCTTTTCTCAAAAGCTTCACTAACTACTGATGATGATCATTTCAATGATCAATTCGAAAGAAATGTTGCAAAATAAATTACAGCTAATTTATTAACATAGACTAGCGATTTACAGTAACAAGTCCAGCAGGGCCGAGACCTAATTTCGAAGTTACTGATTTTATTTTTAAAGGCTGAAAACCAAGCTCGCTTTTTGGGATGCCATACTCTTGTAACTTTGCTTCGTACGTTCTTAATAAATCATCGTGCGCCTTACAAACTTTTGCTAATTCAAACTGAAGATCTTGTATCGCAGTGTTCTTTCTAGTCAGCATGTTCTGTAAAAGAGAAAATGCATCATGCTACCGCAAAAGTGATGAGAATCAATTAATATGCAGACCTCTAATTTCTTATTAGCATGGATAACAGCTTCCGGGTCTAATTGAGCAGCAGCAAGCACCTCGCTGATCTGTGCTTCTCGTTGTTCTAACAAGTCAGATAATTTTTCAAGTTTCTTTTCCAAAAGTACATTCTTCAGGCCTGTCTTCTGCTGAAGTTCTAGTATAGACGAGACAAATCTCGAGTGTAACTCATCTCTTTCGGACTGGCACTGATAAATAAAACATACTCATAAATCAAAGTAAAAGCAATCTCTATTAAAGGAAAAATAATGTTATACCTTCTCGAATCGTAACTCCAATATTTCGTTTTCCCATTTCAGATTTTCGGAATCTTTCTGAATAATTGCCAGCCTCTTCTTGGTAGACTAAAACAAATGAAATTAAAATATAATATACAATTAAGTCGTACAAATAGAAAGTTATTAAAACACTAACAGTTAATGCTTGTTTATCTTTCTCATAATTTTGGAGTTGATGAGCGAATTGCGCTACAGACTCTTCGAGCGTTTTCAAGTCTGCAGAATATTTCTTGTTCTCTGCAATCAATTCTCGTACTTGTTTCTTCATCCGCTCTTCGTTATTTCTCATTACTTCCATTTGATCCTGTAGCGTTAATAATAAAGTAATATTGATAGCTCTATATTTTATGCTAATCATACCTTCATGCTTTTAATTAAGGACAAGTTGTTCAGGTTAATGTCGTTGAAGTAAGTTTTCATTTCTGAGAATGCCGTCTCGTGATTTTTGATTAAATTATTGATCTGTATGTTCTTCCGCTCTTCTACTTCGGTTATTTCCATACGATGTTTCAGAGTAAGGGACTCATACTGATTCGCTAACTTCTGCTCATACTTTTGCTCTATTTCCATGGCTTCGGTTTCAAATTGTTTCGTTATCTTATCTATTTTCTCTGCATTTTGCTAAATAATAAAGATCAGTTGCTGTAAGTCCATTGAATAACACCAGAAAATTCTCCCAATCCTTCTCTCCCTCTTTCTCTCATACCAATTTTAATGCACGTATCTCGTTCAAATGTGCTGAATCTTGCTCTCTTATTGTCTTCTTCAGATCCTTTTTGTCTTTATATAATTCATTCTCTTGGGCTACGTGATCGTCTTGGGCTAATTTTAATGCGACCATGTGTTCAGCTTTGGTTTCCGATAGATTCGTTTGATGTTCATACATCAAGTGTTTCACTTTCTGTTTGTACAATTTCAGTTCTGTCTCGTGCTTCTCAGTTACTTCTTCCTTCTCACGTTCTTTATTTCTTCGCAGACAATATCAGTTAAATATGAGATCAAATATTCAAGTTAAAAGAGACGTACCGGACGGTTGCTCGAGCCTCTTCTAATTGATGTCTTGTGATTTCCCAAAAAGTCCTAAGCTTATCTCTTTCGAGCTGGAAATAATTTCTTTCTTCCCTTTCTCGTTCCAATTCTTCAAGTATTTTATGAGCGTACACCTCCAGCTGTTCTCTATTCATTTTTGATGTATCTGTCCCATCGACATTGTCCGGCGTCTTTGCCTTCTTTGGTCCCTAAAAGATGTTTGCAGGAAAATAAGAAATCATGCTACTCAGGAATAAATATAATTACTACTTTGTCAAATAAATCTAGAAGAGAAAGATTAACACTAGATTTACGGAACGCGTTTTAATATTTTTAATTTACGAATTATTCAACACATTTTTATTACTTTGGGTACATATTATTAAAAAAATAACCAAAAATTTGGAGACATAGTCTCGTTATTTTTATAAAGTAATGTAAAATAGTCGCTTTTAGTGCTCTGCAAACCTAATGTTAAGAACTCACCATTTTGGATAAAAAATTTCTATCAGAAGAAGAGGCAATCGGAATACGCGACACAAATCACAGATTTAGGATGAACGTATAAATAATATCCTAATAAAATAAATTGTAGACAAGCGCAAACATGTTAGCTGTCACAAAACATTTATAATGGCATTGACAGTTACAAATGGAAAGAAAACGTCACTGTTTGACTTTCAAGCATGGATGACCATCTGTTTTGACTGAATAGTTGCTAGGCAACTGAAATTCAAAGGATATGTAAAACACGCTAAATGATAACACTCTGTTTCTCATTATCTGCATCGTTTATTGAAAATTATGTCGATACAAAATGCGAGGAGTTAAGAGATGCATGCAGATCTAATGATTTGTACGATTAAAAAAGTACTTTTAGTTTTGCAATAACGATGTCAAGCCGTTTTAACATTTCATGCCAAATGTTGAATTATTTATTAATATAAGACAGTACATTTGTCCTTGTTTCGTAAAAAGAAACACAGTAACAAATCTAGTTTTGTTATATTTTTAAATTCATACAAATATTAGCTATAACATCAAACATATCATAAAATACGTATATCAAAAGCATTTTTTTTTTGTTTTCATAGTGCTATAGTACAAATATTCGTGTGATATTTCTCCGTTCTATTATTTACGGTGTTGTAAATTAATCTATAAAAAATGCCTAACAATATATTATGCGTCTACATCTTGAGGCACCTGATGCATAATATGTTAAAAATTCTGTAGTAATAAATATAACTTCTAAATCTGGCCACCGACCATTACATACGTACTTTCTATTATTTGTAACAATTGCTATAACATAACGTTGATCTTACTATTCTACGAACTTACGTTTAAAAAAGAGGTATTAATATAACAATAATTATACTAGTAATGGATAGTTAAAGTAGATAGTTCTCAAATTATTGCTTGTCCTCTATGATTGTGAATGATAAAAAAATTTATAAAAATGACGAATCACGAAGAATCGAAGAATGTATTTATAAAAAATATTTGGAAAGTAAAGTATGAGGTAGACCCATGTTACTCGTACAAAGAATGTTCAGCTGAGTTTTATGCGTTCGACTTTTTGGTCCATTATAATTTCTTATGTAAACTCGTGCAAAGTTTGTGCCCACATTAGGTCTTTTTACAATGATCGTATAATATGTTTCGAAACAATAACTTTTCATACTGTGCTTACTTGTTAAAATTGTAATAAATATAATGATAATACAATCCTGATTTCAGGCCTCCGCTGCCATTGTTAAAATTTCATGTAGGATTATTAATTGCATATACAACATATACGACAATTCCTGAGGAATTAAATAATATATATATATACAACAATATATACAACTGCTTTCTTTAAAAAAGATTCACTTGAACTGGAGTATCAAATGGAATGCTATATATTATGCAATTTTTCGCCAATTTATTCGCTATTGAATTGGAGCAGACATCCTACTGCACCAAAGTAGCCCTGTAAACGGAAGTAAAGAGAAAAAATGTAACATCATTTTTTGTAATACAGAATCTTTTTACGATTAAGGGGGTATTCTGGTTTTTCATCTTCCAATCTTGCAAAAATGACCTCGAGAACCAGAATACCCCTCCGTAAAGACATTTCAATGTAGTTTACCTCGTGCTCTAAGAACACAGCTTTCATTGTTCCTTTAGACCAATAATCCATTGCATAGGCCAAAAGTTTCATCGATATATGATTTACCCTGAGGAAGTTACCCACAAATACTACCTGAAATTTTCAAGCGAAACGATTACCATGATATCGAACCGGTTCTCCGTAAAATTATATGTAGTGATTTTCTACTCATTTCTTACCCTTTCGATTTTCTCTTTCACAGCGCACATACGCGCAATGGAGCCGATATTGTTCGTAATGGTGACAAGCGTAGCGTGCGCAAGGTCTTCCTTGCTGACTGCATTGCGACGTTCTTTAGAATTCATCTGACCAAAACTGTATACATGATCAAAACATGCAAGTAAATTTCTTCAATAAAAAATTAATTAGACAACTGAAAAATGAAGTCCAGTATACTGTGCTATTGATATGCTGTACCTGCTCGCGACGAGGTCTCCGGCGAGACCAAACTTTTCATAACCTCCGCCATAAATGTCTTTAACCAATCTATCCACTCTGTTATTATCACCTCTTGTTGCTAGTTCGATCGCCTCTTCGAAAGTATTGCATCCAGTTAATAAACAACACAATCCCAAGAATGTACCGCCGCCTAGACTGAATACGAAATTAATCAATTAATATAAAAGTGCCTCATAGTTATCTATAAACGTTGTCAAAGAAATAACATACCTTGTACCAGATATTCTTTTATAATTATCTGGTCCATAAACTGCTAATATGCTTACTCCCGACCCTATATTTACAAGCTGCAAAAAGATATTTATTAAACACAAGATACAAGTTTAAAAATATATAGAAAATATTTATAGAAACATACCACGAATGGATAGGGTTCAGAAAAATCATATGGAACTTTCTGACATTTATCATTATCCGTAGGATGAGACCAGTAGTAACATTCACGTGGATTCGTTGTCTCTACGTAAAGCAGGCCACGTATTAAACTGTCTAATTCGTCAAATTTCGTTAAATTCATATTTACTTCCTATAAAGAAAACATTTATTGGTGTATTTCTATATTTGAAATGCTACAATGTAACAAAAGGAAGGACTCTCACTTGTTTAAAATTTTTTTCAAATTTATATGCACCCCCGCCAGTGGCACAAACTGTTGTCACCAGACTAGCCATACCCTTAGACCTTGCTAATGCTAAAAAATTTCCCATTTCACTTGTTGGGAATCTAATGAAATGCAGTGTGCCACGTCTACCCTTTATATTAACATTGTCCATCTGTAATAAATGCAACACTCAGTATTAGGATTCTTAAGGTGTATCAAAACATTGATGTATTGAACACGTTTGCGACCAGTGTCACATATGTGTGACGATCACAATTTTGTGTATCATACAAGGAAAATTAAATTAATTCTTTGCATGTCATTGTTTATATAGCGAAATAAATCGCGTACGTGTTAAACCATTTGCTCGTTTAAAGAATACCTGCAGATGTGTATCTCTGTGGCCAGTTTTTCCATATGCAGAATTCTTAACTAGATACCGCCTTATACTCTTCAAAACTTCCACCTCTGCGTCAGCTTCATCCCTCGTAATATCTTTTGGCTCAAAGTATACTAATTTGCATAATGTACCTCCTATGTCCATACCAAACCATGGCATTGCTGAAAAAAAGAACGGGAAAGTATTACATCCTTATAAATACAAGTGTACTGCATTGAAGTTATCATTGAAATATCAAAAGACATTCCAAATGCTTTGTCAAATAAGATGCAACTGTTACAAACACTTTAATACATTGAAAACACAAAAACTGTGCAGATGGCAAGGGTATGCAAGCAACAAACACATTGTAAACAATTGGGACATTAATAAATTTGATAACAGATTCTTGTACCATCCACACGTCAGATGATGACTAAGCAAAGTGTTTAAGTTCTAATTCTAACATTGTCACCATGAAGAATCATTTTAGATTATCTAGAAGATAATTTATCTTTGCCTAGCCATTGTCTAGTGTGCGGACGATACTCATTTATGGATTCTTAGGAATTATTGGTTACAAATATGTCAATATTAAAATATATGTATATATGAACATAGTAGAATTAAATAAAAGTGGCTAATCTAAACACACATACAGTCGAATAACTCACAAGGTGTTGAGTGGTCGTTGGACTCTTTGGCTGTCATCTCAGTATCAGCAAAGCCGTTGGATGTCATAACTGTCGAAGTTACAGGATTCTTATAATTTTGAGGCCTCATTGTCAAACTTCAAATTATTTACGAAGACTTCCCATGTGCTGGTCAACTTGTCGACTAAGAGTTAAAGAAAACACACACAGAAATTATATATTAATCTCAAACTGGACATTATATAACATCATATTTCAAAAAAAGTTTTGTGTGCGTAATTGTATTCGGAATTACAACAAATGCCAAAGGTTGCTATTTAATTATGCATACCATGTTTGAAGAATATGAACGCATTATACTCTATTGAGGATTCTCATATAAACCTACGACACTTCATATGAACCCATAATAGTTTCGATTAAACAAAATATTATTTATATTAATTAACAAATCGAGATCGGTCGAGATCGGACCAATGCAAAGTAAGTTCATACTATTCGTAGCAAGGCCAAGAACATCGACTATATATTGGCATTATATTATATTATTTGCATTGTATTTTAATATGCTAATAGTGTAGTTTACACGTACAATATTGTGTCACGCGTTCCTCCGTAAAGTAGCGCAAGTCGCGTTCCCTGTCATACCAAAAACATGGGCCGCTTGTCATGATTGATACGAAAAATAATTAGTTGAGAAAGGTACATAATAGCGTGAAATTTCAATTGAAAATCGCACGAATACGTGACACCGCGCCCATGTCATTAATATCTACAGTTCACGATGCTCATCGTTGTATGTATTTATACGTTCACGTGCGATCCCTGAAAAATGGAATCGCATATCTTCCGAATAAAATGATAACTGTGCGTCAACGATAGGAGATCGATACGCGTCACGTTAACGTCATTGTAAGTAAAGTAATTCAGAGAAAACATTGATCGATGTTACAGAACTCACTTGCAGCAGGGCAACGCCTCCACGGCGAGCTTGAACGAGAAGCGTACGGTGTACGCGAATGCACGCGCGTAACTGTGCGTTCGCTTGTTTGTAACGGTGTGGAATCACGTGATTCACGACGACCCTTCGTCTTCCAATTTTCGTCAACGAAAAGAGGGAAAAATA
The DNA here is from genome assembly GCA_028455795.1 of Lasioglossum marginatum. Classification (NCBI taxonomy): domain Eukaryota; kingdom Metazoa; phylum Arthropoda; class Insecta; order Hymenoptera; family Halictidae; genus Lasioglossum; species Lasioglossum marginatum. Next base: position 11,546,948 of record CM052265.1, on the reverse strand, counting down.
CTGACGAGGTGATTGATATCAACACACGCACAAAATACTAAGCAGTAAATATGTTTCTAAATAGTCATTTACTATTGGCTGATACAAAGACACGAGAGAGGACAAAATACAAGCGCCACTATTCCCAAGCTCGCCAACGATGGAGAAACGAAGCGATCGATAATATTGTATAATAACCTTTACGATATATGCACTTATATACGGCGCACACCATAATAGAAATAATTGAATTGAATTAAACTAATTGAACCGGCCTCGACTGTATTAGTCATTGGCCATATAATAGAAATAAGATCTTACCTGGAAGTGTCATTTTAAACGCACACCGTTCAAGACTCGCACGAATCAACCATTATCGAAATTACACGTGGAACGATTCAAATGATCGTCCCGTTCCAAAACAAACTAACACTCGACGGTTCCGTGAAATTTCGTGTCAGCTTTAAGAAATTCGGAAAATTTGTATCACAGTTACTTGGTTATCTATGGATAACCGAACTTATAAGTTCGCAATGTCGAACGATAACGACCGCTGAACAGTATCTCTCGGAAATACGTTTTACGAAGATCGGCCGATGCGGTATATGTACTCCTTCATTTGCCTTTTAAATTCCTGGAGTCTTGTCGTTTAGCTATTAAAACGTTGATTTATGTTAATTTCCTTTCTTTTTTTTACCCACGTGTAGGTAATGTAAGACCGTTGACGTCATGGACTCACATTACCAAAATTGTACGAATACGCAGGAAGATCACACGATATAACATCGACGCGAGTCGACGCAAAACCCATGATACTATATCGTCAATAAGAAATATAAAACGACACTTCCCTCAACAACACTTTAATTGCCAAACTATTCTTATCGCACCGGGTCGCATTTTGCAATCACTGAACCACATGCGTCAACCGATTTAATATATGTAAATACGATCAGAACTATTTTTAATTTACGTCAATTCACGAAAATGGTCCTCGAGTATAGACGGCTTTTCGTAGCGGAAGAAATTATATTTATGGAACAAATAAATAAATAGCATTGTGTTAAACGATTTTATTGAGATTCACTACTATTGCTTTTCGTTTATATTCAATGCTTAATTGCATTGAGCACGAGCCATCATAGATATCTTCTGTGCTTTTTGTACTATGTCTGGACAATGTTTGCGTCGTACCAATTTACAATCTTGAAAGAAACCTTCGTTCCTGGGAAATCCGTGAGATCCGTCCGAATATGTGACCAGTCCTTCATCCAGAAAATTTACCATGAAATGTTATTCGTATATCACTTACTATTATAGAAAAATATTCGTAACATTATACCTAGGCCCCATACGCGACCTCCTCGGAATTCACCTTCGTATTTCATTCCATCCGATCTCCAAAAAACCCCGTGGCCATGAAACCAGCCTTGCATAAACTCACCTTCGTATCTGGCGCATAAAAAATATTTAAATGTTGACAACCGTACAAATGAAACGAGCAATCGAACGATGGAGATTTACTTTGCCCCATCCGGGAAAATGATCACTCCTAAACCAGAGCACAATCCATTTTGGAAACCACCGTCGTAACGCGTTCCATCGGTAAGGAGCAGAGAACCAGCTCCGTGTTTCAAACCTTTCCCATTCCAATCTCCAATATACTTTGTACCATCTTCATATTTGTGAGCACCATTTTTTACCACACCTGCAAGGAAATCCCAAAAACGTGCACATTTCGAAAACAGTCCGCAACACACTCTCTCCACAGTTTTTCCCCCAAATACAAAAGAAAGAAACTGAAGATAGGAATTACTAAAAAATTACTCTTACCATCACCCATGCTTCTGGCATACTAAAAGCATTAAAGAGTAGCTTTCAGGTTTCAATCCTATTATAGAAATCAATTCTTTATTCAATTATGTACATTATGTACAAATATAGCACAGAACAGAACATAGTCAATCGAAACTTCTGCTACCGTCGCGATTTGGAAATCAAAGAAGCACAGACAATCAACATTTCGTTTATGTTTCCAAAAAAATATACATATTTGTAATTCGTACAACATTGTATTTGCAATGCAATTTCACTTAGGGTAAACAGATCACTGGTCTTGAATTCCTCCGGGGGCACCGACCAAAAACCATCGCGTTCTAGCTTCCACCGCAGCTTTTCGGACTAAGCGTTTCCGGTCATCAAGGGAAATCGCCAATTTTTCTAACACGTCTTGCTTATATATATTCAGTAAAATAATAGGATAATTGCTATAGTTCGTCAGACATTCTAGAACCGCTATTCTAACTCTCTGAAATGTACATTTGTATTAAAAGTATGAACTAATGCACAAAGAGATAGCAATTAGCAGTAGGTTTACGGGACGCGGTCTAATATCTTTAATTTACGACTATTGAGATTATAAAGATGCATCCATGAGGAATTATTCAATGAATTTATTTCTTTAAATAACGAGAATATGGCTATAAATTTTGATAGACATATTCTCATTATTTTAATAAAGTAATGTAAAATAGTCGCTTTCAGTGTTCCGTAAATCTAGTGTAAATTTCATAATGTATTACCATTGTTTTGTAAGTGATCAGTTTCAAAAATTTTGGGATGAAACATTGTGCCTTATCGGAAAAAATAACATGCCTGGTCTCCAATAGAACTTTCAACGTTATCAACGTCGAGAAAATTAATCGTTCATTGTCCAGAGATAAGGACTCTATTAAAAGCGGTACCAGCTGAAAAATAATCCATGTTATTAACTTAGTTATACAACTAGTTACAAGTACAACTTGTAACCGTGCAATAAATACCTTCGTTAAATGCATAAATAGAAGTTCCACGGGTGCTTCCTCTAATAAATACACCAATGCAGTCAAGTATCTCTGTCTCGATGAGTCCTCGAACTCGTCATTCTTTTTAATCAAATGTTCAAATACTCTTTGCTTATAAAAGATTTTGATGGTACAAAAATTTTCTTGCACCAAGGTGTCCTCCTGCTTACTCGTTAAATCTTTATATTCCTGGGCCAATCGTTGACCTACTTGATCATGTTTGAAAAGATCTGTAAGCTAAACGGACAGTATTAAAGAAGGATCAAGTATTGGCCCAGAAGGAATATTAGCAACTGATATATACCTCGTTTAAAAATATATCAACATCGCAGGAACCTCTTGTGAGTATAGCTTTTGTCAACCATAATTGTAAATATGCTGCCGCTTGCTTTACATCGACACAAGCATTTGATTCTAAGACTTTTTTGTAGTATATTAACATGTTTCGGGAGTTTTCATTATCATCGTTCATTTTGTTTAACATGACAGCTATGAATTTACATGTTGCAAGTCTTACATTAGAATAAGCACTCCTCAAAGCTAAATTACACAAATTTTCGAACAAATCTGAGGTCAGCACCAAATTAACATTTGGCCTTAACGGAATGAATATATTCATTATTAACATTGCCTTGGTTTCTGAAATGCTTGTACTTAAAGTTGCAACATATTTATCCACAATGCTTTGCTGCTCATCTAGCGTGAGCGTTCTTACAGTCAGTCTAGAGATATTTAAAATCAGATCTAATCGCTGATCCTCGGGACTGATGTCAATGGAGGATAATTTTTCAATAATGTTGCATTCGTTATGAAGGTAATGTTGAATATCATAATCAATATTTTTTGTAGCAACTAGCCTGTGAAGACACGTTAAAGCTGTAAAGCTTATTTCAGAATTGACTGCGTTTGTCTGGGACACAATGTGCGGAAGTACTTCAATACCTAATTTGTACGTTTTAGCTACTGCCGCTAATACTTCGAGTTTACGGACCTGTACTTGTATGGTTTCTTCACCTGAAACGTATAAAATATTTTACTTAGGTATCCTAAAATAAAAAGTCGTGAAGACATATTTATAAGATGCGACTCAATTTACCAATTTCCAACTTAAACTTGTCCTTTATCAAAACTGATATTTCTTGGGGATATAACGAGGCAAAAGCTAAAACGGATGCGTGACAAATCATTCTCATTTGATTGCAAGACGTTTCGATCAGGCTGCAAATCTTTTCATAAAGAGAACCTCTATGTGTTTCGTTTAAATACAATTTCTGCATTGTTAGACCAACTAGTAGTCTCGACTGCAGCTCTGCATGATCTGTTGATAATTCACTTAGATATAATTGCGGTATATCCGTCCATGATAACTCTGGAACACCTGTAAATAAATCGTTTATACATCGCATACGTCGACACATAATTCTATGAGTACATACTTTTGATATCGAATCCATGTTTAGAGCTGATTTTAATAAAACTGTTCAGTGTTTCAATTAGAATTACTTTATCGGTCGCCGTAGTCTTGACAGAGTATTGGCCAAGACACAATGGTACTATTACTTTTAATACGTGTGCGCATGATTCTTTGTTAACTTGTGCAACACATTCTAATATTTTAACAGCTGGTCTAAACATGCTAAGTTGAACATCGTACAAAGAAGACTTTGTATCTGTAATTATATTGTCAATAAAACCTTTGCAAAGCTTGATATCGCTTGATATTACCGCGATTGTAGACATGACTGTTTCTAAGCTTGCATTTTTCAGGTCCGAGTCTCCACCAGGCATAATCTCTTTTCTCAAGGCAGACCACAGTTCAGTCAGATGTGGTGTAATTCCTTTTACGCCAAACGTTTGCATGCCTTTGCATAACAGATTCAAAGAATCTAACTTGGCAACTTTAAGATTCGAAAATAATTTATCGAGTATAAGTGGTATACAAAATTCTGCGAATTCTGGTGCAGCACAAAGACAAGGGGCTAATTTTTCTGCCAGATCCTCGCGTGTTATTCCTACCCCTTCTGATCCAGACTGAAAAACGACAAGCCAAATTATAATTCGCGTTCAGAAACGATCGCTGAGATAAAGTCAGTATTGGTTGATCTAATTACAGGATTGAAGTCAACTGGAAAGTAACATGCAATGACTTCGAACATTTCCTCAGCCAAGTGACCTAATGAAAATTCTTGTATAAACTGTGGAAGTATGCTAAATAGTAGCATAAGATTTCTTGGATCTCTTTCCCCATCGATAGAGCTAATGACTCCATAGACGAAGTCTGGTCCCATAGCTTTCAGGTCTTCTATTCGGTTTTGTAATAGTATTGTGAATATTAAATATATATTACGGCGATCAGACAGCAACTGAGACTGACATTGAACATGTTCGAAAAGAACTCTGAATAAACGTTCGGGTGAATCTTGAGGTAGGTGTTTCATTTGGACCTGAAAAAATAGTTTAAAGTTTTCCTCTTTGTTTATATACAATTAGTGAACCTATTAAAACACTTACAATTGCCAGTATTCCTCTCAATGCCGATGGTATTATGCTATGATGGTCTTTAAGCCTATCACAGTAAAACGCTGTCACAAAACTTAGTTCACTTTCGCTCAAGTAATCTTTGGGCAAGTGAGACAAAATAGAAGAGAGGGCATCGATGCCCTTTTCCCGTGTACCAGCATCTTTGTCAGTGACAAATGGTCCAAGCTCCTCCACAACTGCATAAAGCTTCGCGAGTCCAGCCTGTATTTCTAAATAAATGAAAAACAATCATAGTACAATTTAAAGCCATATTCAGTTACTTAAAAATCTACAGTCCGATTCTGAATCATTCCTTCTCACTTCGAATTTCCAAAAAATTAATTTACAAATCTGATACATAAACAAATTATTTTTCCTCTGTGTGTGTATGAGCGCAAGTGTGTGAGATCAGTTTCTACTTGCCTCAGACACCAAGGTCATCTACGTATACGATCCGAATGATCAATTATGGTAATTAATACACACCTGAGGCGATCTCTTGGCATGTCGTGCTCAGTGTCTCATATTTTTCGAAAGCAGTAAGAAATCTGCCTCTAGAAACAGTGCTGGCGAGCGAAGCCATTACAAACCATGCCTCCTTGCTGTGTTACTTAACCTCAGCGCAACAATAAAATCTGTCTCGGTTCGGTCGGATTATAATAAGATCCCTGGTTCGACGAGTTTCTAAATCGAATTCGAGATAAGAGCGGCTGGATGCAGCTGTCACGTCACGTGCAACGGCGTGTCAACGAATTTTTTTCGTCTGTCGAGACACTCTCGGCGGGTGCAGTTTGTTTTATCTATTCCATCTATTTGTGCGCGTGTGAGCGAGAGTGTTTTTAGGTTAGGTCGCCCAGTGACACGATTAGAGCGCCTCTAATGGTACCGATTTGTAGTGCGATGGATAAGATGGACGAAAATGGCATGCGAGGTGTTGTTAAATTTCAGTGAAATGTTTGGTCACTCCAGCCGCCTAGGATGGGAGGCTGCATAGGTTTAACGAGGGCAAGGAACTCCTCCGTTGACGACACCACAGGGAACTCGTCGAGAGTCAATTCAGGTAAATATCTGGCCAGTATTCGTCGCGCAGAAACTCGGATCAACATCGGGCTAACCTTGAAGATACTCGAGCTTTTTCCCCTTACCTTCGTACCCAACGTTTTATTGCGTGTTATGACTCGGTATTTTGCATATTATTTTGTTGCATCGCGCTCGCGAGTTATTCGATTATCACCGTGCACAACATTGTGCTGTTTTGTTGCCGATGTCGGGTTCAAAGTTTCGTGGGTAATGCCCATGGTTATCGTATCTATTTTTCCTCGGCAAATATTTACACTTTACGATTGTTTATCGCTGAATTCGGTGCAGTGACACTAATGTATTACATCGCACGATTTCATAATTAACACGTTCGCGCGTGATTAACGCCGCTTATGATTTCGAAAAGTCTATGCCTGGTACCGCAAGAATCTGCTAATTGAAAGTGTTTATTTATTTCGAAATGACGCAGAATTAAGTCATCGCCGTTTAGATGAAGAATTTGAAATGACAGGATCGTGTTACCAGTAAAAGATTCTTTTGTTTATACAGGAAATTCAAGAAAGAATCATCCCTTATGTCATGAAGTGATTAGGTGGAGGTCAGATGTACCATTGACGGAAGGTCAGCTTAGGAGCAAAAGGGACGAATTTTGGGACACTGCGCCAGCGTTTGATGGTCGTAAAGAAATATGGGATGCGTTGCGAGCCGGGGCAACTGCGGCAGAAGCTCAAGACTATCAATTAGCACAGGCTATATTAGATGGAGCTAATATTTCTGTGCCGAATGGCTTTTTAACAGAATGTTACGACGAATTAGGAACCAGGTATCAAGTCCCTATTTACTGCTTATCTTATCCTATAAATATCGTGAAAGAGGATAGTGGAAGAGACTCTCCTGCCGATTGTTCAGGTAATAGAATAAAAGGACCTGATAATCGTACATCATTGTTACACAACAGATATTTATTTGTAATTATTTTGTAGAACCTGTTGATAGCGGAGTTGAACAAACATTAAAGCTCAGGTTGTCGACCACATCTGGTGAAGTAAAATTGCCTGTTTATAGCAAAGATACTGTTGCTATCGCTAAAAAGAAATTGCAGGTATGCGTCAACTTTTAAAAACATTATGTACAACTTGTTAATTTTGAAACAGAGTGCACAAATTTCTCTGTTCACTGATTATTGTGTTCACAGAGCCAGGAAGGTTTAGAACCATCTCGTCAAAGGTGGTTCTTTGGCGGCAAATTATTAGGGGATAAAATGCATATAGAAGAAGCGAAGATACAACCGGGTTATGTAATACAAGTAATCGTGAATCCTGAAAAGTTGGATGACAGTCCCGTAAAAACAAGCTGAACTACTGTATACGTAAGATACAAGTCACATTGAACCAACCTTTCTAATAAGCACTATCTTACACACGTTCAAGAAGTAGGAACACATTTTTTTTAATTTTATAATGTATCATTACTAAGAATAGAGCAGCAATTCTTGAAGTGATTTTTTACAATAAAATGCACTTAATTCTCGTAATATACGTAAATGTTCTAAGGATTAAATATTATTTCGTTTAAATTATAGGTTGTGATTATTTAATTTTTTTTTTTAATTTATACTAGATCGAGAAAAAAAGCATTTCGGAAGCGTTGATCGTAAAATTGGTGAATCGCTGGAAAATTCTGATTAAAATTTCTAATCGGTTTTCTGTTTAATGCATCTTGCAAACGAAGTAAGAACAAATTCTTTTGGAAATGCCATCTGAATTCACAGCAGGAAAGGTGATCATACTCAAATTCTGATATTGTCATACTTATTTGTTACTACCAACGAAGGTACTGGTGCTGTAACACTTGAGAAAAACTAAGTATATATGTAGAAAGTTATTCTGTGCTGCTTATTGAACCATGTTGCATAATGATATAATGTAAAAAATAAGTCATACACTTAAAGAAAAATTATAATAATACTAATAACAATAAGAGAATTACATAAATATTGAATATAAAGAAGACATCAATGGACAATAGAGAGAGGAAAGGAACAAGATATATGCTACTTGTTGCAATGCATTTCATCTTATCTTTTCTAGAATTTCATACCCAATTTCTTTCTTTTTTCTAATTGGAATGAAAATCGCAATTTCTATTGAGGTCAAATTGAAGCAATTGCTAATATCTTGTGTTATTTTTGCATCATAGTATAGGGCGTAAAAAATCGATTAACACTTTGTGTTTAACACGCAACACTTCTTTCAATTTTTGTAAATGGATTTTGAATATTTATAAGTCGTAAGTTTCAATTATTTAATAGGAGCAAATATTTGGCCTAATGATGGCCTGAAAATCTACGATTCCTTCCTGTAAGTACTATTAGGATATTGTATAAGGTTCTCAAAGTTAAAGAGTAATGCACAGAGAAGAAAACATAAGACTAATATTGAAAAACGTATGTGGTGCAGAACATATAATTTTTACACGATTTTATATCAGCGCAATCGTTTCGACGTTTCTATGTTATTTGTGCTTATAAGGAAATGTTTAACACAAGAACGGTACTGCAACTTCGATTTTTAAATAGCACTTAATTCATTACTTCTGCCCCATATGTTGCACAGCAACAAAAAAAAATTTGTCTGAAGGTATAACTATACAAAAGTGACATATGCATGTGAATTTATTGACTGTACTAACAAAACGGTGATATAGTTTATTTCTTATATGCATTGATCATATATAATTATATATAGTATTGCGTGTGGGTGTATGTATGATAAATGCAGACATATATACATATATGTATACAGATATACATCATCATGATATATATACATGTATATATATATCAGTTCCACTATTTTCAATTTGAGTGTCGAAAAACAAGTATATTTAATCTTATAAATAACTTATTTATAAATTGGGTAATCACGTCCAAGATAATAATACAAATGCCTGGTTAAAAATATTAACGCGTACAAAAACGCGTACAAATTAAAGTGTACAAAAACCTGTTCACACGAAAAAATCGATTATGATAAACATCTTTGGATACAATACGAATAATGGTGCAAATAAAAGAAGCACATCTCTTTTGTCTAGAAATTTAGGAAAAACCCACGTAAATACACAATTCTTCTCTCTGCTAGATCACAGTGTTCACGAATGTTCTTTATATGCGAAGAAATAGACTTTTTTTCTATTTGTATTAGCAATATGCAATTAAACTGTACCTTCATTCAATGAGACATGTGATCTTTTGGTAAAGCAATGACACTTTTTTAAAGTATTACTTTATACTTTTCTTATGTTCGCAATGGTAATTTCGCATTTACTGTGAGACATTTGTTACCAGAATGTAATTAAGACATAAGATTCTCAATGGGAAAAACAAATTCTATCAGACTGATATTAGTTTCATTATATAGTATTTGGGTTACTTGCAATATATATAAAAGAGACTGCATTAAGTTCTTTTCGATTGATGTTCAAACACCATGCAGAAACGTTTTGTGCATATAGTTAAATTACAGTATGTGTATTTTCGCACATGTTCGTGTAAAGGTTTTATCGTAAATGTTGTGTTTCTTTTTTAAAGCTTGTAATTCCTATTTGTACGAGCGGTAAAAAAAAACATTTTCCTTTAATACTCATATCCGTGTAATATTGAATAAAAAAAAATAATAAAATGTGATGTGGCACTATTGCCATGCAAGGAAATGAGAGTGACTGTAAATAAAAAAAGCATTACAATAATGAAAGTGCAATTCAAAAACGCCTAATAAATATTGCTGCTGCTTTATATTAATGTTGCTATGTTGGACCAATGCATACAAAGCGTTTTAAACAAAAGAAAAATAAATCAAAGATCGACTGATTGGAGATTAGGTAGAACAACTGCCAATAAAATAACGTTGAATTCACTGTGTTGCTAATCAGAAGTAATTAGAGGATATATTACGAAGAAAGAAAAAAAACTTTTTAAACGCTGAAACGAAATATTACTGTAATTAGATAGCAATTATCAATTAAGCAGGGTTTACACATTTTTTAAACTATCCGAATATTGAACTGCGTAATATTACTTACCAAAGCTGGTTTTTGAAATTAGGTATCAGTACAAACATTATTTAGTATTTGATACTTGCCCAAGCACAATGAAAAAAAAAAGAAAAAGGAAATGATATTAGTAGTCAGTTCCTCCTGATTTACAGTCTAGAGATAAAATTCAGTCGGGTCCGTAAGATGTAATCTTGTAATAACAAAGAATGAAGAAAAATAAAAAACAAATGAAAATGTTACAGATATGACACAATTTGTTTACTACGTTAGGATAGGTATTTATTTGTTCTTTATAAACATGGAATTAAATTTACTTACAAAACGATATAAAAATTACTTAAACTTTGATATTTCGATTGTAGGTATATTACTTACACACGTGTAAATTTATTTCTATGAATATTGATTATTATAACTTAATGCATTGTCAAATAAAGCATAATGTTGTGAAATTGTTATGAAATTATTTATCTCATTTCCTGTCTTGTGGTGGACTATCACAAATCTTCGTAACAAACGGTTTATTTACAGTCTCATTTAACAACATACTTTAAGTACTTCAATTCATGACACAACCAAATCATCGTGCTTAGTACAAGAAGACTACCAGACTGATGAGATGCGGCCAATGTTACTGGCACATGGTGCAACAATGTTGTTATTCCTAGTAATACTTGTAAATAACCAGCGCATAGGACAGCAACAACTGCCTTCTTTGCGTTGCCAGGAAGTTTATATTTTCTAGATGCAATTCCAATATAAGTTATCAGAGACAACGTGATGATACCCTGTAGAGACATAGATTTTAATATCGATTTCATGTGTACATTTAAACTGAACATACTGTACGTATCAAACATACCAAAATTCTGTGATCGAATTGTACAGCGGTTGGGTTTTCGGTAAAGTTTTTCCACTTTGGCGAAATTGAGAGTATGTCGTCCGGTATCCATTTATCTGCCATTTTTGGGAATGTATTATAAATAAGACCTGCGTCCATTCCCGCTACAAAAGCTCCGGACAAAGCAGTAAGGAAGACTAATCCCTTTGTGGAGTGCACTATCATTCTGAATCTTTTAAGTTTTTGTTTGATATCGGTCATGTTGACGTTCAAAGCATTCAAATCTAATTTCTCAGCAGGACTTAGACAGCTTAAAGCATTGTACAGGAATCCTGTGTATATTACAAATGCCATTCCCAAATGAGCAGCCAAACGGTACTGCGAAACTCGAGGAACGTCCGATTGTTCTTTAAAACGATCCTCCAAACCAGATTTTACCATATACCAGCCCATAAGTCCTTGTAAACCAATCAACGATCCTAGAACAGCTACTCTGATTTTCATTGCTGGTGTCAGCATACCTTTCGCCCAGAAATAAGTAGCTGGAACTATGAATACACCGCCTATCAAACGTCCCCACATTCTGTGCAAGTATTCCATCCACCAAATGCGTTTAAATTCTTCTAGTGTCATATCGTGATTAGTTCTAAAATAGAAATATAGATGCACAGTATAGTTTTATAATGCTTGAGTTAACATATAAACCTTACATTTTATACTCAGGAAACTGTTTGTAACGTTCAAATTCAGTGTGCCATTGGTTTTCTGTAGTAGGCATTTTTTCACCTAGCAATTTCCATGTGACCATAGATAAACCAGATTCTGTGAGTCTTGTTACACCTCCTATGACCATAGGATGAAGAAATAAATTGTTATACAGTTTTCAATTACGTTTTATTCATTTTCATGCCTGAGGTAGTTCAAGGGTATAGTATAAAAGCTTAAGATGTAATACTGAAATTTATAAAAGTTTGTTTTCCATCTTAAGATCTATTTCCCATAAGTTTCATCCACAACAACTTTTACAACAGTGCGTATACAATAATAGTAGAATAAATAGACAATTGTACCTAAGACTACGGCAACGAAGACCATGCCACTACAAGTTAACATCCATTTTCCTACAATTTTGTCTGATTTTGGGGCTGGTTTCGAGGCAAAACTTACAGCTATGGTATTCCTCTGGTTAAGTATGTTCTATAAACAATATTACAAAAGTAAGTCTTGATTTAATTTATAATGGGATGTTACTTGTAACTTAGTATGTATACCTTTTGCAAACAGGTAGGTTCTCTTTTTATTAACAAAGCTGCTCTCTTCGCAATTGTGGGTTTCAAAGTGCATGTATACAAACTCTGTCGAAGCGGTAGAAACCCATTGTTTTTTCCAATTGCTAAGGCACAATGTTTTGTTAAACTGAGCATGCTAAAAACAATGAACTTACAGTAATTATATGTTAAATTAGAAACATATAACTGCGTATATACTTACATTCTAGTATTATATTTTTATTTTCAATGATAGCTTATCTTTCTAACTTTGCTCAACAATATAATGTAAACAAATGGTATTTACTTCACATGTTTTCGTGGTAAACCAGAGACCTAAACATATAGACAGTATCGCAAAATAAATAAACAACAAAAATAATTGCAGAAGGTACGTAAGAAATGCCATCATTCGCTAATCGGTACCGGCAATTTACAATGCATTTGCCTTTTACGTCATATTTAATCTAAGTATTGTATTTGATACACATTACGGTTAAACGCATAACAAAAAAGAATATTACATATTTCATTACTCCAAAGATAAATTTCAGTGAACTATGAGTACGAGATGCTGATAAATTCAATTTGTTGCGATATATTTACAAGCTCTTTTTACTAAATATTTACAAAGAGAGTCACTTCTAACCTTGAGCAGAAGTGTCCTGAAACGAGTCAATAAAAAGGTTGGAGTATCAGTGCACATAGAATGTTCGATTTATATCTTTGGTAAAGAAAAGAGTCGAATTCTTCGATGTTTTTCTGGGGTATTCGATAAGATAATATTCTTTCAACGAAGCGAAAAATGACACAATCGTGAGCACCTTGAAGGAAGAGGTTGAGCGCGCTATCAGCACCTATTTTATATCCGATTATATGGGAATAGCGAACGACATAGAAAAAGGTAAATATTGGAGAAACAAAAGCTGATATAACTCATAAGTATTAAACTAGATATAATAGAGCCTCCCATATTTATATTAATAAACAGACAAAGGCCTTATCTCCTTGACTGCTAGATTGCAAAATATCGCTACGAAACAGCTGTTCGGATATTCGGATAATGGAAGTGCAAATACGGGAGGCCCTGTAGTTTAATTCCCTTTCATTACAAATTATTATTGAAGAAAATTTATAGTCACAGTGACATCAATATGGCGCAAAGGAACGGTGCAATAAAACTAGCTAAGCTTCGCGAGCTGATGGAAGCTGTTCCAATTGGTGGAATTAAAGGGAAAGGTATCCAGGCTCTGATTATAAATACAAGCGATGCTCATCAATCTGAATACTTGAGGGAGAGAGATAAAAGAGTTCAATTCATCAGCAGTTTCACTGGTTCTTTTGGTGTTTCGATTATCACACCGGACAAAGCTCTGTTGTGGACAGATGGAAGGTACTATACGCAAGCATTGGCAGAATTCGATCCTCCAGAAATGTGGACTCTTATGAGGGAAGGATTATTAGATACTCCGACAAGAGCTGCATGGTTGGTTTCTAACTTACCACCTAAATCCACTGTTGGTGCAGATTCTAATCTAATGAGTTACACAGAATGGGCTGTCTTGCGTACCAGTTTAACCGCTGCTGGTCATTGCCTGATGCCACTCGAAGAGAATTTAATTGATAAAGTATGGGGCAACGAGCAGCCTGACGTCAAAGGTAATACTGTTCTACCGCAGCCTCTGCAATTTTCAGGGCATACGGTAGCGGAGAAAGTCAGACTCTGCAGAGAAGAAATGGATAAGAACAAGGCGAAAGTACTTGTGATCACAGCTTTGGATGAAGTGGCGTATATTCTGAATTTTCGAGGGTCTGATATACCATACAATCCCGTTTTCTTTGCTTACGTGATTCTCACGTTAAACGATCTACATCTGTTCATTGATAAAAGCAAAGTTAGCGAGGAAGCTCAACAACAGTTAATAGACGAAGGGGTGAATGTGGTTTATCACCTATACGATGATGTATACGCATTTCTAAAGGAAACCGCAGTTGCGAGCAACGAAAAAATATGGATTAGCAGTGGTTCGAGTTATGCTATACACGCTGCTTGCGGGGAAATAAAACTACACAGCGCTATCACGCCGATAAACCTTATGAAGGCTATAAAGAACGATGTCGAGGTGCAAGGAATGAAGGTCGCGCATATACGTGACGCTGTTGCGCTTGTAAAATACTTTGCTTGGTTAGAGGACCAAGTTAAAAACAAGAAGGCAACGATCACGGAAATATCTGGGGCTACGCAGCTGGAGGAATTCAGGAAGTAAGTTTGGGTTTACAAGGTTTTAATGAATTATGCTTTATTTTTGCTGCTCCGTTCGATAAAAAATTGTGAAACACTTGATGAACATTCTACCTAATAGCACACATGACTGTGAATTTTAATAACATATTTTATTTAAAAGGGAGCAGGAGCATTTCATCGGGCTCAGTTTCCCAACCATCTCCTCGGTTGGCCCTCACGGAGCAATAATCCATTATCAATCAACACCGAAAACGGATGTGCCAATTACAGACAAAGAACTGTATCTTTGTGATTCTGGTGCACAATACCAAGACGGCACCACGGACGTCACAAGAACATTACACTTTGGCGATGCTACCAATTTTGAACGGGAATGTTTCACGAGGGTGTTCAAGGGACAGTGCCGTCTCTCGACGACCGTTTTTCCTCTGATGTTACAAGGAAATTATCTTGATACGCTTACCCGTGAGAATTTGTGGAGTGTTGGGTACATAGATCTGCCTTCCTCATAAAATGGAAAATATTCTTTATTTATATATTAAATGTACAATTACAGTCTTAATTATCTTCATGGTACTGGTCATGGAGTAGGTTCGTATCTAAATGTTCACGAAGGGCCTATTGCCATCTCATGGCGACCGTATCCTGACGACCCTGGCCTACAACCTGGCATGTTTCTTTCAAATGGTACGAAGTATAGAAGTATTATTCGCGTTCGTTACACGGGGTGTTTGGCATTAGTTGGGAAACGATTTTAGAGTTAAAATAAGATTATTAATCATTTATAAATAAAGCCGAATCGTTCCTATCTGTCGCCGAACATCCTGCATAATGCATATTGTTAATATTAATACGATCCACAACGTCATTAGAACCAGGATACTACGAGGACGAAAAGTTTGGCATTAGACTCGAAAATATCGAATTAGTGGTAAAGGCAAATACTCCGTACAATCACAAGAATCGTGGTTTCCTTACATTCGAGACTGTTACACTGGTGCCTATACAGACCAAGTTGCTCGATCTTTCCTTATTAACGGATGAAGAGGTATCGGTTTTACTTCTCTTTCATGTTCTCCTCATTTCGATAATATCATTTATAATTCATTTTAGATCAAATACCTGAACGACTACCACGCGAAATGTTTGAATATCTTGGGACCTCTATTGCAAGGACCAGAGAATGCTCAAGCGCTTGCATGGCTACAAAGAGAGACTCAGCCAATTTCGAAATAACGATTAGTTATTCGCTGAGAAACAAATTCCATAATAAACTGTTTTTATAATGAATTATTCCCGACTCAACATCATCTTGTTGTGTATACCTAAGTTCACCAAAGTAACCAGGGTGGCTGATGCACCTTATCCAAAGAAGTATAAGTTAAGTTTACTGGGATATTGATTAAGGCAAATGGTTGATTCAAACGTTTTAGTGTTTGCCGAATCATTTTGCCGTTCTTACCGAGCAAAAATCCAGCAGGAATGTTTACTGTTTTTGAGGGTGGTATGGTGACGTCGCGTGTCATTTCTATGTAATAATAGTCTGCCCATAATGGATTTGTCATTGAGTCTTCTATAGTAGGTAAATAATAGTCTGCTATGATCACAGCTTTCGCACCGGCTTCCTCAACCATCATACTCTTAACGAAAAAACTACAGTTGCCCCTTTCGACCAGGGCAACTCTACCTTTTAATTCTTTGGCATTTTTCGCTAGCTGGCAACCTTGAGGAGGCTCAGCCGGAACCAGAGGAATCTTCTCCTCCAAGAAGCTCGCATTCTGAAAATTTGTTGCGCACATATAAATATATAACGTGATTCTAACATGGATAATTTCACAATTTTATGAAAACTAACAGAATACTCTCGGCAGTCAACGTGTTAACAGTTAGGTATGCACTTACGAAAGGAACTCCAAAATCCTTGGCAGGCCTCAATTTGTACGTGTACTCCAATTCCGGCGGGTGTATAATTTCGAAGAATACATCCGTCCCGTAACTCGAGTCCAGAAAGGACCCTCTCGAGTTAAATTTAAACAATTGTCCTAACCAATTTTCGATGACAAACAGTAAATTTAATAATGCAGATGTCGGTAACCTAACATCCTCACATCCGTACTAACCTTCTCCGATTCCACTCGCTATTTTAAGGCCGAGCAATGTTAGAACGTAGAAATAACCGAAAAAATTCATGCTCTGCATTTGCATGACAGTGTTCACATCGTTACTAACGGCATTACCGTGAAGAGCTTAAGAAACTTAACCTCATTGACATACCAGCTGGTTTGCGGTTGCGTATATACATACTATCTCATGGACGTAATCACGTACGCAATACGGAATAATCGAAATGTATCTTGTAATCGTCGAACGAGCGTTTCGCAATTAAATGTATGCTCGCATAGATTATTGTGTAAAGATAATTTTATACTTTCGGTAATTTGTAAATTATCCCGTAAATACATATATATGCGTAATTACAGAAGATACTCTGATGAGGTATCCTCTCTGATATTAACGAAAGAACTCTCTATAACTACTAAATAAAAGAAATTTTTATTAATAATTAGTTTTGTGAGGATATGGGCAAGTCACTTATCTTCTACATATTTGTATAAGCTACATTGTAAATTAATAAAAATTGATTACGCACTATGTTATTTCACTCTTATATATTAATAATATCATAATTTATAAAATGAACTGTGCGTAGTTACAGTCCACCGACAGTGTGATACAAATAAATATGTATAATCACACCAAAAGATGTTTAACATTATTTTCCAAGAAGTATCTTCCTTGTGGCGCCAAAGCTTTGTCCAGCTTGAGTCGCGCCCTTATTGGTACCAGCCTGGAGTCCAATGAGTCCTTCACCGGCCCTTAATTGCTCCTCGGTGAAGTGTCGTTTGTTTTCTTCAGCTGGTTTAGGTCCTAGCCAGGGTCCACGCCATTCTGGGTGTCTGTAGGTCTACAAAGAAATTTGATTAATTTCATTTTATTAAAAGGAAAATTTACTTATATTACTAGCAGAAATGTAATTACTGTGCGGCCGATGGCGAAGATCGTATTAGTCACTTGCGCTATATTTTTCCTTTCCATTAGATCAACCGCTTGGAAAAGGTCCACATCGGGTACTCCATATTTAACGCAAGCCTTTTGGAACCTGAAAATTGAAATAATAGAAATAGTTTTGTCGTCGATCAATTCCTTCAAAACTGCTATCCTTGTATTACAAGGCTTATATTATGTCCATTATAGATGCTACAGGCTACGATCGATAGACGTCAGTCTGACATTGGCAGATGTCGCAGTTATTTATCATTCAATCGAATAATGAATAAATGTGGCTCAAATAACGGTAGACATATATATTCATGAGTTATGAATAATTTTTCGTCGATGAAAATCGTTCTTTATCCACGAATGAATCTGCAATTTTCATTAGTTATTCGAAAGAGAATTTGCCCGTCATCTTGGCAAAAGCTCTTCGACATTTTGTCGGTGACACACATAGCCCGATGCGACAAACGTGAGGCAGGCCAGTGTTAACGGGCTCTCCGGGTACCAGACACGCAGCCATTCAAGGAGGATGCAACATGTACACGTACAACCTCCATGATGTTTCTGTTTTCTGCATGAAAAGGGAGTAACGCGGAGTGGCCGCGCTGCGCATCGTTCGCCCCACTATTCAAGAAAGCGCTCTTAAACATTGAAAACGCGCCAATTGGTGGCATGCGCAGGCGACACCGCGGTTAAACGAACAAGTCATGTGTCGCGGAGACACCTTTTATGTCTTTCCGATTCGAATCTAGCTACATTGACGTCCTAATTACGACGAGGGATCATTAGCAAATGAAAAACTGTTCAACGAAGTCCGACACTGCAGGTCCATTCAGTAGTTTTTTAACATAGCGCAGAGTACGCAGAGTATTTTCTGAGAGTTATATCTGGAACGAGACACATGATTCTTGAAAGCAGAAAAGGTATGACATGAACGATTTTCTGGACAGCAAGCTTTATAATGTCTAGAGCGCAAAATTTGAATAATTTCTGTCTATGTCTAAAATAATTCTTTCTTAAAGAGGTGCTGGATTCAATTAGACTATCTGAAGCAGTTAACATAATTTTGTTCTAAGAATGAGATGCTGTGAATGAATATAGCGTGTCTTCCTATTTTCTGTAGAGGATATAAGTTAATCACTTATATCGTTCAGTAGTTCTACTAGTTCAGGCACTGAACGAATTTGAACGACAGCGCTGTTGGACGACCTAGGATTCAGCTACTGCGAGAGAGACACAGGTCCGTCGTATCCGTTCGAAGTTCACTGCGACGGTCCCGACCTCAGACTTTATTGGTACTTATTCAGCAGGCTCCCAGAGAACCAGAAGAGGTATGTATACACCGCCAGCAGGTATTATCGCGGTTCTCGAGCATCGAAATCGTTGGCTTCGAACGGATACGACGGATTCGAGGTCAATAGTCGCAGATCGTTTGATCTCTCGATTCCAGCGAGAGTCGGTGACCAAATGGTCTCGATGTCGATAGGGCGCGAGTCGAGAGTCGTTCCGAAGCAAAACACTGTCGATTGCGGAAAGTCGACTGTACAATAGGGAAGCATGATATTGAAGGAAGTTCAACAGTTTCGAAACCGATGACATAGCTATAGCTAATCGAGGAACCACGCACAATACGGTAAGTATTTTGAAGTAACTAAAATAATTCTGTGTAGCTCCGGGGTCTTGCAAGCAATGCAGGCAATTGTTATTGTGCATAAAAATCCGCAGTCTAGAAATCGTAATAATTTGTCAGCTAAGAAATCGCAGGTACTTACTGATTAAGGTTATCCATCATTTTGTAATCACCGCCAGAGGTATTAATCTTGGTGATAAGGCCCGGCTGCAGTTTGTTCATGAGTTTGCAAAAGAGGACGCCATCTCTTAAGGCGTCTTCGTAACTCACACCTGAAAAGAATTATTGCTTATTAAACAAATAATTGTCATTTGTTCACGGCAAGTATACTCGACATGAATATTTAAAGAGTTACATTAAAGGGTCTTTCTCTTTATCAACACGTGGACTGCCACGTCGGTCACCTAAATTGATTTTTGTCGTGAAATATTAGTACATACGAATTTTATTTACAGTATGCAGAAGGTATAATGAGAGTGCTGCTTCGATCAATTTTAACTTTCCAGTTTCGACTACGATATTGCTGGCATTTCTGGAGCTGTGACTCGGCAGTTTTTAAATAGTTCTCATTTCCCGCGTCAAGAGACGTCATTGAATTGCACTGAATTCCCTTGTCCGCGGGACGTATGGTATGTAAGATAGCATATTTTCGTTCGGAGGCAGAGAATCGATAAAAACAAAACAAGAGCGACAGAACAATGAAAAGAATGCCGGGAACCACAGTGGCACCAGGATAGCAGAAAAAACAAACGATTCTTCTTCCCCGCAAGTAACGACATGCGCAGTCAGTGTCAGCCATCGATTTTCATTGTCGGTTGCGCGATTATCGGCTCTCGAATGAACGAACGAACGAGCGACAGACTCGTTTCTCTTCTTCTTTTTACAGTTGTGTTCTTTTTTCGCAGACCCTCCTCCCAGCCTCCCTTTTGCCAAAGAGTCGACATGGGTCGGGATTTACCCGCGAAATAATAACAGAGGCTGCGTGCACCAGCACTCGTTCATGGCGCCCCATTATTCCAAGAGGCGCGCCAAGGGGCATGGCATTTTTTGCCGTTCGAACGAAGGACCAGGAAAGACCGCCTCTCCGTCTTTTCCCGTAGCCTCCGCTCTTTTTGCTCGTGATCGTCGGGGCAGTCTCGATCACCGCCATCATTGTCTTTTCCGTCGTCGTGGCTCGCGCTGCGAAGCGCTCCCGTCGCCATTCGAAAGACACGCTGCATCTCGAAGTGCCAGGAGCACAGCATCCCCAAGGAGCTCGCTCGGCTTGTCAACTTGTCAGCCCTGTGTATCGTTATTGCCAACCGTTCACCTACCCCCTTCCCTCCCCATCGACTGCCAGTGGCCCAGACAACGTCACGTTTCGATGTATCGAACTTATCGACGCGGCACGCTACCTGGCGACCGGCTTTATAAATTGTATCGATGCACCACCGGCCGCCAGAAGAAGCGCTGCGGTCGCTCCGGGCGCAACAGGCGGCCGCAACGGATAGAAACAGATTAGCACGCTATCAACACTCACTTTGGTAAAAGTCTTCATAGTTTCGTAACATTTTATTATTAAATGCAATGCATTCTTCTGTAAGATTATTGTCAAATTACAGTTGAGTAGCTCTACGGGCATCACACCGAGCATTTTAAAGGACAACGAACACTAGATTTATTTCCTTTATGTCAATGTACACTGTGGAGGTCTAGCACCTGTGATGCTGCCGCGGTGACCGGCGCTAATGATTTGCTTAAAAGGAATTTGCTTAACACAGGAAGAATGGGAATTATTTTATACATTATTTTGCGCAGTAGTCTCTACTTCCATGTGATCTTTCAGGAAGGGAAACAGGGACTGTTGAAATAGCTTAGTATTTAGCAATTAAAGATTGTCGGTCTTTCCCATTAAAAACCAGAAGAGAAGCAGTAGATCAATGAACATTCGTGGACTTGAACGTTCACTCTTTTGAAACTGGTCAGTGAAACAGTCTCGCAGATGGCACGATTGAGGGATCCATAGTTCGGGCGCTATATTCTAGTTAAGCGATAGTCAGCGATAGTAATATATGCAGTATCTATGAATATGAAAGTTGCGGAGTTACTAAGAAAACATACCGAGCCTCGAGTATTCCTCGAACTGCGCTCTCCGCCTGGCATGCATAAATTATAAAATAACGCGCACTATGTGCGCATGGATCTATGAAGATTTATGGCCACGAATATCACTCGTGTCTGCATTCAATGGTAATTTTGCGTTTCGATAACTAGTGATTCATTTTCATAGACTCTCATGCGCTGGACACGAATCCAAATACCATTTTTCATTACCTTGAATTTTTTCAGAAATTTTAAATAGTTAAATAGAGAAACGAGATCGTCAACTTTAAGAATTTATTCTGCTCGAACCATAGAACCTACAGAAATGATGCTTACGTAGAAAGATTCTGTAGACTCTTCCAAATGCAGCGGTGTATTTTTTAGAACATTATTAACATTGAAATGCCTTCATTTTTAGCTACAACAAACGACGACGCGAGTTGTTCGAAAGACTACTACCCTGATCCTGCAAGGACGACATGTCACGTGGTTTCGCGATGGACGGAGCGCCACCGAATGCCTACCCGAAAATCTGTTCGCCTAGTACAAAACTGGTCGTGTGCTTGAATTCTCGATTGACGAGTCTTCGACAGCCGATCAGTTTCAGATACTACGGCCAGTTTCGTTCAATTAGCTGCGAATCGACTACCGTTGCTCCTACAGCCGTCCACGAACAGAGGTCAATTCTCATCTCGCACAGCAAAGAAAAGTGGTGCGGCTGTTGTGCCAAAAAATGAAAATACTGAAGGTATATAATATCTTACGTTTCAGTGATCTTGGCGTAGAATGCAACGACGAACCAATTGCTATTCTGCAAGGTACTAAACAAACACGGTTGGTTGCAATTTGAAACAGTGAAAAGATTAAAAGAACGTGAGTATATAGATGCATTGCTTGCAACTTATTCAAACCATTAAAGAGAGAAATAAATTTCTATTTGGCTTCTCAGGCTTCTGTGTGTCGCAATTGTCGAGAACAATGTTTAATTTTCTGTAAAAATCCGCAGTCTAAAAATTACTTGTGGGTGGACCAACAACAGGTTACAAATCCTCTGTTGCGAAGACCCCATTCAAGCTGAAACGAAGTGGAAACAACCTCTTGAAATGCATCAACTCCTCAGTCATATGGAACGAGGACTGAACAAATACCGTTCCCAATTACTATGCTGTCAATACAACATTAGAGAACGGTAGAAGAAGGAGAAGAAAATTGTGCGCGCAGCTTGAAATATCCATGTCAGGCGCGTGTCACTCGAGTCAAACGATCCGAGTAGACCTTCCGCTTTTCCATGTTATCCAGGCAACAGCCGAGAGCAATTGGCATCAGCATCCCGATGGAACGCGGGCAATCGGTGTAAACAACCGAGAGAATGACATGCTGATACGTTCCTGGTAGCATCGAATCGCGGTGAGATGTCGTAAACGCGAGAGGATGACAGAAAATCGATAGAAACGCCTTCTAGACCCTGTCCACGATGTCCTGCGAGATTCTTCTCAGGTTTCTTTCGTCCTAGCCCGCGAGCTGGCTCGCGGGATGCTGGCCTGATATTTTTCAGACGCCGCGTGTCTTATCGCGTGTCTTCGTTCGCGTCGATATACGCATGGCGAAAAAATATCGGCCCGCAACAATACCTATTGGTGGATCGGCGATATTTCTGCCGGTGATACGATCCTGTTACGGTGACACGTCACGGTCGTCATGTCTTGGCGATTTGACGTGAAATCGATAAAACGCCGCGGGGCACGCTTCCACCCCGCATTCGCATGCAAATTCAGTTGGCCTTCGCGCTTCATGTCGCAGCTAATGAATCTTCTGCTGCCCAATGTTGTTTTATGGAAATTAGCGAGCCTTCTGACATTCGTAAAATAATAATTTACAATTCTTACATAGCTAATTATTACATAAGAATAATTAACTTATTATTGTCACTTTGGAAGGTTCATTTGTTCTTAGACATTCTACATAGAATGTTACAACGATTGAAGATGAACTGGTCCCTACACTGAGGCTGTTATGCATTTATGACAGAAATGTGACGAAAAACAAAATAGTGAATACACTAGAAGAATTCAAGAATATTACCATATCATTTTCGTTCGACTCACTGAAATTATTGAACGGAGAAATACATATTGAATGCTCAGTTGTATTTTTAATTGGTAAATGTTGCTTTGCAGCGCTAGGAAAGGTAAGGTATCTAATTCTCGCTGTCCGTGACAGACCCTAACACAAGCATTCTGATTTGGATGCGTATGCTTGCTCCAGAGAGCTGGTATCGATTTAACGTCAGTTTCATGTCATAAAGACGTCAAACGCACGGTTTTCACCAGGACAACATCCCCGGGCTGAATTTACGACCAGAAATGAGCAACAGGTCCCGCGGAAACGGGAGCATGTGCGCGCAGAATCCGCTTTTCCTCCATTTTTCCAGTAGCCACTGTTATCTCCTGCTGCTGTGCAGGGTAATTATTATGTTCATGTTCACGTAATAATTATGGCAATCTGTAGGAGTGATAGGTGCAACAGAATGAATTGAATGTAATCTGTGGTGGGTAATCAAGGGGTGAGTTTGATTTGCAAAAAAATAGGAATGGGGCTTGCAAAAGGGTTAATTGAGAGTGCAAAAAGATTAGTATAATCTACGAAAGGATTAATTTGGAGTGCAAAATCTGTACAATGTTTTAGCAAGTTCTTGAACAAAAGAGAGAAAACACATCGGACTGCGAGGAGTTAATAATGTATAATTAACAGAGACATGTATTTTGTCCAGCTTTCTACGATTCTGACCCACAGTGGAACGTCATGAGTCGGGAGTAACTGCCTTCCTATCAATAGGAGTAAAACACGCCCCTCAAGCATACCCCCGAGCATGATATAGCTCCGAGGCGACCACCTGTTGCGCCCGCTCGTAAATCTACCCCGGGGCTGTAATCCTGGTAGGCTTGTCTCAGAATGACGTCATTGACGACCCTTTGACAGACAACTGACATCCGTTGACGTATCGCCGCGGTCTTCTCCTCGGCTCGTGTCATTGGAACAAGCCTTTTCCCCGCAGAAAGAGTTCTTACTCTTACATCCTCGGGGAGGCTGGGGATGGGTCTCACCAACACTAGACTACAGTCTCTCGTCGGTGTGCAGCCCATAAATTCATCTACTGCCGTCGTTGCTACCCTAGTAGTTACTCGCAGTTCGAGCTTTCGTGACGTCACGGAACGCCTCGTGACGAGCTGTTCGACACATCGACAGCTGCCGACACACGTCCAACCCCTCCGTCAACATGGTGAAAAGAAAGCTCGATGAATCTGATCTCCCCCGAGTCAAAGTCACCGCGAGGTCCGTCGACGTTGACGTCGACGTGGCGGGAAAGCTATAAATCCCTCAAACGTCTGCTGGTACCCTGGTGCCAGCAAGCTACTTGTGCCACCGTGACGAACAGATGACTGACACTTCCCTCCCCCGGATTCACCCGGTAACCTTTAAGGGGCTTTCTCAACGAGCCGCGACCCCCCAAGACTTCGGTTTCTAATATAGGCTGGTCAGGCAAGTCTGACAAGGGAACACACGCAAGTTGCGCCAGTTGGATCGATGGAACTTATGTGGGAGTTAGTATTCTGGAAAATATTTTATATATATTTTTATTTGTAGACCACTGTCCACATTGGAGGGGTGAAAATAGTTCACCAAGATAGGGGTTGAAACATATTTTTTGAGATATCTAGAGAACCAGAGGGCAGAGTTGGGCGTATTCGAATGAAATTTCATTCGAATTCCCGGCGAATAAAAATTACGAATAAAATTTTATTCGCTGGGTTACTGGGTTATTCGAATAAATTTTTATTCGAATAAATTTTTATTCGAATGAATTATTATTCGAATAACCCAGCGAATGAAAATTTATTCGTAAAAATTTATTCGAATAAGCCAGCGAGCGAATAAAGGTATCGAATGACATCGCGCCGACGACAACGTCTCGGCTCGACACTTGACACTCGACACGCATCAGCGACGTGTGTGTATATGAATAACTAATTATGTTCTGCATTCAATGGTGCCCTTGCGGCTTGTGAACGGTCGATGATCCTTATTTTAGAGAAATTTTTGATCATCTAAAGATTGCAGGTATGTTTCCTATCACAAAAATTATTTTAAAATACATAAATAATTATTAATATTTTTACAAACTGAATACATTACAAATTACGAATTAAGCGTCACCAGCAGAAGAAATTTAAGTCGTCATATCGAAAATTTATTTAGAACTAATATAGCCGAGATAAAAAATATTTTAAAGGATGTGCAGTTTGTCTGTACCACGGTGGAATATTTGTCACTGGCTTTGGCTTGCCGAAAATTTGGAGGTAATAATTATATAATTGTGTAATAATGTACATTATGTTAGAATCGATAAAATTATTAACAACATTGTATTAATATATCGGTATCCATTACGATAGAGTGGTAAAATTATAACAAATACACATATTTTTTGTTCATAAAAAATAATGATCGACGGTATTGTACTGCTTGTGTCAAAAGAATCACTTGTTGTTTAGTTATACATATATGTATTGTGTATGTCATCAATCGTCAACATCAATCCATAGCTCGTTTCGGCCTCAGCCTCAGCCTCGGCCTCAGGGCCTCGAGTGTCGAGTGTCGAGTGTCGAGTGTCGAGTGTCGACGTCGGGTTCTCGGCCTTTATTCTTATTCACTGCCGTCATTTAGAATAACGAATAACGAATGAAAGTCCCGGGATTTATTCGTGACTAACGAATAACGAATAAAGCGTTATTCGTAAGCTACGAATAATTCTCGGCGAATAAAATCGTTATTCATTATTCTCGAATAAATCCTGGGATTTATTCGTTATTCTTTAGAGGGTATAGGAGAGTACAATTTTTTAAAAATTGAAGCGCGACCCTTCTTGCATGTGCGTTTTGTTGTCAAGGCCTTGTTTAATTATGACTAGACAGCGGATTTTATGCAATTATTGCAAAAATAAATCGATGAAATGGAAAACAGTGAAATCATTTAAAGAGAAATTCGCTGTCTAATTATTAAATACAGAAATGAATTTCTATCCGACTCCATTTTGTAGCAATTAGTGCAAATAACGCTTGTTTTGTATAAAAATCCGCTATCGAAGTGTCAGATTGCTCGCAAATAATTTGTTTCTTATCGGTTCGGACGATGTTATAATTAGTTGCCAGCCTTATCATCGATGTTATTGCTTTCAGATACGGTAAAGATACGGCGCAGATAACATCTTTATCAAAAGTTGCGATTTGTTTGAATCTAACGAGGACAATTCTTTGTGGCAGCCGCTTAAACAACGATTTCCCCGCGAGGAGAAAGTTAAGAAGGGTGAGCGGGAAAGAGGGACGAAGAAATGACACAATGCGATGTTTGTGACTTGACTATCCAGGGCCTTGTATGCGGCCCTGATACGTTGGCGTCCTTACGACGTAACATGATGAACAGATGACGCTAAATCAATACACGTCGTCGGCCGACAAGCGACTGCTAAACGTCGTTTAACACGTTTAACACGTCGAGCCTTTGGACTTGGAAGCTTTTATGTAATCGTCGACGAACAGATAAACTCCTCACGAGTAAATACAATACCCACTCGGCTAATTAAAATAATTTAAACTATCTAAAAACTGTATCATATTTATTTAATTTTTATTCAAATGCTGTGTTTGGCAGAGAAGCTGTGACACTGTATATATTTAAATAGTCGGAGATGTTATATTAATATTTGAATATTTTTTCCAGATAATTGTTAAAAATGCAAGAACCTCCCCTTCCACTGAAAAAATATGTAGGATGATACTCTTTCAAGAGGATCGTGTTCAGCATGCCTCGCGAGCTTCCAGGAACAGGCTAACATCTACAACCGAAAGACCGGGAATCCTGGAATACGTCGAATTCCAATCGCGTTATTAGAACGTGTCACGGCTGCGAGGGCGGAGCAGTGTGGGTGACCGTGGAGACGATCGAACGCCGCCATTCCAAGTTCAATTTTAAACGAGTCAATAACATCAAAAGCTTCGTATACCCGGCTAGCATCGCAGCGTGGAGCTGTCCTTTAAGTAAGACTAGGTGGAGCTAAAACTCGAGTCTCATCTGTGTTGTACAGATAACGTTATCTATCGATACGGTGACACAAATAGACGAGTCATTCTAAGGAACATGCTGATAGCAACGCAATCAAGGAATCAAATTAGACATTTAAACAATCTTAATCTTGCAGACCTGTATTCCAAATAACCTCCAAAAAATTCTTGACACTCTATGTTTCTAGAACATTTTCATTATATAAATTATTATTATAATTTTGTGCGGAAAAGGGTGTGGAAAGAATGAAAAATTATTTGAAGATTTATAATTAGTACTGAATGAACATTTGGATCTAAAAAATTTTTATTTGGCTTCAAGATCCGCAGTCTAATAATTTACTAATGCAATCATCATATCAATAGCTACCCTATTAGGTGGAACGGTAAGCTCATGACAGGTGCGCCTTGAATCTGTTAATACCAGGCTCGCACTTCGTCAAGGAAGCTTCAGCTAACCCTCCACCTCCGATTCACGTGGAGGGTGGAAGTGGAAAGTGCAGGTCGATTAGCGAAAAGGGCAACAGAGGAAGATGGCATCCTTTGGCCACCTTCGTTGCACCCTCCACTTGATTAGGGAGTTAGCATGCCAACGGAAGCGCCATTCGCGGTGTTGCGCGTTTTCTCCCCAACGATCCTTGCTAACATTTTTTCGCGCTTTTACAGAATACTACCCTCATCCAATTCCTCTTTCACCTTCCACGGGATAGCCAATGATTAGGAGGGTCTTGAAGAAATTCTAAAAAAGAGTAAGAACTGCTTCTTGTCCGTGTTTCAGCGAAACGGTGGAGCCTCAGTCGCTCAACACGACGATTGCGACGACGCCTGGCGTATTTCTTGAACCAGGGATGCACGTTCGACATAGGGGTTGTTACCCGCTTCCTGGTCAATAGGGTGACTCGAATGACGTAACAAAGCGCGCGTTTTACCAGGAGAACAAGAGTCGACGGAGGGTAGAACTACCCCTAGGAATTCCAGCGACCTCAGCTGGAGCCAACCCCCTCCAGGTTACCCTTTCGTGAAACATTGGCGTTCAACCCTCGTATGTTCCTCAGCTAAAAATTCATCCATTCTCTATCTTGGTCATTTCAAAAATTGTGTACTCATTTGTTTAATGCTAAACGTACCGAACACCAAAAGCTACAACTCCTGGCAAAAAGTATTCTATCTTCTATCATATTTAAAAATCGCATATTTAAAATTACTCACTATTCTACTATTTTCATCTCTTTAACGAAATCAACGTCCATTAATGGAACCCACTATCTTAATTAACAGGAGAAGGGATGAACAAATGAGGAACTGCGAGTCGATGATACAGGGTTCAATGTTCCACGAGTATCCTAGTATCCTCCAGTACGTCGACACGTGGGAACGCTGTGGAAACTGACCTAGCCAACAAGCTTAACCTTTGCGACGTCACGCGGCCTGACATTCGTACCCGGGAATTATAGGGTTCCAGAGGGCATCGAGAGTGTTGCGCGGGTCCTGCACGGGGGTGGTGATATTGACACGCTTTCGAACCGCACCACCTCCGCAGAACAGGAGCCCATGCATCTGAGAGCGTGCATCGAGGGAGTAGTGTCATCGGCAAAGTTCAATCAACCATGCGCGCGCGCGCCACGATTCTCCCGACTGCATTATGCATTTTCCCGGCTCGAAGCGATGAGATTGCATGTCTTTGGAGGTCGGCGCACTGTAAACTTGTTCTGTGAATGGGACGAGTATAGTCAATGATCATAAAAGCAGTGGAGTATCACAAAAACCCTGCTGTTAAGACCTGCAGCGATGGAACGATGCAATTTTCGGGATCCCAGTGGTGACTGCAGTGTTCAACATGCATTTTGAATAGTGATATCTCACAGTTTTTGAGATATTTAATTTTTAAGGTACAATCACATTTTAAACTAATCCTTTGTGGTCTCTACCCTTTAGATAAGGCAACTACATAACAGCTGAGTCTGAGTGAGTAAGATAGAAAGCTAACTGGAAATATTTCTAGGACTTCACCTGGTGGAAATCTCTCTCCAATCACCGTCTCGATCCACTGCTGGGCTTCAGCCTCCTGGCTAGCTTCTCGTTTGCCAGCAACCTGGAAGCAGAAGATTAAAGGAACTATTTTAACACACTTTTTCAATTTTGATACTTCAGTGTGAGTCTTGGTACGTCGCTCTAGTGATTAATGGCTGGATACATTTAGATATATGATGATGGCTGAAAATAAATTGTGTTTTTAGGTCCGGATGGTCTCCTTCGCAGCACGTGTCGAATATTCATTGTCGCTTATTTTGGACGCTGGCGGAGCCGGTTTGATTACGCCCCTATACTAGACTCCATTCGCTTGAAACCGAAGACGACTTTTGTTGGGACTGTTTGAATATTTATATTTGTTATTTATTTATAGGGCTCCGAAAGCGATCGCTTTTAATATTTAATAGTAGTTTGTGCACTGTGGCAGATACCGAACACTCGAGACCCAAATTGTTTTACAGAAAAAAATTCTTATCAACGAAGGGAAAAGAAAACGAAGGGAAAAACGTAATGCAAAGTAAGTTTTAATGATTTTCTGGATGGTCCAGAATCGAAAAGTATATACTTTTTATTATATTTATATTTATATATAAAAATATACTTATATTATATATTGTAAAATTATAGGGAATAATTGGTCTTTTCATCCTGACAATGACAATTGAGTTTAATAGTCGATGATCAGTTTCCGTAGAAACTTTCAAAAATTGCCGTAGCCGATGGTATTTCACATCGTCATGGCGGGGTATTGGTAAAAGTTTTCAACTAGCAATAATCGCACCTCGGTAGAACCTCATTGGTTACGATATCGCCACTGCGCAAAGCTGACGAGCATGTTTTTCCTCGTTCTACTAATAACAACCGCCAACATCTTTCAGCTGCGAGAAATCCATCAACCTCGACGACATCTAGCGGTAGATCCACGAACTAACCGACCTAACATGCCTAACAGGACTATACATACATCTGCCTCTGAATTTAGTTTGTACAATTTCAACTATTACAATACAATGTTTAAGTGACTCTCCTGACCTCCGTGAAATTACTTAACAATATAATTGTATTCTATAAACAACATTTTACAGTATTGAACTATTCAATCAGCAGGCAAACATCCGTTATTCTAATTCTAGACCACTTTTCTTTCAGAGGCGGCGAATTTTCTGGGGGTAGCGCAAGGCAACTGTAACCGGTGTATTTGCAATTGAACGCAAGTAAAGATCGGTTAAGTATTTGCTGGAAATGCACTGTGATAGGAGAACAGGATGCAAAGAGGTGGCAGTTAAGTGTATACGTAGATAACGTCACCTTGCAATGAAGTTTTACTGCTCTTTACTCCATTCTTTCCGCCTTACTCGATACCTCGATAGAGTCAATGCTTTTCCTACTTGTTGCTTTCAATTTTACCAGCCAAACGGTTCAACAATTGCAATAAGAATCTAATTACAATTGGGAGTAAACTCCTTGGGAGTGGGATAAAACAAACAATTCTTTCTTGATGGCATTCATATTGTTTCTTGCACACTTTAATAAACAATATTATCCATTGTTGAGACTTAATCAATCAAGTCTACAATCAACAAGACAAAAACAAATCGCTGCAATTTGAAACAATAGAATGATTAAAAGAGTATCGACGCAACAAAATGCAGAAAATTGTTATTTTGCATAAAGATCCACAGTCTAACAATGATCGTTGGATTTAAACGCAAACACAGTCTATTTTAGTGAACTATTAAGTCAATGTTATTGTTTAATGCTTCCGGTATTGCAGATAGTTGCGCCAGTCCAAGCTGCATCGATGCAGCAATACTAATCCAAGTCTCAGACGCCTGAAATTTCCAATTGAAATTGAATCAACCCCCAAGAAAACGTCCAGATGATTGTTCCAAATGGATGATTCCATAGCATCGATGACGCCACCGATCGAATTCTGGTTACATAACTTGAAACGTTCAACCATCCTAACACGAGCGAAGAATCGTTCCAGACGATTTCGTTTGGTTGCGATAAACTTGGAAACAGTGTCGATTGACGGAATCTAAACTCGGCGGTGGCCTCACCCTTCGAAGTGGCCAAAATCCAGAAACTACGACGCCTCGCTTATCGGCGTTTTCATCTGGCCGTGGTCCACGGACCGGTTAACTACTGTCCATTCGTGCAAAACACACCCACTTGTTCGAAGTTTTCCACTCTGTGGAAAACGTCAGCAGTCATAATAACGGGAAATTGTCATCTTCAATGATGCAGCCGCCCTTAAATAGTCTGTCCAGATCGGCGGGCTATTTTAGAGCCTGTCACCCGCACTATTGTCTTTTCTGCGTAACAATCGCTATTAAGGGAGTAGACTCGTTTCCAGGATTTCAAGGGTGCGGGATGCGTCTTCTCTAAAAATACGCCTTCTCGATAAAAAATCAATCTAGGCCGCAATCGCCCTCAAAACTCCTATTTTTACATTTACGATGCGTAATTTTCATTATGCGGCAGCACGTACATAGCTGTCGCAGCTGTATGCTTTCGAATAATGCAAATTGCGCTGTCGAATAATGCAAATGACGTCTCGTAAACGTAAAAATAGGACTTTTGAAGGCGACTGCGGCCTACATTGATCTTTTATCTATCGCTTTTGACTACCGAAAAACCCCATCTTTGCATTATCGAGAAATGAGAAGGCGCATTCCGCTCCCTTGCAATTCTGGAAACGAGTCTACCTCCTTAATGGGAAAGCAGTGCTGTCATCAGCAATTCGTTTTCATTGTATTAGACCCTCACTCTTTCATCTTCTGGTCTTCTTTATGAAGTAAGTAGGTTACATGGAGAGTGTTCAGCGATGAGAAGTATTATAAAATGAAACAGTAAAGGGCAGAGTTTATGGTATCGTCTAGTATAATGAGAGCAAAAATTGGTAGATGACAGCATTATGTTTTGTTTTTCTTTCTGATATGAAGAGGAGGTTATATGTAGAGGAGTGTTCGATGACGAGGTGGGTGAAGGAAGCAAATGACAGATGTAACGGGTGGCCTCTTGTCTTGTAAATAGGGCTACAGTGTCAAGATCTGCGGGGGCGGGGGTGTGGGAATACCCAATGGGCACCCGTCCAAAAATCACTCGTTCCTGAATGTCGGCGAAAAGGATTCGGCGGAGGGGAGACCGGCATATAGCGTCGCGACGCACGGCATCCGACTTAGTCTCTTGTCGGCGTCATCGTTCAAAAGTCGCTGTCCCTTTCGGAAAAACAAGCCGAGTAGAGCCTCGTTGGTGTGCGGTGGTCGAACAGTAAATCGGGCGGAGCAGTCGGAGGATCAAAAAGGATAAACAAAATGCCGGTACGTGGCAAGCGAAACGGCCAAAACTCCCCCGACACACAGACACGATAAACACGGTGTTCGTTTTTCGGCGTGGAGAACGGTGGGCATGAACGGTAGTTGCGATAAATTACCGATAACCACGGGGCTGTTAACGAGCAACCGCTGACAGCAGAGCTAGTACATTAATAATGGGCTCGATCGCTAATGCCGAGAAACCGCGGTTATTCGTAGAATCCTAATTACGGTAGACCTTGGGCTATTTCGTTCTGGCGGTATTCCCAAGATATTGGATTAATCTTGACACGAGGGAAACATAGAAAGTGCTGACAGCTAAAAAATTAGGGGAACGCTCGTCGATGCCGCACGCACCGTCAGCTGCACACGTTTTCGGCGATATAAGGTTTAACTGACCGCACAGGTGAATCCTGATGATCTGTTGTCTCCGAGGACGAATTTATAAATCTTGGCCATGTACTGCATAAAAATCTGCAGTCAAGTACCTTTCGATAGCAAAAATTCGGGAGTCATCAATTTAATGCAGATCTCGCAAACTTTTCAAGCTACCAATTAATTTCGAGTAGTTTTTAACTTGCACAAAAATCTGCAATTTAGCTACGAACAGGTAGGACCAAATTGTCTCTGGTTTAAGAAGTTCAAAGTCTCCGTGACTTCTCTTCAGTTCAGTAAACAGTTTCTATCACCGCGTGCTGTGTAAATTTCAAAAAGCGAACAGTTAAACATGTCGTTAAAAATATTTATCAGAATCGTAAAAAAAAAAGGCACTGATTTTACGACCTAGTGCAATAAAAAGGAATTGGCTATAAGGGCATTGTGTTTCGTTCTTCTTTATGACGCAAATGGGTTAACTATTCGTCAAACGAGCCATAAACGTCACAGGAGACGTTTCGAGCCAATTTGTCAGGAACGTTTATAGTCGTGCGGTCAGATTGTTGACACGACGGAAATCCCGTAACATCGATTTGTTGCCGCGATGGATGTTTGACGCGTATTTGACCTCCCCCGTCTTGTCCGGAGTATTTATACCCTAAGATAAATACCCTTACGTAATATCCATGTTCGACGATGCTCCCGAACGAGTATCCTGATTCAAAAATTGCTATTCGATAACAACAAGCCGCGGAAGTTCCAT
This sequence comes from Lasioglossum marginatum, assembly GCA_028455795.1. Classification (NCBI taxonomy): domain Eukaryota; kingdom Metazoa; phylum Arthropoda; class Insecta; order Hymenoptera; family Halictidae; genus Lasioglossum; species Lasioglossum marginatum. The sequence continues at coordinate 11,512,778 of CM052265.1, read as the reverse complement.
TTTCTCCGTGGGCGCGGTCACGAGCGTTCCGACATTCGCTTCTTTATTAACGCTGGAACTGTTAGACTATAATTCATGTATAATTATTGAACACTAAACCTACCAGGCACTAAAAGTAATTAACACGTGCTATTCAATAATCATTAGACTGGGGATCTTTGTACAACATAAAAATTGTCCGAGTCAACTAATCAATAACATTCAATTCGTCCAATGTTATAGTTTCGCATTTGACCAATCCAGTTTTGTCATAAACGCGTAAAATGTCTAATATGCCTATCTATAATAGTATCATAAAGCCGATTAAAACAGAGACACGGGAAAGTAATAGAACATTTATATCAATCGTATCATAAATTCTGACTAAAACAGAGTCACGGGAAAGTAATAGAACATGTATATCAGGGTGACGAACATAATAGCGAACATGATGGTGACATAATAAAAAAGGAATATTACGTAGGAGAAAAACGTGTAGATTATTCCCCGTGGCATAGCTTCCGAGTCCGAGTTTCATTTATCTCTTTGTGGCTGTCTCGTCATCGACGAAACAAATTGGTGCACGAGCCGTGTCCGGCGCGCAACAGCCACCGAAAGGATATCTGGCTGGTTTAAAATATCATAAGCGCCTCTTCTTCGCCCCGGTCTTGATCATCTTAATTTTAAAGTCGGTGGGAAAAGTGGCTCGTGGTCGCAGGAACGTCCTCGGGGTTTGCACATCGAAAAACTCGCTGCTCCTCTTGAGAACCGAGCTTAAAATACACCTCGAGAGTTCGACGAGGAACACGTTGCTTCTGACGTTTTGACACTTCGCAGACGGACTCTGGAGATCTGACGATCCACCGGATCAAACACTAGATCGTTAAAAAATGAAGATTGTTTCGTATCTGTCTTATTCTCGCAGACATTCATTCGATCCGAAGTCGTGGAGTCTCAGAGATTGTCTCATAATAAACGTTATCAGTGGACTGCGGATTTTTATGCAACATCAAAATTGTCTCTATAAACTATAGAAAACAAGAGCCAAATAGAAGTCCACTGCGTTAAATTGCACTTATACACATTTTCGTTATAATTGCATCAAATCCACAGTCTACGGATAAAATAGCAACAAAGCTGTCTCAAAAGTTTAATCGCGAGGAGATCGGTCAAGACCATACGCGGGATTTATTTCGCGAAGTATCGAGGCTGATTTCCGCTATAAATACTGATCTATCGGGCAAGTAGGGTTTGCCAGATTCAATTTGCGTCGTCAGCTGGCATCCTCGTAAATCAACGGGAAATGAGTTTAATAAATTGCTTACATTAACACGGGGAACAGAGACACGAATCTCGGTATCTTTGAACTCGAAGAGAATCCTCGTCGGAGCAACTTAGGGGTTTTCTGTGTGGATAATCGTCTGATTAATGTTGCGGCATGCGATCTCGTTGGGTCTCCCGATGAGATCTCGAAACTATTAGTCGTGACGTTCGCGATTTGAATGAGAAACGGCGACGCGGAGGCATTGTCAGGCTGCCAAATAGTGTAATTCGGCACGATTTGGACAGAAATCGGGAAACTACATGGCGCAGGGTTCACACGGCACGGAAACAGGTGGCTCGGAAAGTGAACATAGTCGTTCTTGCCAGATTTTAAATAAAAGCCGAGCGGATCGGCCGCCGACGTATATTTTATTTTCGATGCCGCGTTTTACGCCCGGTAACGTAACACCGTCGCGATCTATTTCCGTTTCGTCGACGTTTTTAAATCGCCGACGGTCTGGACACCATCCCCTAACGCTACTGGTTCCGGTGTAACCGGATCTAGTTGAGGAAATACCCTAACTCAATATTTATTATGCAAACGGTGGACGAGAGATGGATAGTGGATCGAAAAAGTATTAAAGAACTATGATAATGCCATTTAAACAAATAGTACAATAATCAATTTGGACTCGTTGCATTGAGTTGTGAGATACAAATTTCATCTCTGACACACAATTTTTTTCGAAGAACATTCACAGACCTTGTTTATTTTATATTTCTGCGAGAAACTAAAGATTTCCTGCGTTTTCAGGCCCGCAACAAGGAACAGGAGGCTGAGGTGCTGACCTGGATCCAGGACGTTGTCGGCGAGAAGCTTCCGCCAGGAAACTACGAGGACATCCTCAAGGATGGAGTCATTCTGTGCAAACTCGCCAACAAACTGGCTCCTGGATCAGTGAAGAAGATCCAGGAAAAGGGAACCAACTTCCAGTTGATGGAAAATGTTCAGAGGTAGGCAACGATTGTGCTAATTGATGAAGTTGGCTCACTAGATGAAGAGTATATAGAAACAGTGGGAATTCAGATAATAATACAAGATTTCACTGAACAGATTCCAAGCAGCCATCAAGAACTACGGCGTTCCACAGGAGGAGATCTTCCAGACGGCTGATCTCTTCGAGAGACGCAACATCCCACAAGTTACGTTGTGTCTTTACGCCCTGGGCAGGATTGTAAGTATCTTAAGTCTATCTTGAGAATGTATTGAAATGCTACCCTGTTAGTTAGCTAGTTAGTTAGCTAGTAATAACTTTATCTACCGGGAGGTTGGTATAGCAGACCTAGGCAAATTTTATTTGAAATGATATTTCAAAAGTCTCCAGAATTACAATCCCACCGCTCTGATTCAAGTTTTCAAACTGTAATATTTACTGACGTTTAATTCTCTTTCCACAGACGCAGAAACATCCCGAATACAACGGACCCCGTCTAGGACCCAAGATGGCCGACGAGAACAAGCGAACGTTCACTGAAGATCAGCTGCGAGCAAGCGAGGGCCACCTGAATTTGCAAATGGGTTTCAACAAAGGCGCCAGCCAGTCTGGCCACGGTGGATTCGGCAACACTAGACACATGTAAACATTTCCTCCGACTCGACAACTCGTTGCCGAAGATCGCCATAGGCATATTATACTACTACCTATCTCCAAACGCTACGAGACATTGGAACGGAAGAGCGTCGTATACGCAAACAACGAGCGGTGCTAAAAATTTGTCCATCTGTTGGAGAGTAGATATAACATTATAACATGTCGTTGTAAATTTATTTTCTCATTCTCTGCACGAGCGATTGCGAGATCCTGACGAGAACGTCGATCGAGTCGCGTGATGAATGATCAACACACATTTTACACTTCACAATCGCATTTCACATTTTATACATTACAATCGCTACTCTTTGTACTCTACACATTGAACAGACAACACGTACAACAGATTCTACACGAATACAAAACAAGTACACGTACAGAGACACGGTTGCACAGAATTCATCGAGGAGTCGATATCGACGAGTCTTCTACTTATGCGTGGAAGTTATTGAAGTAGAATAATTCGGGATTCCCCGAATGCATAACAAAGCGGAACTTCAAAGTTGTCTGGCACTTCGCGGCACGCATAATTATTGAAGACGACGGACAACACGACGCTAAGTGCCAACAATGCATTTGTCATTTTCCGTCGTGCGAGCTGTCGGGGATCTCGCAGTTGCTTCAATGTTCCGTTTATTCGAACCGAACGGTTGCACTTTTCTAAGGTTTCTAATCGTCCCTAATACGCAACAATCCTATTCACATGTGAACAAATGTATCGAATAAAGAGGCAGCGCTGCTATTTTCTATTAACCGTGCGTCATTTGCCCGTCGGAAAACCTGCTGTTTATGTTTCTCTTAAAACGAGTTTGCGCGAGTTGCGTGAAACACGGATGAAGGAAACAGGCGGAGATGCCAAGTTCCTGAGACATTAATACACGCTTCTTTTCGCGGTTAATGTGGCATTAACACGTCCGTTGCAGAAATACTGAGTACATTAGGCTGCGTGACTTGCGAAAATTACGATTGCACACTGCTCTAAACGAAGAGAACGCGGTTCATTCGGAAATTAGAATGTTAGAATGTTCTCCATTAATTCTTTCCACTCGGACCTTTCTTGGATTAGTTACCAGACACACTAAAGTATCTATTTCTTCATTGTCCACGGAACTAATTTCTTAAATGGTAGCCGAGTTTTGTATTAGATTTACACATTTTTCCCGTAAATGCATAAAATCCGCAGTTTATTAATCTACACAAATATTTTTCCAATTTCAATAATTTGAAATTGATCATCTGTATCTACGTGGTGGTTCTAACATCAATGAAAGTTCAGAGCTGAGTCCAGCAAAATGGAAAATGCTCTGCTCATTCTGGATTCTGGCAATGGAATTTGGTAGAACTTTCTAGCATGAAGCGGTTCTAGAGTTGTTTCAAAAACCGTTCCAGCTCGTTCGTGTTTCCGTTTTGGATCCCAGAGGCTTCGGTCTCACCCTCAACTCGGCCGAGCTAATTTCGTCGCCACCAGCCCGAAAATACCATCGGCTTGTTTGTAAATAAACGTTGCCGCGAGACCAGTTGCCGTCATTGCGACACAAATTTTTCAGCTTACACGATTTCTTTGCTGGAACGCGGCGAGGATCATGCAACACTCTCGCCACCGCGTAATTTCGATTCAAACTTTTGCTTAGCTTGACACGAAGCGGAAGCCGCCCGGATATTTTTGGATTGCGCTCGGTGTACCGTTGATGATCGTAACTGGACTCTCGTCGTGTCATCGTGTCAGAAAAAAATCATTGCTTAATTCTGAATCTATCGATAATTAAAAAAGACTCACGTGAGTGGACTTATAAAAATGAGAATACTGAATTTATTTAGATTTTGTATGGATTTTATTGTAATACGTGCCTGAATTTTAAATGGAAGCATCTTTATAACTTTTTGTCATAAATGCATAAAATTCACAGTGCAGTGATCAGCAATACATAGAAACTTCAATTTTTGCACAACTCTGGATATGACTGAATCGGAATAACCGTGATGAATGAATCCATTCAAAATTCATACAGGTAAAAGTTGGTTCGACATTGCAAATCGCCCCCGGTCCACGTGTAAATCAAATTTAGTTTAGCGAATGCATCGAGTGACTCACAGTGTGTATATGCTCTCCAGAATTAGAAGCACTTTAATGAAAACTCGCGAAAGTATCGCGGCGATTCGCGCGGTGAATCAGGAGTTTGAAATAGATAGCTTTTCTGCGTGTCAAGGGGACGAGATTTTCCCTTCCATCGGATCTCCGTGAAATTCTGGACACGGTTCGAGAATATTCAAAATGTTACTTCTAGAACACCTTGAAGACGGCCGGTGCTACGCAGTTTGGAACGCGGAGCGGGAAACATAAATGGAAAGTCATATGTTATCATATATTATCTTCCTTGTGAATTATCAGTGTTACAATAAACTGTGGAAACTACGTTGGTATCTGGTCCTAGCAATACTGAAAATTTTGCAAAAGTTGACCGACCCTATCTATTTTTGTTAAAATTTGTTTGCACGTTGCAATTTTTAAAGAAGCAGACGTTGAAGTAGCTATAATAAATTCTATTTTTCCAGTTTTGGTTTGATTAACTACATTACTTTGATTTTGCCGAACTTTCTGGGCTTGAAATTTAGCAGTGAATGTGTTAATTAATACAATCCAATCATGACAATTTCTTCTTTGACTCTTTAATTGAGCACAGACACTACAGACAACGTGTTCGAGTTACTGTTTTCACAAGCAAATAACAATTTGAGTACACGAAAATTAAATAAAAATAGCTGGTACTAGAAGAAATAGAATTCTGAAGAACCTACAATTACTCCTATGTATAATTGTGTCTAGTACAATTGTGTACTGGTGGATGAAAAATTAGCAACGAAATGATAGAAATAAATAAATGTTCGCACGGTTTCATTTTTCACAAAGGACGCTAAGAAAGGTGAATAGTGAACAGACACGTCTTACCTGCCAAAGCGGACGTCCAGGCATGACGAATGTGTCGGCGACTTCTTTGACAATTAGCGGAACGGGTGAGAGAGAGGAAACCGGCAGAGCTTAACGTACTCAAGCACAAAAAGTGTGAGCTTTCGGGCCTCGTGCTGCGTATATATGCGTGACAGGTACGCGGCCGTGTTGGTGAATGTGGGGGCGCTTCTATATATGGACCAGTTACTCACCACGACCCTCGTTCACACACGCGACCACCTCCGCCGTTTCTTTTCGAAGGGGATTCTCAAAAGGCACCACGTGAACGACGTATTTCTACCAGCTTTGACGCGTCGATTGCGTTGAACATTTTTCAATTTATTCGAAAAACTAATAGTCTGAAACAAAATCCAATTGCACCTTGAGATGGAGCGCACTTTCTTCCCCCGAAACCTGTACAAAAAGTTATAATATAAATACCATCTTCAATTAATAAAATTAATAAAATAAAATAGTTCCGCAAGAGACGATGTATCGTTCATTATTGCACACTATTGCAGTATGTAGTAGTTCCTATCAAAACTAATGTATTAACTAAATCCCAATATATTGAAGTAAAATTTTTATCATTTTCTATCGTCATTTTCTAAAGAAGTCTCTTTGCGATACGTATGAATTATGAATCATACACGATGAAGAACTACATACATATAACGGCCTTGGAAGCAGTGAAACTGCAACGGGTAGCGTGGCCGAGCGGTCTAAGGCGCTGGTTTAAGGCACCAGTCTCTTCGGAGGCGTGGGTTCGAATCCCACCGCTGCCATTAATTTTTGCTTCCGTTTACAATAACATAGGTACACGCGGATGCGTTCCCGGATTATATTCCTTGCGGCCTTCGCGATCCGCGACGTGTAATTAGCGGAAGAAGGCAGTGGTAGCGACTCCTTTGAAGGTCCAATGGGTTGCGTCGGCACGCGGCGCCGTGGTTCACACCTATTAGGAGCGCACGTTGCTGCAGGAGCTTCATTATGTTGCATCTTGAACCAGAGACAGCTCTCGATGATTCGACTAACCCTGTAACGCGGTCGATAACTTAGTTTTTGTATAAAAACATTATTAAGCAAAATTAGAATTTTATGAATTTTTAAAGAAGTGAATCGAAAAGATTGATCTTATGTTGCATAAGTATAAATATAACCCTTCGGAAATATTTCTCTACATTTGTTTAATGAAATTTGAAACAAATGAGACACCTTTCTCATTTTTGCTACTAACAATAAGGCCTAACAGCTCTTTTTGCCCCAAACAAATATTTTTAGTTGTTACAACAGTATAGCAAACTTACTAAATAGAATAGCAATCCTTTGATTACAAATTCCCAAAGATTCGTTCATTTTCAATGGTTTCAGTGTTTCGATAACGATTGTCTCCAGTCTCCAGCAATACGAAAAGGAAGACTCGTAATCGCGGATACTCGGTACTCGTGTCTACCAAATAGTGGTATGGCTTTGAATACCATGCTCTTGCCAACCGATAGAATCCTGTTGCTATTGTTATCACCGGGGGCTAGCCATTCTTGACCATTCTGGTAAACAGGGTCGATTATTGAACAGCCATCCGATTATGCAGGGGAAGCAGCGACGCGGCGGTGTATAATAATAAACAGCAGAGCAGCCATCCCGAAAAAGCACCGGTGGATGTATGCTTCTCGGCGATCTGCTAGCCTGATCCGTGTTTCATTCTGAAGATGCCACCACGAGCCACACCCTGTTGGTACACATGCGATTTTTCAAATACGTAGATACGTTGTCACGGCGTCTGTAATCTTTGAACAACATACATCAAGCAAAATTCGAACATCGTGATCTTTAAATTTTTCAAAATATATTGAACCATCCACCGACATTGTTATTTATTTGCTATGCCTTTTGATGATAATTCCAACCGAAATCATTTTGGTCTTAGTTCTTCGGACTACTTCGGACCTAGAAAATCAGCTGTCAGCAAGCGTCGTTCAAGCGGACTCCGTGGCGCAACGGTAGCGCGTCTGACTCCAGATCAGAAGGTTGCGTGTTCAAATCACGTCGGGGTCATGTCTAACTTTCATTTTGCAACTACTATGTTTTAAATATTATTTACCTGGCGATAATATTTTCTGCCGTCTCCCCGAGCGTCGTAATAATTTTACAGCATCGAAGCGATCGGTTCTTCTTGCTAAAATTGTGAAATACTCCGTAGACATTCGGCTTGAACCATCGTGGTGAGCGATGCCGTCCGACGTCGGGCGCGCATGTGTGCGAAAGAAAAATGGCGGGCACTATAATGAACGCGTTCTGAACGCGTTTTCCTTTGCACTGAAGTGCGGAGCGTGCTCACATCCCGCACACAAGACGCGGAACACTAGGATAACATGAAAGAAGCACCTTTCTCCTCTCTCGTACTGTTGAGCGACATTCGCGCGGGTTGTCTCATTTAGCCCCTCCTTGGATTAGGCTAACACGTTCATCGTGGAGGTCGACTAACATGGCTGCCGCATGCACGTTTGTTTAGAGTACGTATTGTGCCATCCAGAACTGGAAGCCGAAACTAATCGGCTAGAAGTTTGGTCGTTTTGCCGTAGATGGCAGCACAATTTGTTTTATAATTTCCATCAAATTACCGACCGAGTCGATTCCAGCACTGACGATCGTCGGTTAGTGAGTAACAGTATCTCGTCGGTGCTCTGGTTCGAGGTTTAAACGAGATGTGAACATTTGTAGAAGAGAGACTTGCGAAAGTTCCGAAGTGAACAATTAGAAAATCAGAAATGAAAATTGTCATGTTCACTGACTGAATAAGTACTTCGAAGTAACGAACTGGATGTGGGCCTAGGGTAGACGAACAAAGCATTGATGTACTCTTGGTCGACTGCAAGCCAGCTGAAAGTACATTCATATACAATTTAATGAAATATGTTTTGATATTTTGTAAGTCTCAAATTCTATTACACAATGTTATCGAAAATTGTAAATATACAGCTATTAGCTCGATATTATCCTTTATTCATAAGATACTTGAAGTTTTTACAAATAGAGGACAATACCGATTGCCCAGATCTCACCGCGAGGAGGTTGCTGCACAGGAGAAAAGGAGTCAGAACGAATGCAATATTCCTTCTGGCTCCCTTTCTTACAACCACTTATACTAAATTACGCAGGTGTATCGAGTGATTATCGCGGAGCAAAAGGTGTGAATCGGAGAAGAAGTCTCCGATCCACGGGGGACCAAAGGCGAATCAGATAGAAGGCTCAGATTCTTTCAAAGAGAAAAACCAAACCAGAGCAGAAGGCTCTGATTCTTTCAAAGAGAAAAACTAAAGCAAACCAGGGCAGAAGGCTCTGGTTCGAGGGTGACGCGAGCAATGGTGAAGAGGTGTTCAAACTGCAATACCAACTTCTCCAATCACCTGCCGCCAGAGACGGACATGGGTGGAAAATTTTTACGAGAGAGTGGTATTGAGCGAACAACGCATCTCAACCCCCCCATTAATATAATCTACCGCGAATTCCCGTACCAACCGGTCTGGTACATACTACATACGAGCAAGTTGTCCGACACAGAGACGACTGTGTCGCCTGTGTAGAAGACTGTGTCAACGAAGATATATCATCTTAAAAATTAACGCACGCAAGCCGAGCAATTATTGTGGACCAAAAGACTAAATCGCAAAAGGGGGAAGAATCAAAGCAGAAGGCTTTGATTCGCAAAGAAGAAACATGAGCCAGAGCTGATGGCTCTGGTTCGGTGACGCTAAGATGATAATTGCTCGGGAAATAAAACTATCTTAAGAATATGCCGCAGTCTTCTTCGTTTGTCCTCTTCTTGGCGTGTCTTCTTCTTGATGTGTCCTCTTCTTGGTGTGTCCTCTTCTTGGTATGTTCCCTTCTTGGTACGTCCTCTTCTTGGTGTATTCTAGCTGAAACAGACTAATAATAGTTAGACATAACAATATATAACTCTGCACACGAGTGCAAACCTAATACCCGCTCACGAGAGCAAATCTAGGACCAGTTCACGAGAACCAAACTAACCCCGCACACGAGTGCGATTCTAACCAGCTCACGAGAGCCAAACTAACTCCGCACACGAGTGCGAATCTAACCAGCTCACGAGAGCCCAACTAACCCCGCACACGAATGCGGCCTATGGGCGATTCGGGTTGCCCCGGGGACGCGACACCCCGTACTCACTCACGGCCTCATACGTGAGTGAGCCCCTGAGGGACCTCCGATCGAAGGAATACAAATTTTAAACGAGAGTAGAACCAAATTAACCCCGCACATGAGTGCGAATCTAACCAGCTCACGAGAGGAATTATAATTGTGCACACGAGTGCGAATACAAAGAGCACATGAGTGCAAACCTAATCGCGCACACGAGGGCGAATACAACCCGCTCAAGAGAGCGATTATAACTCCGCACATGAGTTTCAACACGACCAGCTAGAAAAAGTGACACTAAATTCAGCATTCGATTGCGGCCTATATATAGGCGCTTCGGGCCCCGGGGACGCGACACCCCGTACTTACTCACGGTCCCATCCGTGAGTGAGCCCCTGAGGGATCTCCGATCGGAGCAATACCAATTGTAAACCAAATATATAAATTAGATATATAAGTGCGAATCTAAGCAGCTAACTCCGCATAAGAGTGTCAATCTAACCAATAGAAGCAGGAGGAAGAACACAAGCCCAACTTAAATCTAGTTAAATGTGGATGCAACAATACCCATACTCTAACGAAATATACATATTTATAATAGAACATTGAAGACTGAAATTACTATGAACATTAAATGTTAAATTACTATGAACATTACTATGAAATTACTATGAACATTGAAGACTTATAATACTATGATAAATTTATTAATTCCAGCTGTTTAATGTTTATAATAATTCCTTTTGCCAACGATGTCGACAAGCACTCCCTTGACCATCTCGCCATCTAATTTTTTACAGTAAAGTCTTGATCTAACTCTTAATCTTACTCTGTTTTTCAACATATTTCTGTTCCCACAGATCGATTCTTTGAACATTTATGTATAAAAATGTGGAAGGTAATAATTCTTGTTTATGAAATATTTTGAAATTACAAATTGAGGTAAAATCTCATATAAAATTTGAAGTAGGAATTGTTGATTTTCTTAAAATTATGCTTCAATACTTTCTTAACTATGTACAATATTTCTAGGAATTGTTTGTCCTTGAGTTTTGCTTTTAATATTGTAAACCTTAAAAACCAACACTAAAACATCGTCTGTGCAGAATGTAACAATCCATGATTATCAATATGGTTCCGTGACGATTTGCCTTCTTACCGACGAGAATCTCCTCAGTGGTCTTCTGCACCGACGAGATCACGTCGATGGCCTTCTGTTTCTTACTCCAGCTAGAATATATCCTAGAGGGTGTAAGAAAACACCGAATTATTCGAGTGACACGATCTCCCATAAAGCTGGCAGTCTTTAAGGATGTTCTGGAAGTACAATGGGAGACGAAACTACAAGAAATTCGAAATCCATCAATATATTGGCAATGAAAGCCATTCATGAGTATATTTTGCATTAAACTTTTGCGAATACTGTACCCTCTATAGCTATATTCAGTGGTCTACGCTTGTCGCGCTTCCATGCTAGTGAGAGACACGATAAATTTGACGTTTTGTAACAGTTTATAATTTTTTTTCTCTGTAACTGTTTAGTGAATCCTAATAAATTTTGAACATAATTAATTACATAATTTTTACTACATATAAAAAAAAACTGGAGTTTCTAGTTGCGTTTTTTCAAGGTTTAAATAGGGTTTGAAGTGGAATTTTATGAATTCTCCATAAGAAGACGTGTTAAAATGCGCAAACTTTAAGTTGCTATAATTCTTAAACGGTGCAGTGAATCGAACCCAAACTTTGGTAATTGCCAATTGTCAATTTAGTAAGAATTATATCTTGTCAAATTTTCAAAAATTTTATTGCGTTTTTATATTACCTCCAGAACATCCTTAACGGTGTCAGTGGTCTTCTGCACCGACGAAATGCCTTCTGTTTCTCTGCCTGGAGCCAGAATATATCCTAGAGGGCGTAAGAGAACACCGAAATATTCGGGTGACACGAACTCCCATAAGGCTGGACGTCTTTAACAGTCTCTTGTCGGTGTCGTCGGTGCCATATGTTCGCAACAGAATGATTACGTATCTTGTATTGCATGCAATTTATAAGAATGACATAATGCAAGCTGTACAAGATATTCATTATTTCATACTGTGATATCGCTAAACAAGATTACGCATCGACACGACTACGTACATTTCGTATCTGACTTATCTTCCTCGGTTCGACTTTAAGCATCATCATGCTTCCCTGCTACCATGCACCAACTGATTGAGCCTAAATGATTCTGATTGCTAATCATTAAACCTTCAAACATCTCCTCTCGTGCACGTTACACACATATAATTAAGTCATGTTTCGACTAGACGTACAATCCGGAAAATTCGAAGATATATACGTAGTATCAATGTGCTACGTATGTACTAAGAACCCAACCAATTTTCACGAAATTTTCGGTGCCGGAAATGTCACATATCGTGTGATGACGATGACAGCCACCATTTTTTTCAAAAAATCTATGAGATAGACGTCGAGCACAATTTCATAAGATAAGAGCAACGAATACTGTTTAAAATACATCGGGCTATCTTAAATTCATATGTCTTGGCGTACGATGGAATATTCATTGAATAATCATCGAGCTACGCACCTACACACGAACGTTGCTCGTGTGTATACGTACGCATGGTCGCTGCGGGCTTCGGTTCGTCATCGTCGTTTATCTTTCGCCTTTCGTACGGCGAACGAGAGGAGTATGCTAATTTACGCGCAGCCTCCAGTAATCTGTAGTTAACGGGTAGAATGGACATAATCAACAATTTAACCGACTCGGTGGTAGGAGCGCATGAACGAATGGACGTCGTCGAATGTCCGACAAGCACGGCGACGTGGATGTCGTACCTCTTTGGTGCACGTGGTGGCCGCGGATCGGAAAGACACAATTTTGAGGAAGAGCCGCGCGGGCCTTAAGCACCTCTGTGACGTACAATACTTTATTGGCCCGCAACGACCTCTTTCCATTGCTTATCGGTTCACTGACTCCGGGCAACGGCTGAAATTTCGGCAGGGCCACGTGTCCTACACATCCCCAATAGCAGTGGACATCTTCCCGCCTCTGTTACGCGCTCGATAATCCATTGTTATCGTGGTTCGAACTCCACCTGCACGGGTCGGAGCATCATCACGGTACAGTGACACCGTTTTTCCCCAAAATCGGAATTAATAACGTGTCTCCTGCGCGTGTATGCAGCCGGCACGTCTCGTAAATTGTTTATCGTATTCGTTATCGTATCCCTCCGCCGTGCAACGCAACACGACCACCTCCGGCGTCGCTTATATTCGTGGATGGATCAAACCTTATTACGCTTTCCCCTAAAATTAACGCGGGGCTCGAAGGTGGGGGATTCCACCTTCAAGCTTGTATTATGTCAGCCACGTCACGTGGCCCCCACGTGCATACACACACGCACGCAACCGAGGCGGTTTCTGCACGCCAGCGCTTCTATCGGTGGCGTCATGAAATTACTATTGGCCGCATGCGTTCCTGTTGAAAAAATTCCTCACGGGCGAAAGTCAAGGTATGACGGAACAGCGCAATAGCTGAACGTTATACTAACTTTGGTAACATGATCTCCTGGTGCTAGGAGGGGCTTTGTGAGACAACCCGCGCGAAACTCTTTTCAACGTAGGGAGAGCGACAAGCTCCTGCATGATCATGCTGCTCGGATAAATCGGTTCTTGCATGCGGGATGTGAGCACGCACCGCGTGCCTGTTTGTAGACACACTGCAACAACATGATACAGTTGTAGCGTGGTCGCACATAGACGTTCTACTGCCTTTACGAGAAATGCACCGTTCATTTTATCAGGTCTGTCCCGACATAAATGATTTGTAGGTAGGGAAATGATGAGTAAATAATATCAGGTTGTGTCACGTCGAAAAAAGGAAGTATGTATATAGTATGTGCATTTTACGCGTACACATGCGTGGGAACTGTACGTCTGCTATATTATAGTCAATTATAGTGTATAAGCAGAAACCTGTCGTTTGAATATACCAGAAGTTGTATGAGTAAGGTATAATCATCGTTCCCTTTATTTCAGGCATTCTTTTACTTGAAAGTCTTGGAACAAGCATTTCTTTGGAAATTATTGATTCAAGACCAAGCAAAAAAGGAAGTATTCTGTTTTGAGAGGATCGATGTAACGAAGGCTCCGTGGCGCAACGGTAGCGCGTCTGACTCCAGATCAGAAGGTTGCGTGTTCAAATCACGTCGGGGTCAATTTATTTTTTTGATTATTTATTAACTTTTGCTTCTGATCTATGCTTTCTAAAATGCTCTAATCAGTAAGTTTCATTGCTCCACGTTTGGTACTAAAACTATTACCTTGATCTAGACGGATCAAAATAACTCATTTCACATCTTTCGTTTTACAGTTGCCTGTTCGATCTCATGCCGACCGAACGTGAGATATACGACCGTACCCTACCGTTCCTCCAGGCGACAAAGGACATATCTGGAAGGGATTTTTTAACCTTTAAGAACACGTGCAAATCAGCTGACCCGACTGGGAAACTTAGTTTTATGACCAACGTAATTTGACAATCTCGACCCCGACAGATGGACAGCACGTGCGACCGAACCAACAAAACGACGAACCGAATCACCAACATAAATCATGCCATTGACGAACGAAGACAATACCACGGGATTTCCTGACAGTTTCCCACTCTCCTCAACTGAAAACTCCTCCCAACATTTCCCATACATTTTCCCACCTAAGTCCACAAGCACCCAATCACGAGAAAAACCAAACTATCGATAGACAGGACACGACGAGACAGATCAGAACTCAAAAATCGCTCGAATCATATACAACGCTACCGCTGAACCTTGTTACGTTTTTGATCATTCTACAGTGTTGAACTTCAAAATATATTAAAGTGTTTTTCCAAAGTCGCCTTTCACTTTCAATTAGTCGTTGTTACCTTGTAACACCGGCAAGGCCTCGAAAATCGTCGCGAGCAAGCGAAGCGGGAATTTACGACTCCGCGAAGTTCGGCATACGAACTTACGGTATTTCGGACGCTTCAGTTGTCGAAATTGAAGATACTTCTGTAAAAAACCCCATGTATATCACTGTTTTAGGGTATAGATCTCTATTCCCGCTTAGAAAAAGGATCAAGGAAACATATTCTTGCTTTCAAGAGCTCCTTTTTCGTGACGACATCTGAAGAGGGGAAGTCGACAAGGGTCTGGTGTCCACGTGTTTTAATTAAGCCTAGTCAAGAGCCGATGCTGAGGCGACCCTTAGGATTGTAACGGTTTACGATAGGGCCTTGGCCTACGTGACGTCTTGTATAGGGATGCGTGAGACTAAAACAGAGTTGTCGTCGGGGGTGGCGGATGGGCACTTTGGACCATCCAGCTATCGTTCGGTCAGGTCACATTTATGAGGGTGTAACGAAGGGAAGTTGCCGAGGGTAACCCAAGGCCGCACTGTCCTAAAGGATTGGGACTTTGTTCCGAGAGGATCTGGCCCTCGGAGTGGGGCCTTTTGGTAAGAGGACCGTGTCAGACTGTCAGATTCTCACTTCAGAGTCGCGATTACTAAAGTTCACAGGTCGCTGCATCTGGACAGTGTCATCGTTTCCTACAGCTTAACTATTCGCGCTTTAATTAGTCCTTAGTTCGAATAATAACGGTATTATTCCTGTAGTTTGTTTCAAAGGGTACGATACGTGATTAACAATATCCGATGTTGCTTGTTTGTTTAAAAAATCTGGAGTTAGCTTCAATTTAGAAATATGGCAGTCGTGGCCGAGTGGTTAAGGCGTCTGACTAGAAATCAGATTCCCTCTGGGAGCGTAGGTTCGAGTCCTACCGACTGCGAAAATGTGGTTAAATTTTTTTTTCTCAAAACAGAATATTTTACGTTTCTAAGATAAATATGAACATTGTATCTGAACTTTTTATAAAGGTGAACGATTGCTTTGTTGTTTTTAGCAGAAAAACCATTGTTTGTTCTATACATATAGGAAATATCTTTGGGCATAAAGGTTATTGCCTCCATGATGTAACAAATATTTTCTTAATTTTATTTATAGGCATTATGAAGGTGTAAAGTAATTGTAATATCAATAATTAATTGTTAAATTAGTGTACGTTTGACACTGTTGTATGCATTAATCGTAGTTGGTGCTCAGCGGCGCCGTGGCTTAGTTGGTTAAAGCGCCTGTCTAGTAAACAGGAGATCGGGGGTTCGAATCCCCCCGGGGCCTAGTGGATTTCTTTTTTTTTTTAATTTTTAGCAAAAACATTGCCTTGCGTAACACTAATATCACACTAATCGTTAAGTATTAATTTCATATTTGATTACCAATTTACTAGAACAAATAACTTCACAAATAAAGTATTCACAGTATTTATTCAATCAGTATCCTTATGCTTACATATAATTGGTAGTATAAAAATGATATATATAAGCGCACATGAAGTTAATGCAAATAAATAAATGTGGTATATATAAATATATAAATTTACAACATGTTAAAGACGGCTGATAAATTCTTGATGCTTAAAAGTCAAATTTATAGCCATTTCCAGAAACTTTCACGCGTGCCACAGAAGGTGCAGAGGAATAAGCAACGCCCAACAAACTCTGAGGCTGTTGTTCCTGGTACTGGAGTTGTTGTTGCTTCTCCTGCTGCAATTCTGCTTGCTCGGGGACCTACGGATGATTACTATTAAACAGAAATCGCATTTAAATTTTCTGCAAATTATTGCAAATAAGTATTTTACAATCGATAGTTTTACCTGTTGCACTTGAACAGCTTCTGCTTGTACTTGCGATTGCGCTTGAGCTTGTCTCAGGGCAAGAAGCTGGGCCAATTGTGCCTGGTACAAAGCAGCTGCAGAGTATCCTTGTACTTGAGGTTGTTGAACTTGTTGCAACTGTTGATAATAAGCCAATGCTGCAGGATCTGCAGGAGCTTGGTAAGGATATGGTGCAGGCGTAGCTGCAGCAGACACGTATGCGGGTGCAACTGGTGCAGTTGCATAGCCGTTTGCAATTGGACCAACTGGGAACACTCCTGAGATACGATACACGTTTACTTTAATTCCTCTAGTAGAACAAGATCAGTTAAAAGTTCCATGCCAACTTTGGTATTAAAATACAAGAAATCGGGCATGAACTTTTGCACTGACCTAATACCATCTTTGTAAATTCATTACAGACCTAGGCCAGGATTTCTGTAAGCAAGAGCATTAGCAACATTAGGCAGCACTCTCTGTGCTAGGTAAGGATTCCCAACACTAGAACTAAATGACTGGTGAGAGCTGGGTCCACTGAATGCAAAGGCAGTCTGCGTTAAACCTGGCCTAACGAAACTGAACGACGCGTGTTGGTCAGAAGTGCCCAAAACATTTGTGGGCTTCACACCGTGAATAGGTGCCTCGGCAAATGCAGCAGAAAGCACCATGCAACCGAGTACTACGTATTTCTGAAAGAAATAGATTTCTTAGCAACTAGAACAGATATATGAAGTCAGTACAAAAGTTCCCGATTTCAATACAACAAGGAATCGGACATGAACTTTTGCATTGATACATTGGTTGCAAGGTTCTAAGAAGAAGATGCACTATTCATTGAAATTGAGAAACTTGCGCAGGGTACTCACCAGCATGTTGTTAATTTATAAGAACTTTAGCACTGTCTCACAGGAACGAACGATGGTATTATCAACGGAACATCAACTATTCTGTCGCTAAGCCACCCCGTGGGGAGTTATATATTGCGGAAGCGGCCGGGTTCATACGTGAGTAGAATCACATCGACATATTTTCAGAGGTACGATCACACTTTCTCCAAGATGCCAAGATGGGACAGTTCATGAATCGTAATCGCACGATATCAAACCTTTGTCTTTACGGATCTTTATAATACAACGTAATGGTATATAATTGTACGATTATTTACAAACGATGATACAAACTGTTGAAAATTCATTTCATCACTCGCTGTATCTTTTTGAAAATACTGGTACATCGTCGTGCACAGTATTCTCTATTAGAATTAATGTATACAAGAATCGCCTTGCTGCGATTAATATGTATATATATAAAAGGCAGTAATGGATCTCTATGTGACTCATCTAAGATCGTGACGCAGCTGAAGAAAGTTACTTTCGGCCAGCCTAGAGCGGCGATGATACGCCGACAGGTTATTAATGGTAATCAGATAGTCGTTCGTAGAATGTTAAATAGCTTATTTACTGGCAGTGATATACAACTCATTTATGTCTCGCATACGTTCAAGAAGCCATACTTCGTAAAGTAAAACATCCATAAATTTCTCCCTGCTGTTCGTATAAACTTATAATATGGTAGATTTAAACATTTGTCTTGTCGTAGTAGAGTCGCAGTGCTTTTATTACTATACGTATTACAAATTTGAAAAATTAGTACAAATAGTTCCTTCTGGACAGTCGATATTGTGCGTACCTTGGTGTAAGGTACTTTTTCGAAAAATATTCGTTGAATATTCCGGTGGCGGCAGAATCGATAGACCAATTGCAAAGATCGACGTAAATTTGTGCGAAATGACGTAGAATGATTCCGTCCTGCGGTTACTTTTCACATGCTGGAGAAGTATGACTGATAAAACATGCCCATGGCGGTAGTCGCGAATAATGTAAAGCAACTCCACCATGTCGCTAGACCGAATAAACCTCCGTACACCTCTGTTGTAAATATCTATAAAACAACAAATCACATGTAAGCGAACTCTTTACGATATCGTGTTTATAGTTATACCTGTTTTAAAGAACTCAGCGCGAGTTGAAAATCTTGCGCGGTTTGCACAACAGATCTTTCAGGATCGTCATTGGTTCCTCTCAATATCGATCTCGGTGGTTCATCCGCTGGACACTCTTCTAAAGCTGGCTCTCTGAAAATACCTTCCCATGTGTAACCACCTGACGAAAATATGCAAACACATTAGCGTGCGAAAAATAAAATTATGCAAGCAATTCTTTGAAATTGATCTTACCTAACGATTTGTACATGAACGTAAAAAATAAACATATAATTAATGGAACAATAAATTGCAACGCAACAACACATAAATAATAAAACACTGCTGCAATCTGAAACAAATTCGAAAGACGATTGTTAATGTAATCGACAACTATGTTTACATTCGATTGTCGTAAAAGTTTCTTTTCTGAGCACCTTTTTCTGTAAATCAACGTTCTTTATTCTACCAGCTTCTTTCTTTTGATTCTCTAATCGTTGTACAGCTAAGTTGAGGTATGATTGAAGATACATCGGCATAAGTATCAGCTTTAATAACACTGCAACGACGATCGCGATCAGCCTCATACTCTCGAAAGCCGAAGATGTCATTCTGTAAGAATTTATTTTTAAGAATACATCCCTGCGAACGTGTTATTGAAGGGTTCAGGTCGTTGACACTTACAGTGGCTCGTTCATACCAGAGAATATTCGAACTGTAAGATAATCCCTGCTTATAGGCTTGATCCATAAGCTTATCAACAGAAGTGGAGAGGCGTAACTAATATTCGATAGCAATAATAATAGCTTTCTGTCTTTGTTATATCTGAAATATATTATTTTGTTAAACATTCGTCCTAGTAGGAATATTTTTTAGATTACTACAGTATCGGTACCTTAATGAATCCCAATGCATTTTCGACGCTCTCAATCCAGGGAAAGTAAATAAAGAACCAAGCAAACCACACCACAAGGCAAGAAAGAATTTGATAACAATTTTTGATGCAGGTCCTCTAGAAAGGAAATTACCATAGTATATATATATGTATATATATAGAGGCGAAATAACCCTGGAAGCTCTGGTTAAGATTCTACAGACTTACGTAGACGAAAGACCTTGATTATCTAAGAACAAAGATGCACTGTGATTAAAGCTTGAGTAGGCTTTGTCCAATCCAATTTCGAGATTGTTCTCGTCGACTATAAGAATCATCATAGCTAGTAGAAGATAAGCAAATCCGGTGACGATACACGTAGACCTTTCGCCTATGCTCTCCTCTCCTTTGAAATATTCTATCCACAGGGAAAGCAATACTTTACTAAGTACTAATTAAGGAAATCAATCTCAATACACAAGATTCATTCTCAAGAGAAAGTACATCCGAATATGAGTCACTAGAGAAAAGGATACAATGCAAAACCCAGAACCAATGAGCACCAAAGCATACTTAGATTTATTTCGTCTCTGATCGGATAGAAATAATTATAGACCTGTTCGATACAAAGCATTGTAAGGACATGAAGAAAAAGCTTGAACTTTTGATTTTATATTTGCTTCGTACCAACCTCTGTAAGAGCATAGACTGCAGCAGCATAAACAGAAAAATCCAACAACCATTGATACTCTGTATAATATTTTAAATGCACTACATCTAAGGTAGTTATCTCCACGCTCTCCAATGTAATATCCAGATTTCTAGGAACTTGAAATACATCGCCAACCTTTCCATTCTCTGTATGCTTCCCTTTCTTGGGCTTCTCTTTGGGTACGCCCACGAGGCTTCTCAACTGTTGATCGGTTGGATACAAGTAGCGTGTCAACCTATTAAACGATTAAAAAATCATCTATTAACTTTGTATTGTGCTTAATCAATGTTGTTGCTATTCAGCTAGGTGTACCCTGTAGAACATAAGATCCATCTTGCCAAGGAGAAATGCGGAGTCAATTTTTGGATGACACTGACCATGATAAGAGTGATCACCAATTGAGCTCCTAAGAAAGCCTGAAATATTGGATATTATTGTTACGAAAGAAGATCGAGAATCTAAATACGAAATTGTTACTTAATTTTAGACAGGTGTGTCGAAAGAGATTACCATGATTGAATTTGTTGTAGGACTGAGGAAAAGAAAACCAAAGTGGATCCACCGGTCTCACGAAACCATAAGTCCCATCACGAGAATCGTAATTCCACGATAAATCGCCGACTAATGCTGAAAGTTACAGCGAATAATTATCTCGGATAGAACGCCGGTAACGCGTGTTCGACCATTTTAAATGGCACACGTTCGAATAGCTGGTTTTATAAATAGTTGTAACCCCGCGAAACCGAAAACATCGTAAATAACCCTTTGCATGGGATATGAGGTTATTTCCAGTTATTCCTATTCTATCTATAGTAATAGTAAGAGAAAATTAGCCTGTTTGTGGTGAAGCCTCGCCAAGTCGCTGACAGATGTCCTATATCTCGTCTGTGGTTCAGCCTTGCATTCACAGATAGCGCTACCATTACCTGGAAAAAAAAGAAAAAATAATGATCAACTATTGGTAACATTTGGCTAACAGTTTGAACGTTTTGTCACTACGTGCATTGGCGCTATTTTGATATTTTCAATATGCCGCGAAATTTGAATTCATACAACGTATTTAGAGTTTGCAATCCCGCGCCATTTTTAATCCCGCGGGATAGGTATGGGATTTATTTCAATCCCGCGGGGTCCCGCAGGACTAAGGATTTAGTTCTTCAATCTAACATATATATATTAAAGAAACAAATTTTTCTTAATGAGATAATCATAGTAATCAAAATTTATTAACAAAATACAAACATAATTGAAATTAAATTAAATTAGCTGCTCCAAAATGTGCATTCTTATTTATATACATTTCAACGAGAAGTGTATAATGTTAAAAAATAGGTTCTTCTCCATTACTCTCGAGTATGCTCGAGTACGCCATTTTTTAAATTAATGCTACACTGTAATAGGTTCTTTATTAGCAGTGATTTCTGTTCGAAAAGATTGCAACAATACTCTGCTATTTTAAGTTCTACTTTCTCATTTTTATCATAGATACATAAAATCCGCAATCTGGTAATTTGCAATACCCGCAGGTACGCATAATCGGAAACGAATTGCGCAGGAAATGCTGGTCTCACGATAACGGGTGAATTAGAAACTCCATAGAGCTGAGAATGAAGAAACATTTAATGGTCCTTCAATGTATAACCGAGATCGGTGAACCCGTTCCCGTGGTTTCTGACCGATAAATACCTGATCGATAAAAAGCGAGTTCATTTGAGTACTCGAATCGAATTGATCGAAGTTCACGAGCACGCATTGAACTCGGTTCCATCGCTATCCGACGAACGACATTGTGTCCATTAATACTGAACAACAAATGGCATTAATTATTAATCCTACGCGCGGGCTTACAGGATCTGATGCGATCTCGCATCGCGGGATTTCCATTCAATTGATTACGTAATAAGTAATTATAAACAGACGATCCCCGATTGAATCTGCGTGTCTCTGAAATGTGATTACAAAGGTGACGAGAACAAAACTCAATTTGAGGCTCTAACAAAACCATTTTAATTCGATTAAGATCATATCACTGAGACAATTCGCGTCGCTTTAATCAATGTAGATAGATGATACATAAAGTCTATAAAATGATCCTCATCTCTTGCTTCTATTATCTTCTAACAACTTTCTCGCTCGGTTTTTTATGCAAAAATTTATTGCAAAAATGGGTGGGCGCTTTTCAAAACAGTAGAAAGACTAATATTATTTCCGACATGCTAAAATCATTAAAGTAAGAATTCAAAAGTCTATCCGGCTTCCATCTCTTGCAATAGAAGCGGACAATTGTTATTCTGCACAAAGATCCGCAGTCTATTGATAATTATTATTAGTTACTTGGTAATGAAGTTTCACACACAATCGTTATACTTCGTGATACTAATTTTTAAGGAAATCAATAGCGCCGGTCACCAGTGACCATCATAGCAGTCAGCGTGTTAAAGAGTTTAACATTATACTGTATTGCATTATTTTCTCCAAATTAAAATTGTTTTAAGAAAGAATAAATGCACTGTCTTAGTGCAGCGGTTTAACCTGGGAAACGCGGACTATTGTCAGAGGAGGCGCCAAAATTTTTTAACAAAAAATTGATTTGCAGTCATCACTTTCTGTAATAAAGATTTTATTATTTAAAAAACGTGTTTACATTATTATATTTATTCAAAGAATAAAAGGTAGGGAGGCGCGGAAAAATATTTTTTTCCCTGGTCTAGTGAATAAATAAAAATCTACTGTCTAGCGGATTAAATCCTTATTCCGAAGGACAGAATTGAGTCAGGCCCTAGCGATTGCAGCGGTTTCGGTTGCGCGATGAGCGTCCTCCGGGATAATAGCTCGAATGGTTCGAAAGCGATCTCCGTGGATCCGGGCACGAAGATCGATCGATTCGACCGTGGCGCCCGTGCATGAATCTTTCTCTTCGGGGAAAAACGCGCGAACCGTTTATTTGGAAGAACGCGCGAGCCAACCGGAGGAAGACTCGATATAAAAACAACAGACTCATCGGTTCACGCGATCAAATGCCGACTAGCGTTCGCCGAGCAATGTGGACAACGTGAACGATCTCTGCTGGCATCCGCGAATCTACGTATGATTATACAATCATCATCGTTCTTCTCCATCTTCTAACACCTGACACACAAAGAAGAAAAAACCAGCTCGAGATCAAAACGGTCATACATCTTCACGTGTGAGTACCGTGCAGAACGTTGAGGGACTTTATCTCACTCGGCATAATAACAAATTATTATTGAATCTAAGGGAGTAGATCTAAGGGAGATCAAGCTTCTATGGGAAACTTGTTGCTTTAGACTTGTGGTGTGTCTGATGCGCTTCTCTTTGATTCCATTTCCCAGCTATCATCGTAACAGTACGTTGTTATCTCAGTGTGTACAAAGCATTACGATAAAAGCGGAACACTTAGAACTGCATAATTGAAGAGTACACGATTCCGGAAACTTGGGAAAAGAGTATCGTTGCAGGATTAACCCCTTGCCCTACAATATCGTGTCAGACTCGTGATGAAAATTCAGAACGGAGTCTAATTAATATATATGTTATTAATTTCCTTTAAACTGATATGAATTTCTTTTTTGGTTTTGTTAATGTATAGTTATTGAAGAACATGTAGACGTACAATAGATATAAATTTTCTCCTTTTTTAGGAAATTACGAACTACAAAAAAAGTTCTAATCACTGAAACCATAAAATAAATCGTAGGGCAAAGGGTTAACGCCGAAACTTTGTGTAACGCCGAGGCGTGTTGAAAGGCGATGACGAAGATCAACAGCGCGTGTCGTTTTACCAAATAGAGCCAACGCGAAGTCAACTTTCGCGAATCGATAGAACCGCGTGACTTCTCACGCACGTCCGCGATCTATTCGTCGCGAGTCATTCATAATTCCGTTCGCGGCGCGTCATTAACGTAGCAACATCGAACAAGCGTCCTCGGAAATGATGTGTATCGTTACAACGTTGCAGCCGGGGATTATACAGGGTGTTTCGTCTAAAACAGGACACCTAAATATCTCTTCAGGTTATTGTGATGCAAAAAATATTTGTTACGTAATGTGCATGGTGTCAATGGACCAAATATCCGGCACGAATATTTTTTTCCGAAGATCATTTTTTTCGGTGTTATCAAGGTCATCGATGTTTCTTGATATACAACTACATTTTCGTTTTATTGCACCGTGTAACTGATTGAAAAATACATTCAGATATTTATAAAAACATGACCTTGAAATGACCTTGATCTTCGAAAATTAAAGTTTTACCTTCAGATCAAGCTCAAGGTCATGTTATTATACATATCTGAATGTATTTTTCGATCAGTTACCCGATGCAATAAAATAAAAATGTAGTATGTATCAAAAATCATCGATGACCTTGATAACTCCGAAAAAAATAACCTTCGGAAAAAAATATTCGTGCCAGATATTTGGTCCATTGACACCATGCACATTACGTAACAAATATTTTTTGCATCACAATAGCCTGAAGAGGTAGACCGCGCAAAGGAACGCCAATTTTCGAAGATCAAGGTCATTTCGAGGTCATGTTATTATACATATCTGAATGTATTTTTCGATCAGTTACCCGATGCAATAAAATAAAAATATAATATGTATCAAAAATCATCGATGACCTTGATAACTCCGAAAAAAATAACCTTCGGAAAAAAATATTCGTGCCAGATATTTGGTCCATTGACACCATGCACATTACGTAACAAATATTTTTTGCATCACAATAGCCTGAAGAGGTAGACCGCGCAAAGGAACGCCAATTTTCGAAGATCAAGGTCATTTCGAGGTCATGTTATTATACATATCTGAATGTATTTTTCGATCAGTTACCCGATGCAATAAAATAGAAATGTAGTTATGTATCAAAAAACATCGATGACCTTGATAACTCCGAAAAAAATGACCTACGGAAAAAAATATTCGTGCCAGATATTTGGTCCATTGACACCATGCACATTGCGTAACAAATATTTTTTGCATCACAATAACCTGAAGAGATATTTAGGTGTCTTGTTTTAGACGAAACACCCTGTATAATTGTCGATGATACATTATCACGGACGGGTGGAAGACGAGGGTTAGCGATGATACAGAATTCGAGGCGAGCGCGAAGATCAGCGGTCTTCATCGTGAAGACTTCCTCGAGCAGCCACGGTCTTCACGATTTATTGAATTTAATTGTATTCACGGTTCTGACGGGTCGAAAGTCGACGCCTCGTGTTTTTGTCGCGAGATTAACGGGTGACTAAGCCCTGGACAAAAGATCGGTCCATATACGATCAACCTACGTGGAGGCTGCTAAACAGATTTCCTGGTAGAGTTCCTGAGACGGTGCACGTACACGAAATGGAAAGCGATACAATTCGTTGCAATGAAACTTTGGTGATTTGCATCTGAATGCTCGTTGCTGACACAAGTGTTCAAGATAATGATCTTAAGTGACTTCGTCTTCGTAGACGTTTTTGCGCATCACCTTCAGCTTTGCAAGAATGCATATCCGGACAAAGAGCGTGTTTCATGTAACATTCTTTTCCTATTTCGTTACAGGTGTCCTACAACAAAAGCAACTATGGCGCCGATCTTACTTGCTTTCCTCCTCTCGTTCAGCTGTCTCTCCCACGCGACGGGTCGACCGGATTATATTCACTGTCAGAATAATTTGGAATGCGGGGCCGGACACTGTTGCACCATAGGTATGACGATTGACGCCATCGAAAAGAAATCTTGTGCTGCGAGTTCAGTAGAAGTGTGATGCATGATGCAGACGACTAAAAGGGACGACTAGACTGCGGATGCTTATGCAATTTTCAATTTTTGTTGACGAATTTTAAGAAAATGGAATAGAATAGAATCTTATTTTCCGTAGTAGTAGCCTTTGTAGATCTGAAATAGATTAAAATCGTACCTAATTCTGTCATATTTTACATCCTAGCATTTTTTGAAAATTTTCGGAAGCCATAATTGCATAAAGATCCGCAGTTTACAGGTGACTAAACCTATCACGATTAGAAAAACCTAATACCCATACCCATTTTAAACCAATGTTGAGACTCCACTCTCTTGACTCAAGACTCCAGACTTTTGTTTAATTTTTTTTTTAAATTTAACTAAAAAGTTTAATCAAAATTGCATACTAGAGGATTAGTTCCCTTGCACCCCCTGTATCGAATTGATAAAATGACCGATTCCAGGACCGATCAGGTACAGCACGCCCCAATGCAGACCTATGCAAGCTGCGGGAGAAACGTGCAGACCAAGCAGCGCTTCCACTATCAACATGACAGCATCGTATCCTGACGGTGCTCAAGTGCTATTGACCGACGTTCATTATATCCTTTGTCCCTGCGCCGATGGATTGTTCTGCGACCAAGGAACCTGCAGCGAGTCAGCCGGAAAACACGACTCGAATGTGCTAATCGATGAAAACCGCAGTAAAGAGGACTGATAAATGCATAGGACGTATCTCTGCAGTGGTTCTTGGCGATGCGTTGTCGGGAAACATTGTGCAGAGTAATCGATTGCCACGAACAGCCAAAAACGGAATTTAATTGAAAATGATTGAAACAATGGTGATCTGTGATCTAAATGTAACATGATCTGGGAACCAAAGCGTTAAATATTTTTAAGCTAGAAAGTAACAGATAGGAGCTGTCGCGTTAACTTATATTAAACATAGTGAAGTAGACGAAGGATAATCGTTAGTTTAAGAATGTTATGCTTATCTTGATGCAATGTACTTATAGCGTTTAAGACCACTGAATAAAATTAATACTTTGCAGTAAAAAATGTTCTATTATTTGAAGTGAAATACTCTGGTTAATGATGCAAATTACGCCTCGTAAACGTAAAATTAGGAATTTTGACGGCGATTGCGGCCTAGATAGATCTTTTATCTGGCGTTTTTGACTACTGAAAAACCCTATCTTTGCATTATCGAGAAATAAGAAGGCCCATCCCGCACCCTTGCAATCCTGGAAACGAAACACGTTGTGTTCTTGATACCCATCTTATTTTAAAAAGTGGCGCCGGAATGTTATCGTGCTGCCATCGAGCGTTAGAAGCACGAACCTAATCGGCTACATGTTTGCGCGTTTTTCCGCAGATGACGCCAGATGACGCTAAGAATCGTTTCGATTATCTTGTCCACCGCATACACAAAGATGAAATAACGACAGAGAGGACATCTTCTCACATCTTCTTCTCTGATAATGATGACAAATGAACAATCTTCGATGCAAGCTAATCAGTTTATTAACAATCCGAAGATTTGCGATGTAGTTCGATTAAAAAAATCTGTATGCTATTTTCCATGAATATGCAACATTTGAGAAACAATGTTATTATCTTCATGCGTGTGTACAATGACCCTGTGTTATTGCACAGAATTTCAGCCATTTCGGCGTTACCGTTCCCAATCGAGTCGTTCAAAAATTCTTTGGCAATCCTTTGGATGAGCAGCCTAGCGTTGTCCGATTAATTGTGTCTACGGAATGGACAGTCAAGTATGCGGGGACGGTAGATTATTAGATCTGATCGATGAAGCTTGGCAAGATGAATGCTTGCCCATCGACGAAATTATAGTACCACCAGCAGAATTACCTGATCCGGAGAGCGACAATGGTGATTCTCATATGACACTGAAGGAATTGGAACAAAAGTGGAATAATCTAGCTCTGGGCGCGCTCAGCGAAAATCATTTGCATTCTCCGACACCGTCCCACAATTAATTTGGTATTTAGGTATTTATTTGTACACTTTACATAACCAATGCGCCTATAACTAATTTCCTTATGTTTACATTTTTCCTTTTTTCTTTAAGAAGGATTTATAATGGAATTTCCAAACGTAGGGGAAAGATGTTCAGTCGATGAATGCAAGCAATTGAATTTTTTGCCGTTCGTGTGCAGCCATTGTCGCGATGTTTTTTGCGAGGAACACTATCAGACAGGTTCTCACAAATGCGCGAGTTTCTGCGACAATGTTACGGAGACCAAAACTAAATCGTTGAGCTACGTTTGCTCGGATGAATCATGCAAAGACACTTCACCCATCGAGATGCATTGCATCAGATGCAAGAAACATTATTGTTTGAAGCACCGATACCACGGTTGTCTGGAACAGTCGAACGAAGAGAAGACAGCGAAACTGAAGAAATGGCAAATACCAAAGAAACAATTCGCGGAAGCAAAGGCAATAGTGGATCAAGAAATCACTGATAACTTAAAGAAATCTAAGAACGTCGCAATGGCTAATAAAGTATGTCGCTGCGTTCGAATGATTTGCAAAATGCGAATTTTTATATATACAAGAAATTTACATTGAACATGTTTTTTTATAGGTACGACTTATGCGCATAAAGGGTTCTGCTGTTGGTCCTAAGAATGTACCAATGAATGAACGTTGTTACTTTCTTGTGTATCCATCGCATAAAATGATTAATAAACATTTAGGACCTTCGAGGGGTATATACGTGAACATGACCTGGACAGTAGGGAAAGCCATAGATTCGATGGCTAGCATACTTAAAATGCCCAACAATAATAATGTAGCGGGTGGATCTAGATTACAATTATATCATCATGCAACCGGTGCATTGGTATCTAAAGAAATGGATATGCTGTTAACAAAGTTATTAGAGAACTCTGAGCTTGTTGATGGGCAAAGTGTTATTTTAGAATATTCGGATAGCGCGTGTATAGATACATCTTTATACAAATAAATTGATTTACAGTAAATAATAACACCAGCTTGTTGTTCCCTTCATTTTTACATGAATCACCTTGTCAATTTATTGAACATTTCTCTTTCCGTTTTTTCATATATATATGTATAATTGAACACTGGTAATGGCAAGAACACAATATTAGAATAATACTTGTTTATTACAAACTAGATGGATTCATATATCAGTTTTACATTTATTCTCGATAAAAAGTCACGCAGATGTACTCCATATGCACTCAATAAACGAATCGTTTACACCAGATTATTGTCAGGTTTTTGTTTCAAATAAAAATGTTAGACAATATTCTGACTTTGGCACTGGACGTTTCCTCATCTATACAATAGAGTTACGCTAATATAATATAATAGAACGAAACTATATTGATTTGTAAATGACTATGTGCTTACTGATATCGAGGAATCAGAGACCTCCAGACCCATAAGAATCTTTTAGCTAGGAGATCCAGGAAAAGGTCGAAAGGCCTTATCGCCTGTGATCGTTACGGCATATGATCGATGGTGATCAGTGTACGAATCTCAGTTCGCAATGACGCTATTCCGACTTTCTCTCAAAATCCCACGATATTTTTATAATATGCTCATATAAAGATGAAAAAAGACGAATACATAGCAAAAGAGATTCGAAGTTAATTTTCTCGAACGATGTGCGTGTTTTATCTATGTACTTATTTACTGTATTCTATTGTGTCTGATAATTACATTTTATCTAGAAAACAAAGCGGAAAACTCTCGCTTTAAATGAGATTGATATACATGCTAAAATACTTTTGCAAATAATCGTGTACATATATAGAAACAAAAAAGTAGTATAAAAAAGTTTTAATCTCTTATTGATCATGTCTACTTTTGTAAATTACATAATGTCATCATAAGTCTTTCATAGATCAATTATTTAAAAGCTTAAATTGTTCAGTACTTATAATATGTATGAATACGTTATTCTGACAATATGATTGAAAATCTGATGCAAAAATTACTATCGTATGAAATTCAATATTGTATAAGGATATTTTTTTTCGAAAATCATACACGAATAATTATTGCACATTAATATTAAATCAATTACCTTGGCATTCACTCGCTGTTATATCTTTGATTAATCTTATACATCAACTAAAAGACTTCTGTCTAAATGCAAGTGGTTTTCGTAAATGCAAATTCATGTGCAACCGAAGACTCGGACTTGGATCACATTTCTTTAATGAACTAACGTGACCAGTTTGTTGCCATATGAATAAAATTTTGTCAAAAAAAAAAAATATAAATATATATGGCTAAAGTATTCAACGATTTAATAAGAACGATGAAAGAAAAAAAGAAAACAAAAACTTGTTTACAATAACAAAGAAAGTCTGTAAGTGAAGGCTGCTAGCCTTTGTTTAAATATATATGAAAATAATTTTTGAAATACAGAACAAGCCTGATCAAAAACAAAATGCATAGTATGTATACAAAGATCGCGAAAAGAACGAGTAATGTCATTCGAACGTTTACGTGCGTTTCAACATCTTGGCCTCTTGTTCGGCCACTGGCCACCTGCCAGCTGGGAGGGCAATGAATCTGGTAGCGGTAGGTGGCCTGAAGTCAAGCTCAGGAATGCCAGCGAGATTTTTGTAATTCAATTTGACCTTCTAGTGTTTTGGCAAGATAAATCACGAACAGCTGACTGAGGGCTATGCCTAAAGCGATACCAGCTATTGTATACAAATTTCGTTCTGCCCAACTTCTTACAATTTCAATGCATCCGCTGGTCCACACCTTTTTGCCTGCTTCGGAGACTGGGAACATTTGAACTTTGTACCCACACATTATATTAACGAGACCACTCTGAAAATTTCAAAGACATCTTAATCCTCTGCATCTTCATGATTAGACTGCGGATTTTATGCATTTATCACAAAAACTAGTAAGTGAAACATGAAACAGAAGAAAATATCATACCGATATGTCTGTAGCGTTGATACAACAAGAAAACGGCACACCGCATCGTTCCACACTAGGACTGGAGCAATTAAAGTATTCGTTTTTTCCCCAGTCCAAGTATCCTTCTTGGCTCAAACCACAGCAACGAAACTACAGATAAAAATGTTCATATAATTGACGTTATTGATCCTCGCAATGTATAATTGTAAAGGGTCTTATCTCTCCTTACTTCTTGTTGGCCGAAGTCAATAAAGTTTTGTAGATCAGGGTCTTCTCTGTACGTCTGTATAATCTTATCCGTGAAAGATTCTTCTAACAACGATTGCAACGTATGTGGAAAGACAAAACCAACAATTGCTACACCCATTTCGAGGAGAAAGAACACCAGCAGACACAGTGAATACTGCAATAATATGATAATGTGTTAAACATCTATGAAAGCACATACTCAACATGTTTGTAATAGTACTAACAAATTTCAGAAGACATGTATTTTCACGCAGTGCTCCAACACATCCGGCGAAACTAACAACAAAGACTACTCCTCCTGCGATGACCATTACAAGAGAAATATTCAGAACCACGTCGTACACATTCTCCACTCTAACAGATCCAGTGGCTTGCCATTTGTCCACAAATGCGTATAAGCCTACTCCGATTAACAATCCTCCAAATAACTGCATAACAAATATTTTATCGTATATGAAACTATATCACCTGTAGTTAACCCTCTCTCCAATTTTTTAAGTACTAGGTCCTTCCATAAATTTAACTCTTCACACTCCAAATTATTTTGCTTTCAGAATAATAATTAAAATTAAGTGTTATGGAACAACCTAATAATCTGGAGAGATGCAAACATGCTGCTTAGAACAATTAAAGAAAATTGATTGAGGTACCAAAGATGTGAGAAACTGACTTACCCAAAAAACAAAATTGAGCATAAATATCATATACTTTACGCACGAGCTAACATATGTAAAGTTATTTGTTCGCCTTCGGTTATTCATCATTGTAAAGTAGAAACAGTTTTAGGTCTTGGATGGTATGTACAATTACTGTACAACACACTCGCGTTTTCAGATGTATACTATATGTATATATGTATATGTATATGTACAATTTACATCAGCCGTATCGCTAATCCAACGATTTCACATACTGAATACATATTAACGAACTTTTCACTCGATTCCAGATCAATTACATTTGACTATCCATGAATTAAACCAAAACTATAATGCACCATTCTTTGACAGCTTACTTGTGATCCGCCATTACAGTTCCTGTTTCTCGTATTCCCTGCTTCCCGATTTGAAATCAGCTGTCCACGCGTTCCATGTTCCATCGGAAGGGAACACGAACAGTGCGTACTGCGTAATCTACTTACATACATCTATCATGAATCAAACATAAATGATTAGCAACGAATAAATTCATGATAATTTATCTGCAATCTCCGATGTTTATGCGTGTATATTAAAGGAAGGATCAAATTGTTGCTCGAAAAAATGGCATCGGTACAGGATAGTAAGTTTCTGAATGATTTACTTTTGTATCTAATTTGGAGGTTAAGAAAACTATTTAACTTTGATACGCGTCTCCTAAACGTTTAAACGATCGCATATTATAGCAGCATCATGCCACGAACGTTTCCCGTTGCTAACCAATGTTAAATATGTTCATTATTTCCATTTATGCGTATAATAAAACAGAATAAGTCAACGCCGCTTTTTAACCTATACAACGTAAACAACAAGCTAATGGTTCGAACTGTTACTACCCTGGTAGAAATGGTTCACCACTATCAAAATTATTCACTAGATCGCTATGTTTTTTTCATTATCTATGCTAACTATTACAATATTTGTTTGTAGGGTTAAAATTGAAACGGACCTACGACAATTGGAGTACCCGAGAACAGCTATGTTTAGCATCTAGCGTGTTGAAATCTGGTGATCAAAATTGGATGAGTGTGTCACGGTCTCTGAAGGCAATCGTAGAGAAAGAGACATTAAGGCCACCCGATTGGTTTTCACAAAAGTCTTGCGCCAGTCAATATGCCTACTTATTGGAAAATGCAGATACTCCGAAGAGAAAGAAGAGGGAGAGCGGAGAAACTACTGGCGAGTCCATAGTTAGGAAGCTGACGCAGGAGAGGATAACAGAATTGGGACAAAGGTTGGCTGAACAAAGGGAAGAGTATCAACAACTTAAAGCTGAAATGAATATGTTGAAAACTGGAGCTATTTCGGAAGATAAATTACAAAAGATGTGGCTCAGCATCGAACAGGAAGAACGAGAACAAGAACAAAAAGCCAGGGCTCATTCAGCATGGCTAGCTAAACGTCAACAAAAACAGGAATTGAGTTCACCACAAGGAACACCCGCTATCAGTCAACGTAGATCCACCGATACTTCGTTAGAAGTTCAAGAAACAACAGAAACAATTGATGAAGATGAGAAGAAAGGTAAAGGTGGAAGATCGCCTTTATTAACAAGTTTATTGAAATCGCCGAGTCCCACCACACAAATCCAGACATCGACTACAACGGCACAAACAAGCTCTCCTACGATTACGAGTCTACTTGGCTCCAGCCCTAAGGTCCCAAGCTCTCAATTAGCGCAGAGTGTTTCCCCACAATTGCATCAACTAGTTTCCACAACAATTACAAACGCACCACCAGAAAGACCATCGGTTGGTGCACCAACTCTATCTATGTTACTTGAAATGCCTACTAATGCACAGCGAGGTCCCTTACCAAATTTACAATCAACTCCGACCATTGTACCGCAACAGAACGTGCCTACCGAAATTCATACTCTACAGACGCAGCCTGTTCATCAAGTAACGATTCAAAATGAGACACCAGTTCCCGTTCAATCGCTTGCAATTAATCCACCGAATATTCCAGTCACAGAGAGTATGGTACAGATAATAGACAATATAGATGATGTGATACGTAAAGACATCATGGTGGACGTAATAGACAAAGATGAAATTAACGAGATTATCGGAGATATAGAGGAATTAATAAAGGAAGAAATAACTGGGAGTCCGCAGACTTTAGACACAACTACTACAACAATTAATACTCTCACTGTACCCCAAATTCAAGAAGTCCCGCTAGTTACTGAACGACCAGAGCCTAGAGATGTGGATGAAGTTGTGTCACTCTCTAATTCGCCGGAGAGTGAGATGGCTATCGAAGAAATTGATTCCAGCACGTCGAACATAGCTGAAATCATAGGTACAGTTGCTATCGAACCACAAGAGCCTAAAGTTATTGTTACTGAAATATCTGAGACTGCGTCTAATACGTCCGAGCAAGCTAAATCTGAAGAATCTACAAATCACGAAAGGATGGCAGTACCTGATGAACTTGTCCCTGAATTGGAAGCAAACGATGGTGAAAGCAGTAAAGATGCACCGTTGGAAGAGAAACAAATGGTCGAGGAATTGGATACTATGGATTCTGCGTCAAACATGGACGCAGAGGACACTGACTCTAAAATACCTATGAAAGAGCTGGATGATATGGTAGAAGATGAAATAGAAGAGGAGGAAGAAACGGAGGTCGTTGTATCAGCGACTAAAGAATCACCTAGCGATAAACTGCAGAGAGAGTCATCCGAAGAGCTAGATACTAAGGGGAGTATGGAATTAGATCAACTAGAAATGCATCTTGCTAAAATTACAGGTGAACAGCAAGATGTTCCATCGGCAGAAGTGGTTAGCGTTTCGTCTGAGGTAACGAATGATCTTCCCAGCACCGAGGATACTGAGAAGTCCCAGGACATTAGTCTGATTTTAGAAGACGATGAAAGTGAGCATAGCACAGAAGATAAGAAGAAAATAACAGAGGAGCAGATCATAGAGAATACAATTGAAAGCACAGAGTCGGTCGAGTCGTTTAAAGAGGATCCCCTAATTGTAATTAAAGAAAAAACTATCATCGAAGTGACTGAACAGTCGCCGGACAAATCTCAAGAAGAGCACATGGAAGAAACTCTGGAAATTTATACGGATGAATTTAAGAAGGAAGACACAAAGGATTCTTCAGAAGATACGACCAGCTCTCTTTTGCAAGACATCGAAATTAAGGAAGAGGAAATAGAGGAAACAGCCATCGTGGAAGATTCTAGCCAACTGGTGTCTCCGGAAGATGTTGAAATATCGAAGCAAGAATTCGCGGAACCGATTAAATCCGAAAACGATGTTCCTATTATTAAAAAAGAAGAAACATTCGAGGAATCTAAAATGGAGGAAGAGTCTAAAATTCGGTTAGAGAGTGTTACTATGTTGGACATAAAGAAGGAGGATATAAAAGAAGAAAAAGAAGACAAGAAGATCGTAGACAACGAACAGAATGTAAAAAAAGAAACAGAATCGATAGCGAGCGCCGGTGAAGATACTATTGAATTAGACGAGGAAGAATCTTCGTTAAGCAAATTAAGCGGAGGGCGTGCTATGAAAACTTACTCCAAAAAACAGAATGCATCTATTGACAGTGAACCAGAGAACGAAAATACCGGGGAAGGTGCGGATTATAGAGCGTGGAAGAAGGCAGTTATGCTATTTTATAATCGTCTTGCCACGCATAAGTATGCATCTGTATTTTTGAGACCCATTACGGAAGATCAAGCACCGGGCTATCATTCAGTAATCTTTAGACCAATGGACTTATCGACGATTAAAAAGAATATTGACAATGGCACGATTAGGTCTACAATACACTTCCAGCGCGATGTCATGCTAATGTTTCAAAATGCAATTATGTACAATAAACACGATACTTTTGTTTATAAAATGGCAGTTTCGATGCAGGAGGAATGCCTACAGCATATGCAGGTATGTAAATCTAGCCGTAAATGTGGTGTATGCTAAATGTAATTATTATTGTAAATAATGAATATTATTTGATTCTTATTCTAGATATTGGTGCAAGTTACAGGAGAGGGAACGCTCAGAAGAGAAACAAGAACTGCAGCAAGCAGTAGTAGTGAGGCTAGTGAAAGTAGTATAAAAAGGAAAAGGAGTCACATTACACCGAGCCCACATGACACAGACAGTCCACGTTCGAAAAAACGTAGAAAATCAGAGAACGATTAGGATTTCTTGTTTGTGTAGGTGTATGTGGTTAACATTGAAGTTCCGAGGAACTGTTCAGAGGAAGAAAAATACAAGACGACTCTATCTTGCTGACAACAAAGGACAATGTTGGATGCGAAAGACGCTTATAATGTGTATAAGATGAAACAATGACTTCGATTCTATTCCATTACTTTCTCATAACAGTGAAGAATAAAAAAAGTATATTCTACATTGAACGTATAAAACTGGTTTCATTTATTTTTATAACATACTGTTGCAGTATTGTAAATGTACAGTGAATTTAATAACTCCATCATCTCCATCACTCAATTATAAAATTGATTGCTTAACAAAAATGAGACCTCACTGAAATATATGTTTTTGCTTTGAAAAATGTAATAAAAACATTTTGAACAACAAAATATCTGTGCCTATTCTATATACGAATGAAATTTTGGAAAGATACCACTGACACAACAAAAAAGAACCTACTATTCCAAATGGCTCTCAAAAACATTTAAATTATTTTGAAGCCCCAATTCACTTAAAAATTTACCAGTTTAACAGAAACATAAGCAACTAATTTACAAGAACAACGTGTTACGATTATATTTTCGAAAATCTAAGTAAGAAGAACGATGGGTCATTACGCTAGTGGTGACGTTCGCAAAATGGTGCATAGCTCCGAAGACGACGAAGGTTATGACCACCAATCATTTTATGCTGCAGTGTCTTTTGGTGCATTGATTCGACCAGACATTAGAAATAGCTCGTGTTATCAACGCGGGAAACATGCAGGAATAGTAAGTTGTTTTAGTGATACTAGTATACGCAATGTTGTCTTTCATTTAAACGATCATATACATCCAAGTCTTCAGAGCTAATGTTACCGGCATCGGACGATAGCGACAAATCATTTTGGGCTGAGAATGAATTAAGTAGTTCGGAATCGAGACAACAACTATTTAAAAGACAGAAACGTCGTCGCAGTTTGTCTTATCGTAATCGCCTTGCCAAACACCGACGTAAGTCTGTATTCTTTCAGTCATCGAGTTCTAGCATAGACTCGGGTCCTGGTCAAATATCTCCAAAAGGTACCTTGCCATTAAACTTTTCTGAATTTACATTACATAGAGTCTAATTAGACGCGTTATCTTCATAATTATTACAGTTGCCAGGCAGAAAAAATATAATCATTGTACAGGTCGATTCGATGCGGGGAAATTGCAACCTGGATGTAACGTTGCGAAAAGAAAATTTACGCGTAATAAAGTAATTTTTTTTTCATTCTACAAATTGAAATTTCCAAGATTAAAGAAAATTTTTGTGTATACGTTTTAATCGATAGGGCGCTTTTCATCGCGAATTCGGCCCTGTTACGTGCACAATTTGCATTCATTTTCTTATCGGCGGTTGCTATAAACAGAAGTAACATTACTTAACCGACGTGTCTCTCTTTTACGCAGAATAAGAACAATTAAATAAGAACATTTCTGAAATCATTCAGAAAATCGGAGACAATTATGAGCTACTTTAAAATCAACGAACGGGGGAAGAATCAGTATGAGAATCTTGGTGAAGTTCGTATTCGTAAGTATATAACTGTTCCAGTTAATGGTAAATCGTAACACTTTTAACTTATTTGAAGTAAATTATGTTACAACGTACGAATTCGCAATTAGAACTGTGTAAGGCACGTGTTGCAAATTTTTTTTTTTATATTAAATTAATTTTACCGGTGTGCGACATTACCGCCATGTTGCGCGATGTATTGCGCATGCTTGAAAATTCAATTTTGAATACAAATATCTGATACATTTCTTTCTTTCCGAATTTCAGATACCTCGTTATGCCCTGTTTTGAGCTTATTTATACTGGGATTTTGTATAATATTTTTAATATTGTCGGCATGGAATTTTAACAACGCGATCAATGAAACGAACAACGTCCACGTGTGGTACTTGAATTTAAAACGTTCACCACGATATGTTGTGTCGGACAAATTCTTATCTTTTGGACTCGATACATCTTTACTGCGTGATATGGAAAATCTTCCAATTAAAAAGGAAAAGTTTATTAACTTAGCCCGGTATCTTGCACCCGCTTACGTCCGCGTAGGCGGCACATCCTCAGACTGTCTATTCTTCAATCAGGTTTTATTAATCTTTCCATATATGCAATTAAAAAATGTTGAATATAGTTTATACATTAATTTTTATAATTCACGCATATCTCTGAATTACAGACGGTGCAGATAAGTAATGAAACAACGATCAATCCGGTGGATGGTGCAGATATAAGTAACTTTACAATCACCAACGTAGATTTCGAAAATTTATACAGTTTCGCAACAAAATCGGGGCTACGCATGATTTTCGATTTAAATGTACTAATTAGAGATGGAACCAATAAGTGGAGTGATATAAATGCCAGGAATATAATCTCATTTGCCAAAGAGAATCGTATGAAGTTGGATTGGCAATTAGGAAATGGTAAAATTGAACTACAATATCACAATCATTAATAATTTACCCGTGCCTTCTAACTACGTTCGAAATGTAATTGCAGAACCAAATTCATTTTACCATGTGTTTAATAGAAAAGTGAATGCGACGCAACTCGCAAATGATTATTATCAATTAAGACTGTTGCTAAATCAACAAGGATACAATGCAAGCATGCTTGTTGGTCCAGAAGTGAATCATGTAGGGGAACCTAAACATATGGGAGAAAATTATGCTCAAACGTTTTTAAAGAACGATAAAGACAGCGTGAATTATGTTACCTGGCATCAGTATTATCTGAATGGGAGAGAAGCTAAGGTCGCGGATTTTATTAATGTTTCTACATTCAATTATTTACCAGGACAAATTAGATCTATGCAACAGGCCATTGCATTAACGGGGAAAGATATTCTCATGTGGTTATGTATGTGATTACATAAATTACATATAACACATTATCTACTGGCGATTATTTCGTAATTACTGAAATGATTTTTAAGCTTTCTTTTGGTACAACGCAATTGTTGAAAATCTGATTAATAGGCTTCCGGTAGATAAAGTGTTAACAATAACACTAATTAAAACCAGGACTGAACGTGTCACTTACAGCAGAAACCAGTACAGCGTATGGCGGAGGCGCACCGGAATTGTCGGATAGATTTGTGGCCGGATTTCTATGGCTCGATAAATTAGGGTACAGTGCTAGCACGGGCGTAAACGTTGTCACCAGACAGTCGCTATTCGGTGGTAATTATGCTATGATCGGACCAGATCTGATACCGAATCCAGACTGGTGGGTTAGCGTTGTTTATAAACAGTTTGTATCGGAGAAAGTGTTGAAGATATCATCGCCGAACGATTTGGGCGGCATACGGCTCTATGCACACTGTACCCCTGAGAAAGCATTGATCAACAGAGTTCCAGCATTCACGATATACGGAGTCAATATATACAAAGTTCCTACTAAAATAACTATTCATGGGATCCTTCCCATACTTCGCAAAGGTGCTAAAATCTTCTTTTACGCGCTTACCTCTGATCATCTTCAATCGAGGTATGCGAACATGATTGATTACAAGGGTATATAAAATGCATTACAATCTTCTGTACAAGTTTCTTTTCAGAGTTATAAAGATGAATGGTAAAACATTGAAATTGCAACCCGACGGGAATTTACCATCGTATTGGCCTGTGATACTAGAGCCTACAGAAAAGATTACTTTGCCACCCTACTCCATGGTGTTCGTGGTAATACACGGAGTGGAGATCCCGGAATGTAAAACATAGTTATTGCGCTAAAGATCAATAGAATCATACACAGTTTTGTATAGTACATTTTTTTATATTATAAGTTTACAATACGGTCTCGTAAAACATTTTTACAATTTCTTGGTAAGAACGAGAAAAATTTACGAACTCAATAAAATAGCTAAAGAACTAAATTCATGTATGTATTATTATATTATATGAATTTGTATGTATCTATAAATATATATATATGTATATACATATATGTGTGTACGCGTATACGTATAGACAACTACCTTATCGTTAACATGTAACACCCTATAAGTATAATACACAAACGACATCCGTGTGAACGTATTTGTAAACATTAAGTTCTTTCGATCGCAACAAATATACAAATACTGAAAAAATACATAATGTTAGGTAATTGGAATGGTTAGATATCATCTGTCTATAGTGAAATGTCATTACATCGAACGAAAATAGAAATTACATTTGAACAGGCTTAAAAAGAAATCAATATTTTTCAGAATGTATTTAGTATTTACCAATGGCTTTTACCAATAAGTATAATATATACGTATATGTATGTACGACACATGAATATGGAACTAACGGTATAACAATTAATTGGGTGGTTACTATTTATGTTATATATTTACAGAAGAACGTTCATTTCACTAGCTTTAATTTAACATATCATTCTAGAGTTGAGACCATGATCATTTTCCCTTTGGGATCATCGAATCTATCCATAATACGAATATCCATAAGCATAGTAATACCCCAGATCATAATGAAACTTAATATAGTGGCAACAAATATTCCAGTCCAAATTGGAATCGTCATGAAACCAACGCAATCATATGTGCTGCCAAATCTTGCCTCTCTAGATAAATCTTCGTTATTAAACAGTTGTACTTGGAAATCCTTAATAGTTAAGAAATAACTATCATTTTCTTTGAAGACAAGATTGTGCGAACAATGGTACGAAAATTTCGATGGAAAGACAATGTCTGTGTTCGGTGTTAAGCTATGATTTGTGCTACTGCCATCGTTTCTCGTATTCTTGTAATTGATTGTTTTGAGATAGTAGTAACCGGATTTATTTTCAAATTTAAAGGAGAGTGTATGTTTAACTATCTCAGACTCTGCTGTGAACTGTAGTTTCAATGTTAGCTCGTCATCTTCCACGATATCCTTTCCCGTATACGATAGAGGAAGCTTGATGACATCATCTACTTCTGCAATCTATAAGACAAATATATTATACGATTATACCTAACCGATTTTAGCAAAATGATATATCTGCAGTTACCTTCAATTGCAAGGGTCCGCTGGCATACAAAAATGCTCGTCCTGTTTTCACAGTGAAAGGACTGGTAACATTGTTGTTAGCTTCTCTTTTAACGCGGTTGGCTTGTCCATAAGAACACACCATTCCTGTAAGAATAGCTGTGAGATTAGGACTAGTTTCCTTCAGTGTATCGTATATCTCCTGTACAAAGTCTAAACTGCTGATCGGCGTGTACATCAATTGTACTTTGGATGTAGCGTTCGAATACTTTCCGTAGATTGTACTAAAAGAAGGCAAATCTTCGATAACGTTAACTGCCGATTCGACTGCGGGGAAATAATAATACGAGTCGCCAGTGACAATCCAATGAAGAAGCTAAAAAGTGAAAGTATTATCATTTGGACGTTTGAGCAAAGGATTTTTGGGAGCTGACGTGCATACACTAACCTGTTTGTGCTTGGTCAAATCCTCGACACAGAGATTATGTGTCACGAAGAATACCACAGGAGGCAAGTCCTCCAGCTTCTCGTGCAGGAACGACTCGAATTCTTTGCGAGTCGTTATCATGAACGGATTTGTCGAATGTCTTTCTGAATCGGAGCCCGCACCACCCCATATTAGTACAGGCACCGCGTTGTTCGCGTACAACGGTGAAATTTGAGCAGGGATGATTAACACGAAGATTAAATGTAAAACACTACAGTATCGTGTCATGGTGCTTCCGATGAAATAATTTTGGGCGAGTCAAACGAGTGCTGATCAGCCCAGTCAGGCCGTGTCGCCAAATCAAGACTTGTCTCCCACTCTACCTTGCCACTTCTACCACGCCATTTTACCATGCTTCCACCACGGCCCGGTCACGTGACGCGTTTCGTCTCTGTTGCGCATCTGTCACAATGTCACGTGACTAACCCGATAATGCCAGAAGTGGGGGCTAACCCTATTCCCCTCGATTTCCCCGATCTGGCGACGCTGGATCAACCTACAATCGAGCAGAAGGCAGCGGAGCACCTGACTAGATCTGGAATCATATGACAGACGTCACGTGACGAGTTTGTTTCCGGTTTTCAAGTAAAGTTCCCTCTTGAACCTAAGCCGAGTCACCT
This sequence comes from Lasioglossum marginatum, assembly GCA_028455795.1. Taxonomy (NCBI): domain Eukaryota; kingdom Metazoa; phylum Arthropoda; class Insecta; order Hymenoptera; family Halictidae; genus Lasioglossum; species Lasioglossum marginatum. The sequence continues at coordinate 11,470,500 of CM052265.1, read as the reverse complement.
ATTTCAAATTAAACGAAGTGATTTGACAAGGAAATCTTTGTTCGTTAAATATTCTGGTTTCTCTGACTGTGTGTTCGTGTACCGTAAAGCAAACATGGACAGCAATAAAAGCGAGAGGAAAAGAGAAACTGTTATGTACTCGGTTCGTACGCCACAGCTTAAAATCGTGTATGATGTTTTCATCGAATTAATTTTAGCAACTCCAACCTTGGAGCACGGTAGGCGCGTTGCCGTGCATGGAACAAATAGCTGGTCCACCTGTTCCTGTTCGAGTTGGTGAATTTTATAAAATCCCGAAACCTCACCCATGGCGGCCTACCATGGGATACGAAACGGTAGAAGCCGCCTCCTTGTAAGAAGTTCCGGCAGCCATGTAATATCCTCGTTTCAAATAGGCTGTTTAAAAAGAACATTTTTATTACGATTTAGAACCGCGCAACCGATGACGAATATGTTGACTGAAACCTGTTACATGCCGAACGGAATGGCCACCGAACCATTGCGATTTCCAAACCTGGTGACCGGTTTCGATCGAAATCCTGCGCATGCAGCTCGAGCTGCACTCTTCACTAGATACGGGCCGTACGAATGGGTGCAGAACCAAATAAATCTGTATAATGAGTCAAACAGCAATCGAAATTATTCGGAGAACTTGCGCCAGGACACTGTTCGAATGATGCGGTAAAATCATTACAGATCTGCACTAGCTATATATGTACAACTTAGTTAAGGGGTTAGGCTCGTTTCTAGGATTGCAAGGGTGCGGGATCTGCCTTCTTATTTCTTGATAATGCAAAGATGTCACTTTTCAGTAGTCAAAAGTGCTAGATAAAAGATCAATCTACGCCGCAATCGCCCTCAAAAGTCCTATTTTTACGTTTACGAGGTCCTTATTTTACGTAATTTGCATTATTCGGCAGCGTGTAGCTGTCGCAGCTTTATAAAAATCTTCACATTATCGAGAAATGAGAAGACGCATCCCGCACCCTTGCAATCCTGGAAAAACGAGTCTACTCCCTTAAGGGTGATATTTTATATTTTTATAATTTGATGGTGTCCTAGAGAGGCCGATGAAAAAGTGCTAAATGGTCAAACGGAAACGGGTCGAAAATTGGGAGAAAGAATCACGGACACGACGTTCTGGAGGAACGAAGTGACTGCGGAACTAGAACGTTTAATAATTGCAAACACAAAGATGCAAGAATGCCGACGGAACTTGCAGACGGCTATACAAAACTTGGAAGGGCAGTTGCACATTGCGCAAGAATGTTTATACTACCGCGAGGCCAGAACAGGTTTCGAATTTCGAGATTTATGACTTCTTTATATTGTTATTTCTCTCATTTTGTTGTACATTACGAAATGCAAACAGGCTCTGACTTGGTACATGATCAGGCTGAACATGCTCTTCTGAAAGAGGTGGAAGTGGTCCGAAATTGTCAGAACAAGTTAGAGAACTTTACAGATAAGTGTGTCAATCAAGTACGTTTAAGTTAACGAGTTTATGTAAAAGTGTGAATATCATGCTCTATAGAAAATGTTTATACTTACTTAGCTTACAAATAGTAGAGCGGTACAGAATCAATTAGAGATTGATATAAGGAACAAAGAAACTGCATTGGGGATTGATATCACTTGTCATCAGATGAATAATTTTAGCCGCGGTTTACAGTATTACAGCGGTATTGAAAAATATGATAATAGGTAACGGCATAGCTTGCGATTAGACTACGAATTTTTGTGCATTTATGAAATTGACTGGGTTATAGTTAGTAAACTAAATTTTCTATTCAGTGTCACGCAAGCTGCATCGTGGGCTGAAGCATCTAATAACGTAGTGAAAAAGTCACAGACAGAAAGAGGAAAGTCTAGTCAGTTGATAAGCGACATTGAAATTGCTATAAACGCGGTTGGTAATGAAATGTGGGAAGCATGGGGCTTTACGAATAATGCGCTAGACAGAAGAGCTGCAGAGATGCTTGAAGCAAAAGAAAAATTACAGATACATTTGTACAAAGTAATTGAAGCCAACGCACTATCTAAGATGCTTATAATTAGACTGCGGATTTTATGCATTTACTACTTGGTTCTTGCTTTTTGCAATTGATACAGACAATTTTTACTTTGTATAAAGATCCATAGTCTACTGATAATATTATGTATAAAATGCTGTATTGATTGATACAGATCCAACAAGAGATATTCGAGATCGAGAAGAATTTGCAACTAATGCAGAAAGCCATTACAGATAAAAGCTCAGCCCTGAAAGTTGCGCACACCCGTCTCGAAAGCAGAACACATCGGCCCGAGGCAGAGTTATGTAAAGACTTTGCTCAGCTCAGGTAAAGAACAATTCTATGGTGCGTGTTCTTGGAACATTAATCTTACGGTTTGGATTCACAGAATGATCCAGGAAGTTGAAACCATAAATGCAATGATAAGCGAAATGAATTTGAAGCTGCAGAGATTTGAAGCACAGCATCAACAACTATTACGCACTAGATCGAATCTCGAGACAGACCTGAAATCAAAAGTCGATGCGCTGTTCATTGACAGAGAAAAGTGCATGGGCATGAGAAGAACCTACCCAATTTCATCAGTCATTAAATTCTAAGTTATGCTTCTAATTGTATGAACAGAACTAGAAGTCTCTTATTACAGTATTTATTTTTTCTAATAATATACATCGAACGCAACTATTTCATATAAAATTAGCATTTTTATATAAAAATATAATAAAAATAGTTTCGCTTCTTTTAGTACGTATCTTTTATAAATATCAATGAAAAATTTACTGATACCCAAAAACCATTATTATATAAGATTAGTTTTATTAATGTAGTAACTATAAATTCATAATAATCTAATGGTGATTGTATAGTAATATCACATGGACCATGTATATAAAATTTTTTGTACGCGCAGTAGAATGAATAACTGAAGTATAAAGTTTACCTGTACAACATGATGACTGTGTAAAAATATTTAGCAAGAGACTTATCTACAGAGCTTGTCAATTTTTTAATGTACATACTCTAATGTGCAGCGAAAACAACACAGTTTCCTTAAACTTATATCTTACTTAACGTTTTGAAACCACTATATACAAGGTTTTACAATAATGTCTCATATAAAAGAATAGTACATTACAGACGTTATTTTTTCGGTAACCTTTTTGTTTTTAATTTACATTTCGAGTCCATTTGAAAGCTGCTATCGTTTCGTAGATTCCCGTTACAGCGGAATCTCTGTCATACTCCTCCTTCAGATAGAATAGTTTAATATTCTCTTGCGGGTGGCACTCCAGAACGTTCCATTTTTCGAATAATTTCAACGAATTTTTTATCGGATCAACGCTTAAGCTTTCCCCTATTTTACGAACAAATTGATCCTACGTTACTTCTCTCTTTCTGTTATTTGCTTAGATTTCATTGTTGTTACTCACCATAATTTACTATACCCCGGTCTAAATTCGTTTTTATTTCGGCTAAAACTTCCTGGACTAGATCTCGTTCGGTAAGTGATCGTCCTACTAATTTCTTAAGTGTAAAGGCACTGAACGTATAGGTATCGACTAACGGTCGCAGCATCGTATGTAGAAATTCCATGCGTTTCGTGTGTTCTGGTACTAAACTTAGCTGCAACAAAATTCAAACGAAAATTAAAATCTTCATTGCAAAATATTCTCAGCTATGCGAAATGTATTCTTACTTTATATTCGATTTTCTTAGACCTATTCTTGATCGCGTATTCTTCGTCTGAACTATCGTCGAACTTCTGTGCGTACCTCCTGCTCCACGCCTCATCTTCTAAACAATTTTGCTGGAAAATAATTTGCGCTGTCAATAGGCTATTACCATAGACTAGTAACATAATGATGTCGGTATACGTACTTCTTGTAACATAATGATGTCGGTATACGAGAGATTCTCTATAGCTTCTACGACGACGTGTTCCAAGTCCTGACACGGTTTGCAAAATATAAACTCGTATTTAAGAATATCACATAATTTAAGTGATCTCTGTATCAGGAGATCTTGAGATACTGTGATATTGTTTTGAGCAACCGCTACCGGATCGTTGATCTGTGATTGCAATTCAGCGTACAGAGCTGACACTACTATACTATCCATAACGTAACAATTAAGCATCGTGTTACTGTAGTAAGACAGTTCGATCACGTTTGGTAGGATCGCGACAGGACGGATTGCGGTAACGAAGCCCGATTTCATTAATTGGCCATCCACCACCTCAGTGATTTCTTGTCTTTGCTGCTGCACTAATCCGGGCCCCAGAATATCCATCTAAAATTTATTAGTGATTATAATCCATGAAAACTTATACGAATCGTATTATTCTATTTCAACAGAACATTATTAGAAAGTCATTTCTACTCACAGCATGATTGATAACATCAAGGCTCTCCCCACAGAACGCGATGTCTTTCTTCCGAGACTCCAAGTCTTGCCTGATCGAGTCAAATGCTTCGACTAATTTGTCCAAAGTGCAGCCGTCACGGAATTTGTTTAAAAGCAAAAATGCAACGACGTTGGTGGACATGACGGGCGTCGAGACAGAACAATCTAGAGAATATTTTATCGTATTTGACAGTAGTTCAATGCAATCGTAATGAATAAATTCTTTCGTTCTTCTCATACCATATACAACGTGTCGCGCGATACTATCCACTAATTGTCGGTGTTCCTCCACGATAACGTCTGTACCATAGAGCGACGAACTAGACATTGTATATTTCAGAGTCTTCTCGGAGGGCGGTGTTTTATTGACGGTTAACTTATTCTGCTGTGCTTGAAACGAGTTCAACATTTCCTATCGATCAAACAATCGAATTAACAAAAATACTTTGATCCAACCGATGTACAGTGGGCTGGAAACCTTTTTCATGGCCAAAATTGAGTTCCCAGCCCACTGTTGAACAGTGTCGCTACCGGCAGCTTACCCTCAGAGAGAATGGCTGACAGAAATCAACTTTGACGATCCCATAATTGCCCTTTAGAGTCTCCCATATGGCTCTAATCGTAGACCTAAAGGTTTCCATTTTCTTTGGTTGACCTAGCTGTTCTCTAACGAAATTCCCATCAACAAGACGTTCGTAGTTCATTGTAACAGGTATTAGCAGAGCGTCTTCCACAGTCCCATCCATGTACGCATCGATGATCACACTTAGAATGCCACCCTTCGGCATACATGGTTTGCCAGTTCTTGTTCGGCCACCTTCTATGAAGAACTCAATGTTATGGCCCGCTCTCAAGTTCTCCATGATGTACGTGTGAAGAGTGGCGCGGTAAAGAACATCTTTGCGGCCCACCACAGGATCGATCCTACGTTTTATAAAAAACGCGCCTAAACCCCGCAGTAACCACCTGTTCGACAGAATGGTTAATGTTAAACCGGGTGCTTAGCAGAGTATTAGATGTACGAATATCTCTGCAACGTACCCAAACAATGGGATTTTTAGATTATCTCCGGCCGCGATCAATGGATTCCTAACGTTGTTCATTAATAGAGTGAAGCTGATCATAATGTAATCTAAGTGGCTGCGGTGCAACGGAAGGAACACCAAAGGAAGGCCGGTCTCGTTCGCCTTCTGAAGCATCTCGATTTGCGAAGGCAATACCACCGCAGACTGTATAAAACACGGCAGCAATTTATACAAGACCCAAGCAGTGATTTTAAGTAAAAGGTTGCTGATTCTGCTCTCCATCTCGAGTAGAATCGTTTTGGCTCTCTTCTTCGCTTTGGTCAGAGCTATGCTCTCGCTACAACCCTCGTTGTTCACAGTTTCCGAAGCGGCCATTTTGATCGCTTCCTCTAGTCTCTCGTCGTTCAGGACCTAAACATAAATATCTTCTACAGTGTCCATAATTTCGGTATTTAAAATACAAATTCTGAAAGGCTCAGTTTGTGTACCAGTTGCGTGACTTTCGAGTAATCGAACTCTTTACGACTGCAAATGTGGGAGATGCAGTTAAACACTTTCGAGAACAGCGTGGGACCTGGATTAACTACTAGTATGTTCAAGCCAAAAGGCATGAGCTGTTTGGTGATATTATTCACCAACGAATCCTGTAACAATACGAACACGAAATTAATTAATGCACTTTCTTATTTTCCGAATTTTTCTTTAACGCTAGGTTTACGGGACCAGTTCCAATATTTAATTATTTTAAAACTGGCTAAATATTTGAATTTTGTACACCTAGTGTTAAATAAAGTACTCCGCGAAGATGTTTCAACATCCTCCGGTCAACTCACGTTTTCGGGGTATCCCCGTACAATGATGATACGCAACCATCGTGAAAAAATTCCACGTGGTTCGTCATACATTTTTCGAGCTTTCTCTTATTTTCTAAAATAATTTCGTATCACCGCATGCTCGCGTTGTTTATCGTTATTAATATCACCGAGAATCCGTTGAGATGCATGACGGAGTCAGTCTGAATCAGATTTCTCGAATTGAATAATTTGATAGAGTAATTGATCGACCCTCTCTATTGCCGGTACATTGCCATCAACAGCCGTGATTATGCATCCGATAAAGGTACATCGCACTCAACGGTATATTTCACGTTGTCTATGTATTAACTCACTGACAAAAAAATGATCACCGTTGTGTCGTAAACCATACGTTATTATACTCAAACACCGCGCAGTGAAACACGCGACAAGATTATGCAATGAAACAGTTTGTGCATGTGTGTCGTGCAATTACGCGCGGCTACAATTGCTGTAGTTATCAAAGGAATTGACAGAATCCGATGCAGCGGTTACGTAATTAAATACGCGTCGAAAGATGGCGGTGTTAATTAGGTAACGAGAGATTTGCTTGTTGCGCGGTGCTTGAAATTCAAACTACACCAAACAACGTGTACTATTAAGTAATTTGTTTGCAGGATAAATCGATATCCATTGATCGAATCAGAGCACACGAGCCGCTACTATGTTCCAATGCGTTTATCATCGATTATTCTCGCTAATTTCGGCAACTATTTTGTAGATCGATCAATCACAGTATCAACACAGTTATAATATTTTTTGGAACATTCATAATTATTCGCAATTATTTGGAACAGAGTCATTCTAAGCTCGACACATTGGCGCACGTGTAGAACCACAATATTCCGAATTTTGCGCGTGCGATGGTCGCAAGAGGCTCGGCTAAATATATTTTTAGTGTTGTAGGAATGTGAACACGCGATGTCGGCGTTGTCAAACCGTCTCCGTCGAGTCTACCCGCTATTAACGACAGTGTTCCCTTTTCAAGTAATATTGCAACTGTTATAACAATGTTACATAACGTTAACACAATCGAGAGACAACTATTCGAAAATTCGGATACTACAATCTAAATAAATCTATTGGCTCTGACATTTTTGACAGTATCACTGGTGGGGATGATCGTACGGTACAGAACAGTGGATCTATAATAATTCCCCAGCGACACGTGGAACAGCATTCTTTCAAACTACCTAAATTCATCCTACACGTTGACTGTCAACTCGGCGAGCAATTACACTTCGCATCTACCTATTTTTACCATAAATACATAAAATCCGCAGTCTAATCATTAAATTCGTTACTTTACCTAGTATTTAATAGAACACAGACATTTCTATTAGTTACTCGTCGGTACACTCGCTCTATCATCTAAAAAGTTAATTCCGCCAGCAAAATGTGGATGGCACGGCAATCAACGTGTTAAAGAAGGCGAGAATCATTCTCAAATATATCTTTCGCGGAGCTTCAGCAATCAGTGTCCTATTTTTACAGAAAACTCACTCTAGAAGACGGAGTGCAACTACGACAGCAGTAGCGCAAGAACGAGGGTTTCTCTTTCACCAGAGGAATCAACGGCTCGGTCTCTTTGATCTTGAACAATGAGTTCTCCCGAACTTTTCTCGATTGTTCTCTGTCCTGTATCTTCCGCCTGTGCATCTGCAAGCCTGTCCGGCGAAGCTCTGAAACGCAATGATCCTCTTAAAACACAAATCATTTGATAATTGCACCGTCCAACAAATTCGTTTGTCCAACACAGTTTCTTTCGCGTTTCAGTGATCGGCCGACTGTCCTAGCAGTTTTTTTGCCATTCAGAAAGATGAAGAGATCGAGCATCATCTTTCATGAAGTATATCAAAGTTTGAATAGGTTTAAACAATGTTTAGAGAGTTCAAGATATTCTTGTGGTAACAATTGTGATGGTCATCGAAATGCAAAGTTAGGGGTGGATAGTGTTTAGAACTTACCTCCGACAGAATAACGATTGGTGGTCAGCTCCGATTTTCTCTTCACCTCCGTTCTACTCTCCCATTTCGCGTAGACCTCCTGCAGACGCGTTGATAATACATCCACCATGGTGTTCGCTCTGCAATTATAAATGAAAATATTTGTTTCTTATTAGGAACAAGGCCTAGCTTTTCTTAGGAAACAATTTTTTTCGAGGAATTGTGAGTGAATTCTGAATGATCTTAGAACTTGTCTGTAGTAAATGAACTTGATTCCGGTAGTGACGATCCCCCATCATGATGTTCAACGGACAATCACGAATATAATTCGAGAAGAATTTCACGGGTGATGCTTCCGAACGCAATCGAGCATCATTCACGCTCGATCTCCGATGCATTTAACGAGTCGATACAGCCGAATGCAATTCAGAATGGAGCGGAAGCGGTTTTTCTTTTTCTGAACCTGTCGGGTCGAATGCACGACAGGATGCGTTCGAATGCAACGGTAAGTCCGTGCAACGAAGAAGCTGCTGTGTGGGCCTCAACGACAGTTAATCAGGCCCATTGACATAGTGATCGGGATTCAAAAAATTTTTTTGAAAACAGTTCTTAAAATTATTTCTATGAAATGTTTCCCTTACTTCAGTTTCGAAATCGCTATAGCTTTCAACTTATGGTACGAAGTACGGAAATGTCTGAGCTTAAAGAATTGCATGGTGATAAAGGTTTCCAAAGAGAATGGCAAGAGAATGAAATGAGAAAAGATCCAAATATCGATCGATACCAGCGATCTGGCCGTGAAAAGCAAAGGTCAGGAGATTAAGAGATTCAATTGGGGCGTGAAACCGCCGAGCTCGATAAAGACAGATCGGTCGTGTTCTAAAATCAACGATGAACTAAACTCCTCGTCCGATAATCGATAATTTATCCACAGTTAGGATTGTTTTGCAAAAATACAACAATGTGATCTCTGTACACCTATCAATCTCTCGTGCCTTTGTTTATCACTGGGAGATACCGACACGCAAAACCAATTATCAAATCTAAACTTTCTCCTGAGCGACTGATTGCAAGATGACTTCTTAATCATGCTAACTACGTTCGAAATTATGAGTGCAGCTGTTCGCGAGCTGTCTATGTCTAATGGGCACTGCCAATTGCAGTCATCGCCAGGAATTATTGAGGAATGAAGCCTTCGGTAATAACCGATCGTTTCAGCAACAAAACAGTGACGAAAATAATATATTGACACTATTCAAAATTCTTTCAATCTTTACACTGTGTCAAATTGCAGCTACTCATTTTTGTCATAAATGTATAAAATCCGCAATCTATATATATATAATAGTTCTCCACGATTTTCGGTAGGGCTGTACGCACAGGGATGACCGTGGGCACGAAATTGCAAGAAGTTACCCTTCATTAGGCTCGCATGGCTCTTAAGATGACGGAGTAATTCGCATTGTTCCGTGGAATAGGCTCGGACGGGAAAAAGAAAAGAGGGACGCGACAATAGTGGGTAGGGTCTTGAAACGTGTGCACCGGGTCTAAAGTTGAAGTGCAACGAGTGCGAGGTTAATTTAAAGGCTCTTTTCAACATCCTCTGCAAGTCAAATCCGTTTTTCAAGGCCGATTCAAGTGGCCGTTGCTGCAGGTCGTGGAAATACGCGATACATATTACTTATCTTGAATCGATGATATAAAACTCGATGATATCAAACTACTCGTGAAATAAATTGAAGTGTAATAAGTTAAGATATACTGTAATGTGAGAACTTCATTATCGAGTAACTAACAGTTGTTATTAATAGACTGCGGATTTTATGCATTCACAGGAAAAACGAATACATGCAATTTAAAGCAGGTACAGACAATTTTTATTTCACATAGAAATTCGCAGTCTATTAATAATCGCTTCTACGAATGAAATAGTTGAGACTCATGTGAAACATATAAAATTGACAACGAACGTGTTAATTGATTCTATCCTAGGTAAAACGAGTTGAGCACACTTGCGAGATAGAAGGAGACGGACAATGAGTCTACATAAACACATCTATTGTATCACCGGTCTCGTTAATTGAATATTGATATTCCTACGAGTTACATCCGGCGGTTGTCGTGGATTTCGGTCAATTTGTAAACAGGAAGAGAAGTGTCGTCGAGCATAGAGAATCGCGAACCTACTAAACCGTGGTAGCGACTTCGTGTTTATACAATCATTCCTCGTTTGACGCGATGCGGCGCTTTTGAGCTACGACCTCGAGAACAACGTTTCACCGGAATCAAGGCGTTCGATATGTCGTAAAATATGTATATATTATAAATGGCGGGTTCTGCGACGCGATCGAGCAGATAGTTGGCAAGGAAAGGAACACCGGGCGCCATACGATCTGCAGCCGAAGTGCACACGAACGTATCGAGTATCGGTTACATAAACGAGTATTAAATGTTAGCGGCCCGATAGGCAGAAGCGTGTAATCGTGAAGTTTCCGTCGCCGGATGAAAAATACAACCGGTATCGTTCGAGGGAAATCGACAAACAAGACTAGACTATCCTCTGGAAACGAGCTACTGCCACCGGAAATATGTTCGAGCTGATCGGTGCCGAGAACTGGAATGACTATATGTATTATTAACATTATTTTAATTCTAAAATGAAATTTTTCTTCCGACCTAGAATATTTCTATTTTACACGATCGTTTTTCTAAACTGATCCACGTAGATCCAACTTTTACATGTAGAAAACTACAATAATTCGCTGAAAGGGTAGAAAAGGAAACGTATTGATCGAGGCCAATTTCTATCGGCTACCTTTAGCTACCGTTATCGAATGGCAAGCACGTGCTAAGATGCCGCTAAGATTAATCGGCAAAGTCCAAACCGATAAGAGTGTATCGCGTGCCAGGCTGCTGCTCCGAAGCAATCAATCGATTGCAAACGATCGTGAGCAGTGATCGTGTCCACCTCGAGTGGGAGTCACACGATAATCACGATTAATAACTATGGATACCGGTCCTTAGCAAACCGGACTCACTTTTTCTATGCTCACGTGTCTCACAATGACCGACACCTACTTCAGTGATCTAATAACTGCTCAGTGAATTTTCACTCCTCTTCCTGCGCTCCGATAACCGGTAGCCTTTATCACGTTACAGAACTTATCGTTTTATTCTTGATCTCGGTTTTGAGATTTGTTTACTTTCGACGATAGGGTCCAAATGTTTCTTAAAAAAACAAATTTAACATTGGAGACTTAAGGGAGTAGACTCGTTTTTCCAGGATTGCAAGGGTCCGGGATGTGCCTTCTCATTTCTTAATAATGCAAAGATGAAGTTTTTAGTAGTCAAAATCGCTAGATAAAAGATCAATCTAGGCCGCGATCGTCCTCAAAAGTCCTATTTTTACGTTTACAAGGCGTAATTTGCATTATTCGGCACCGTAATTTGCATTATTTGAAAGCATACAGCTGCGCATGTAGCTGTTTTCATAAAGCTGCGACAGTATAATGCAGAATAATGCAAATTACGCCTCGTAAACGTAAAATTGGGCCTTTGAGGGCGATTGCGGCCTAGATTGATCTTTTATCTAGCACTTTTGACTACTGGAAAACCCCATCTTTACATTATCGAGAAATAAGAACGCGCATCCCGCAATCCTGGAAACGAGTCTACCCCCTTAACCAGGAGATTTAATCGTTCGCCAGATTCAGTGCACAATCCGAAGGTTTAATTTATTAGCCATGAAGAATAGACCTCCATCTTTGAAACTAGCGAAGGATTCACTGTTTCTGCTCGCCTTTCTCGCAGCAGCTCCCATCAGATACATATCCCCTAATCATACAATGCTTTCACAAGAATCCTACACGAGTTTCTGCGTCGTGATAACCTGACCCCGCGACTCGGACGATCATGTGCTGCGTACTATGCATACGCGAAAAAAAACGAGCTTCAGCAATATCGTACGATGTGCCCGTGGCGTTTCTATCGAAATGCAAGGCTTCCATGGTCAATGATGTCTTTAACCTTTGCCAACCCGGTACTCGCTATCAGCATGACTCAAAAATAAAATTGCGACAACCGATCCGATCGAACCATGATCGACTACGTTTCCAGTCGAACGATTAAACTGTAACTTTCCTGCGAATCGAAATACTTCCGCTAAGAACAAAAGCGTGTTTTATGCTTCGGCGATAAGGGTAATGCATGGCGATAAAAACAATTATAATACTAATTGTTCAAGGTGGTCTATAGACTCATTTCCTATTCGTAGTTTTACCAGCAACTCGAACGCGTTAATCACTATTTATGAAAATCATGATCAGATTGTGGAGTTTCTTTTGTTGATTAGGGCAAGTGCATGCACAATTCCAAAATGTTTTCCTGTTCACCTTCCCGCGCGTTTATATGATTGCATGTCATTTTTTGAAACTAAATAGTCCCTCAATCGACGTCTACAAGGAGGCGTTGTTAATCTGGTCCCTTCAAGATTTTATTATTTATTATTTATAATTTATTATTATTATATATATATATATATTTATATATATATTTTATTATTTTTATTTATAATAAAATCTTGAAGGGACCAGATTAACAACGCCTCTAGACGCCAATTGAGTGACTATTTAGTTACAAACGAATTTTACACCGGATAAAAAATGGTAATGACATCCAATCATATGAACGCGCCGGAAGGTGAACAGGAAAACATTTTGGAATTGTGCATGCACTTGCCCTAAAATCTACGTCATCAGTAAAAACAACACAATAAGCTGTATGGTGGCATAGAATTGTTGCGATTTGCATTGACTCGGCAACTAATCGAAGCCTTTGAAATGAATATATACCCTGAAGAGACACATCTTAATCCGTCGAGGGCATGATTACAGGTGTTACAAATCGGACTCGAACGGCACCGGTTATTTTAGCATGCAGATCTAACGGCCGCGCGAAGAAGAAGCAAGGCGGTTAACCCCCTAATCGAGAGCGTGTGCAAATTGCGATTAGTGGTACAAAGCGTTGTGCAACATTGTTGGCACACATCTGTTTCGACGAGAAACGTAATCGCGATTAGAGGATATAAATCGTACGTGGCTATATACTAAATCTCGCGCGTGTAATGACCCTTGACGATCGTCCGATTGCGTTTCAATCAGCTGAGAGACTCTCTCTTTCGCTCTCTTGCGACCGAAATTCCACAGCGCGCGTGTAATAAGAAGAAAAGAGTTTGAATGATCGTTAATAGCTCGTTAGCATGCGGACCCGGCCCCGGATGTTGGTCGGTCTACGTTACCTGAAGTTGAAGAAGTAGTAGAGGATCCCGAAGAACAGGAAAATCTCAACGAGACCGTCCATCGCCGTGGATCGCGCGATGCACCGCTCGCCGAGTAGAAAAAAAGCAAATGCGAGTTCGAAAATGCGAACGACTGGCTTCAGGGCGGGCGGGCCGGCGCGGTAGAGCGAGCGATTATGCTCGTTTAGTCCGTGAAACAGCGTCGAGTGCTCAACTGCTCGTGCTCATGATGATTTCGATCGAGGGGCGACCCGTTCGTTCGTTTTTCTCTCTTTTTCTTGGCTTTATCTTGAACCAGCCCGATCTCCGCCGGTGACAAGCGCGTAAACTTTGATCCTCAAAGCCTCGCTACTCCTCGAGGGTACCACCTGGACGCGATCCATAGATCCCCAGAGAGAGCACACGTTGTTATCGTCGGACGAGCGGTTGGCGCGCGAGGGCGCCCGCTCGCGCGAGCAACTCTCGACGACTTTCGTCGTGGAGGACCTTCGAAACAACAAGTTCTCACCGTTAAGGCTTTCGGATGTAAACAGTGTCCTAATGGAATTATTTGCATCGGGGGTCGAAGAACACGTCGAAAGCCTGAACATCGAGAACTGTATCCGGCAATAATATTCGCTGGGGACAGTTCACTGACTCGTTACCGTGACGCGCAGGTAGCATCCGCGCACCCGGACTCATGCAACCGGAACCCCATTGTGAAGATGATAGAAGAACGGTTCGCTCGCGACGGCCCTAACACTGGCAATAAACTGGCGGTTCTTATACACTTTGTTGCTTTTCCTTACCACCCTCGGTTTCCGAGAAATTGAACTCTTTACACTCCGTTGTCGCTGTTGCGGGAACTTAATAGCAATAATACTTTCATTTACGTTCTCAAGCTTCTATTCGACTCCTATTTCTTATAATCGACGAAAAAAATTCTTCTTTTGCATAAAGATCCGCTGATTAGCAATAATTCTCTCACCCTAAAAAGCACAGAATTTCTAAATTTCTGAATGAAATATTTGGTCCCATTTAATACAAATATAATACATGAAAAGAAAGTTACATCGAGGCGTTACCGTACCTCGAAACGAAGATTTTTTCGACGTGTTCTCAGTCGTCCATTTGTCCGCTTATACATAATTACGGATTCAACGACCACGTAAGAAGCACACTTTTTAAGTGTGCAATCCGACCTTGTTACTACATATGCAACATGCGACGTCCGTTAAATGAAGTCATGAGAAAATACGGCAACGAACGATATGAATTTTCCGCCGCCAGATTTTCCGTTTGTCTTGATCGTGCTAAAACGTTTCGTAAGAGATTGTCAAACGCCAATTAATATTTCGTAAAATTGAAGTCAATACCTGATTTATATATTCTTTCGGTAGAAAGTTTCAGTGAACTTCAACTTCCGGCTGAGAGTTATCGGCACGCAGCTCCCGTCGATTACGCGTTTAAATGTAAATAAACAGTGAGCAATAAACGGGCCGCCACTGATACTCGTTATACGTAACGCAACGCCACTGTTCATTCATTCGAAATTCCGGTGGGAGATCAGTGAACTGTCGTCGAATATTATTGCATGTAATATGTACATATAATATACGTTCCAGAGATTATTGAAAATGATCACGGTAGATGGGAAGAAATACCTTATGCTCGGCGACGTTGCGATTACGTTGAACCGCGAAAATTGAAAGCGAACCACGGGGAGGGGAATCACACTTTTCAGGGAGGGGAGATTAACCAACGAAAATCCGTTTCTTGTCCCATGCGATGGCGAAAGGTGTAACACGGAAAAGTAATGATCACTCGAACCGAACGGCTAGTTTCGATTTCATTCGGCAACCGATGTGATCACCGCAAAGGTCGAGTCATAACTGCACCCGAGGCACAAAGGAGAACACGTGGTACACGGGGCAAAATAACATTCCCCGCGGTGCACGTTGACTGCACTTAAGGGACGATAAGATTACGATCCAGAAACGTTCTTGGGGGCCGGTACTGCGCTCCTCGGTTGCGACACAACGTGGAACGTGGACAATGCCATTCGGGATAAACGATGGCGTTACTCTCGATTGTCCAATCGCGTCTTACGAAAAATTGTTATTAGTTAAATCGCGAAAAAATGCATTCAGACTACGTCTGCTGTTCCATCTTGCTGGACGCGCGATTGGTTTACACTAACTGAGTGAACATCAACAAAACGAAATGTTTGTAAACATGCTAATCTCCTACCAATGAACTCGGAATGTTTTCTTTAACTAGACTATAGTCGATTAATTCATCTCTAATATAGTGCAACAAAGTGCCTTCCTTACTTACGTAAATAAGTGGAAGGAGACATAATGTTGCAGAGCTAGAATAGTGCTGTGTCTGCATTTTCTGCAGCCTCAACTCAACTCGAATTAAAAACAGTTCGAACAATAAAGATTGCACAGAACGCGCACTGATCGATCGCGGCGGTCTGAACCGGTGCCATTCTAAATATTTCGTTCGAAACACTCGATATTTGAAATTTCACATTTTTACGGGAATGTTGAATGTGTAAAGGGAACGATCGAGAGGAGAGCTTCCTTGTTTAACGGGTTTGTGCATTCGCACGATTCACTCTATGTACACGAACGGCATTCTCGAGCCACAGAATCGGTGTGACCCGATGTCCAGTTAGTTCCATGCAACCCGTAAATTAATCCTATTGAAAGCCATTAACGTTTCATGCGGTTCTTTATTGTACGTCAATTTACAGGACCGCATTAAGATTCTCTGGCTGTACGCATGGAAGGATTCATTGGTAGTCGGAGAACTCGCGAAACAAACAACGATTTCGTGTGGGACTACGCTTTCTTCTTTACGCGTTGCTTTCACAATCAAAACGGTGAACATAGCAGATTGCACTGTGCACATTTTTCACGGTGTCTCAAGTCCCTGTACCAATATAGAACAATTTTATCGTATTTAACGCATTTAAAATTAGTTATTTCATCATCTATTTCTTTACAATAATAGACTGTGCGTGATGTAATAGAAAACGTAGTATTGCACATTATAAAAATTTATAATAAATTATATTGTTTATAACGGTGAATAGATGTCCCAGACATCGGTTTACGATCGCCAAAATTAATATGCGTAATAATTATTGCGAAATGTTTTAAATAATTGCATAAGAAATTTTTTAGTACGTGCATAAAAAAATGTTGAAAATAATAACATATTGTGCAAGAAATGTATACAATTATGAAGTTCTAAAACAATTGCTGTAACGCTTACATTTTCTGTCATAAATACCTTTAGATTGAGATGAAAAAAGAGTTAGATTATAGCGTGCAAATTTAATTTGGGTTATCTTCGCTATCAGATTGACAAGCGTGCAAAACATAACCTACCTTCAAAAAGTATACTTTTTATTTAGATTTATACGTAAATCGTAGCTTACCTTCCGACGATATTTCAAAAATATACTTCTATTCACATGGACCAACTTTTCAACATTTATTTAATCGTGAAACACTGTGAAATATATTTCAAACTATGAGACATACAATCCTGCATACTGTAACCACTGTTGTATGCAGTTGTATGCGTTATGCGTTCAACATACTATTGCAAATTTCGAACAGACATTGTAGCTGTTGAATTCGGAATTAACAGTTTTCAATGAAATAATATCGTGTATTATGCGATTAATGTTAGTGATAATTAAGAGTCCATAATATCTGTAACGTATTATACATAATAATATTCTTCGATAATTTATCATCAGAGGAAAGCGAGCATGCGGTGTTTACGGCCGTCTAAGTCTAACATGGCGCGCGAGTATGCGAAAACACGTGCTGACAGAATGAATACATACCTGTAGCGTGACAATAAATAATAATTATTATTTTAACACGACAACAGTCTAATTATTGTGATCAATAAAAGTGTATTCAACGTTGCGTAAATCTGCGAAAAAATGGCGGTAAGTAATGCAATATTAATCAATTAAAAAATACAATAACTATACTTAACCTAATCGACGTCGTATGAATACATTAATGCAATTTATCATATAATTGGTTTGTTCTTATTTTTAACGAAACAGAAGAAACTTAAAATTAGCGCGATTAAAAGGAGCAATCAGAAAAAAACCAAACTTCTGAAACAAGGGAAACTTCGAACAAGGCGGCACAAACCTAAAAAGCAAGTTCAAAAAGTAGTGCCGCAACCAGAATCAGTGGAAGAAGAAGAGAGTGATCATGGAGAAGATCTTTTGACTATGGTAGAAGAAGATGACTTACAATTTTTGGAGAAAGCTATCTCTAATAAATCCTATAATTTATTGAAGCATATACATTTAGATCGGTACGTTGAATATATTTTTTTGCTCCGTTTATCGTGATATTTTAATGGACAAATGTTTACAAATTATGTGAAATTCAGAACAGATAATGAGCAAAATAAGAAAAGGAAAAATAAGGGAACACTAGAGGAAGTATACGAGAATAATGTCTCTAAGATAGTGGAGGAGAAAGGCAATAAGAAAGTTCGTATGTTGCTTCCCACAAAATCTCAAAATGGGATTATAGAGAAAAGGGTAATAGAAGTCAACGACGAAGATAACAAAGATGATGGAAACGAGTCTGAACAACAGGATGCAGAAGATGAGAACATGGAAGGGGAAGCAGATGTAAGCATAATACTTAGTCGAGAAACAGCCAAATAAAACAAGAGTGCTTATGTATCTATAAATTAATCGATATTTCAGAATGAAGCTGAAAATGAAGATCGAAATTTGAAGCCTGTGTCTATGGTAGAACTCTTAGCATGTTCTAGGGAAGCACGAACAGCCAAACGTTTAAAAATCGGTATACTCGCTAGCAGCCTTTTAGAAGCACCAGAGGCCAAGTCCGATAATTTCAAAGCATTGCTAGACTTCATGGAAGAATCGGATCCAGAAGTATACATTACTGTTAGAAAATTAGCGACAGTGTCTTTATTAGAAGTTTTCAAAGACCTGCTGCCGTCTTATCATATTCTACAAGTCCAACAAGAAGGTGTAAAATGTATGTAGCTATGGTAACATTATTATTTACATTGTAATAACACGTTACAACGTATACAATAAACGTCTTTTACTTCTTTAGTGAAGAAGGATACATTAGCGCTACAAAATTACGAAGCCACTCTGTTGAGTAATTATAAACGTTATTTGCAAAAATTGGAGAAGATGTCTGGTGTGTTAAAACGAAAGAAAGGAGATACTCGGCCGTTAGAAGGACAGGAAATTGAGTTAGGAAAGATTGGAATAACGTGTATGTGCGATCTTTTAACGACGCATCCTTACTTTAATTACTCCGTTAATATCGCTAATTTTTTGATACCGTTTCTTGACAATAAACACGAATTCGTAAGACAAGAAGTGGCTAAATGTTACTCGCAAATATTCAAGGAAGATAGACGAGCTGAATTATCTCTTACAGTAAGAAACTCAAGCTACAGCTACTATAAGACGAAATCGAAAAATATTATTTATGCTGTTACATCTTTCAGATAGTACGTAGGCTAAATCAATATATAAAAGCGAAAGCTCACTCTGTTCGCTCTGAAGTTCTGTCTGTACTCTTATCCCTTCGTATAAAAGACGTGAATTTGGATAAAGAGAAAGAAGAGGAAAGTAAACAGAAGAAACTTATGTCTCACAAACAAAGAATTCTTGCTTTGAGTAAACGAGAACGAAAGAAGAGTAAAAAGCTAGAACAAGTAGAGAAGGAATTGCTCGAGACCAAAGCAGAAGAGAATAAACAGACTAAGCAGAAGCTGCTTACCGAGATTACCAGCATAGTATTCACCATATACTTCAGAATTTTAAAACAAACTCCGAATAGTAAAATTTTGTCTATTTGTTTAGAAGGCCTTGCAAAGTATAGTAACATTTATTTACATTAAATTATATATGTCACATTATATGATATTTTACTCTATGTGATAATTACAGGTTCGCGCATTGCATAAATTTGGACTTCTATCAGGATTTAGTAACTGTCATAAATAAATTAATGGAAGAATCAAATTTGAATTTAAAAGATCAATTGTATTGTATTCAATGCGTACTCACGATATTATCAGGTCAAGGGTCAGCATTAAATCTCGATCCTTATAGGTACGTGTCTTGGAGAAAACTAACTAATGTCTTTAAGGAAAAAAGTTGAACATACAGTGTAATTTTACAGGTTTTATGTACATCTATATAAAAATTTAATAAATATCCATTGTGGTAAGACTCAGCCCGAGTCGGAGATTCTTATAAAAATTTTAGTACAAGCTTTAATTCAAAGAAGGAAAAGGATCACGCAAAATCGTTTAATAGCGTTTCTCAAGAGAATGGCTATTGTATCGTTACAATCTCAGCATAACACAGCACTCAGCATCCTTGGGATAATAAAACAAAGTATGCAACTAGGAAAAACGGCGAACATTTTGCTAGACACAGACTGTAGTACCGGAGACGGCTTTTATCAACCGGAATTAGAAGAGCCTGAATGTTGTAATGCACATTGTACTGCATTATGGGAGCTTGCAGCTTTGCAAGTACGTACCCATAAAGTTTTTCAATTACGATAAGTATCGTTGAAGTTCTATCGATTAATTATACTTTTATCATGTTGTCTGTACAGCGACATTATCATAGCGCTGTTCAGAAAGTTGCAAAAAATATAGCTTGGGGTGTGCCACCAAGTGGAGAAGGTAGTTTACCCTCCGAAATTGCAAAATTGTAAGTAAATTATTTAACTTGTTATCGAACTCCAGGGGAACTATATTTATATTTAATTTGTTATAGAACTCCAGAGGAACTGTATAGTGAGTACGATCCTGCTGGTGTTGCATTCAAACCAGCCGTACCAGTTCCCAAAAAGACAACTACAAAGAGGACAATAACAACACACCATTTCGTTAACAGCAAATTCGGAGATTATGTTAACGGCAAATTTAAATGTTACGGTAACAGCGTAAACGATAATGAATTATTTGCAGACGGATATGTAGATTTTTATAATGCATATCGCAGTTAACATTCTGTAATACGAACTACAAAGAATGAAACGAGCAGTATATTATTTTCAACTGTGCATACTTTGTAAATAATTATTTACGATCCTCGACGTCTTGTACGCAGCTATATAAAATAAGTAGCATTCCGGAATACATAAATTAAAACAACAGAATTTTATTGTACTAGAAGTAACAATGAAACAAATGTACAACAATAATCGTAATTCGCTTGCTCACGAATCGGTTTTATGTATGTATTTGCAATACATATTCGGTTGTAATCACAACCGATAGGATTCGCGATTAAATGAAGATAATTTAAGATAATTGATTTATAAAACTTTAGCAACTTATTAAGATAAGTTCAGAATAAATAACTTGTTTTAATTAAAAATAGTAGAATGTTTGTTTGAGGATGTCAGCTTACAGCTGTAAACTTTTTTCTAAAATAAAAAAAAAACATAAATTGTCCTCAATTCTTCATAAAATGTATACAATAGAAAATGTGAGATTTGAAAATCTGAAATAGTTTTAAAGATTGCTGACTAATAATTGTATATCTACGAAATGCATTCTATACAGTATCTGTGAAAAATTCACTGAAAATCCATAGAACTGCTCTTTGTTCCTATATATATGTCATTCTTTTTTTGTACAAATTAGCATTGCATTTTTATTACATTCATACTATAAAATAAGGAACAATATATCATTAATTACTATTAAAGCTGTTTAACCGATAACATTTACATAATTATGCTAGTTGTACAGACACATTCTCTTACTTGGAATTAGATAATCTACATTTGGAAATCGATTCCATCATCAAGCTTGGAATTCTCTGAATAAGTCTCCTCGTCTACTCTCATTTCACACGGAATTTGTTTTACATTGTCATGTTTTGTTGGCGACGTTAAATCGATCTTCTGTACCGGTATATATTTACGTTCTATAATATTCATTTTTATAGCGTCTTCTATCTCTAACGTTTCGTCTATATACTTCTCTTCGTTCCTTGTCAGTTTCTTGGATGTGATTTGTGCGGTTTTGTCGAGGCTCAACAGCTTAGATGCATTAATTTTGTCAATGGTCTTTGTAACAATGACTTGTTCGTTTTTATCGTTTTGGTGAGGAGGCTGTGAATTTCTTTTAGCAAGTATTATTTTAGTGTACTTGATGGTGGGTTGGTTTGTACGAGTTTGCATTGGAATTGTAGTTTTAGTTTTCGATATAGTAGGATTTTGAGGTCTTGTCTGCAGTATTACATGATTTAAATTTTGCATGGCTACGTTAGGGCATATGATAGTTTGAGCGGAGGGTGTGATAAATTTGTTAGTTGTCTGTTGCTTGTCTTGCTTGTTACTTATGAGAACAACTTTAGTGTTGCTATTCAATTTTGATGTATTTTTCTCGTGAACATCTATAGGTACGGTTACTTGCGACAAAGATGGATTCTTTTCAATGGAATTCAAATTGTCGTCATCTTTTGCGAATATAATTGGTATGTCCAATATGTTTCCTAAATCATCGTCGATATCGTTTGCAAGGCAATTCTTTTGTACAGTCTGTGGTTTCGCTTTGTGAATCCTTTGCAGGCTGGACGTGTTCACTGTGATTTTTGGCATTATTTTTGCAGATCGTTGGGTGGCTTTTAACTTGTTAGACAGCGGTAAGATAGTACCTGAGCTATGACTATTTAATGGTACTATCATCGACGAACAAGTAGGTTTAGCATTAAGAGAACTTTCAACCATGATTATATTCCCACATGATGTATTATGAGAGTTATCGTTGTTGTTACAGGTTGTTACTTGTCGAGGTAATTGTGACATCTTGAACGTATCCAATGAATGAGTAGAACTGAGCATCACATGCGAAGAGTTACTGGTCGTTGGCATGTCGTCCATCACTACAAAATATATAGGTAACGTATCAAAAAGTTTTTTCAGATATAGATCAGCAAGTTCACTGATTTAATATGAACACCATTCAATGATATAGATATGTTCAGAAATTATGGGAAACTCTCATTCTTACTATACTGTAAACCATGCAAGAAACTATCAACATACCAACAGAAATTCGATAATAGCTTAATTAATTATTTGTACAAACAGGTACAAACATCATACAGGTACCATTGTATTTTTTGGGTCGAATGTGTATACTGTATAGAACATTATATAAAAATTTATATAAATCGTTAATGCACATAGGATCGGGGTCAGGAAACAAATAAATTCAAATTACATGAAAAAATATTTATTTAATACAAAATAAAAGTTAGCGCTAATATATGTACAAGACATTACTTTAAATATTTTTGAATATATAAACTTATATTAATTGTAAAATAATATAAATACGTGCTATATTTTATAACAAATATATGTATATATATATATATACACGTAATCCCCTTGTTATCTTTATGCAGCAAGAATAATTTACAAGAATTGTTTTATTCTATATGTACAAAATCAAGAAAGGTTGTTAAATACACTAATAATAATTCGAAATATAATACGACTAGAAATAAATATGGTCAGTTAAAGTTATTGGACTAATGCAGTCATTCTACAGAAACACATTTCGAATAAAGACGTGAAAACTACATAAAAACAGGTAAAAGTTTGAACCACAATCTATGAACATAATAGCAACATAAAGAATTGAAACAACTGTTCCGAAACTCCTGTATCAATGGTGTTCATGCATAATGTGTTTTATTTTCCCATAAGATAGGAGTCGTTTTAAATTGATAAAACAAATTGTAGATACAAACACAAACTAATCATTATTTCAATAAAGTAAAAAGCTATTCGAGAAGTAAAGTGTAAATAGTAATATATCGAGAAGAAGCTCTAATCTATGCATGGCATATTCTTGTGTACAAAGGGTATTTCTACAAAAGAAACATATTTTGCCAAAAACTTTTGTAACTATATTGGGCAGATGACATGGAAGCCTCCTCCCAGTGCTCTTATCTCTTAAAATGTAATATCTTAATACTGAAAATGGTCAGTAAATTTTTGTTGTTTATACTGTTTTTGTTTTTTATATTTTTATTTTTCTCTTAATTTCATTTTTGTTCTTTCAATATTGTAGACAGTTTGAAGCAAATATGAAAATTTATTTATTTTTTCCTTTTTACGTGTATTATATACGGATGTACGAAATACATTTCAAAGATACATATTACAATTGCGTAACTTTTTATACATATGTACAAGATTGATGAAATTTAGGAAAGAATATTTCCGTTAACAAAAGAAAAAGAATTGATCGTTTCATTTCAGTGAACAAATTTTTTACAATAATTTCGTTGTACGAATTTACCCTTAAAAGTAATAATTAAATTTGATATTTCATTGGAAACTGAGAGAAGTACGTATTACGATGTTGGCAAATTATTTAGTATTTGATTAGATAATAATAATCTACCTTTTGATATTGTGGATGAGGTTGGTGCTACATTATTTGCTGCAGAATTGTTTGGGGTCAGTAAAATGCTAGACGCAGGTACACGCGTGGACGATGAACCTGTCGCAAGTGTGAGAGAACTTTTGCCGTTTTGCAGCATGCTTGGTAAATTCCCGTTCGACGTACCAACTCCAGATTTACTATGTATTACTATGTACAAGAAAAATCGAACATTCATTCAATATAGTATAAGACTGTAGGATAAAAACAAAGTACAGTAAACCCTCCTATAACACGGAGTAAAAATTGCGAGTTGATTTGTGACAAATTTAATTTGATTTGATCTGGTTTGTACAAATTCTAAGTTTCCTATTACGCGGTTACAATATAAAACGGTACAAATTAATCGCGTTATAGGTAGGTTGACTGTACAACCGTTGCATAATATTTACCTGCTGTAGTCGGAGTAGTCACTCTAATTTGGTTTCCAGAACTTGTCAACACGTTCACCAATTTCGCGTCTCCGTTTTTATCGGACATGTTCAGGTGCCTGTAGTTATTGGATATTACTTTCGAAAACCCTTTACCCGACGATACTATCGCTTTCATTTTCGGAACGTTCTGCAACTGAACGTTCGTCGGTACGATTTTAGGCACTTTAGTCGAGGAGATCGAAGATTTCGCGGTACTTTTAACCATTGGAGACATGGTTTGACCAGTTGATGCCGGTGCTAAACGTATTGGGCCAATCGGTGCTAAACTCGCCAAGGACCCAATGTTCAATGTGATACCACCGTTGTCCGTCGTCGAATTTTGCTGCAATAAAAATGTTCATTATGGCATTTACTTCTTCGAAGGACGTTCAATGAGAGACCCTGTATGCAATTGTTTCATTATTTACCTGACCAGTGAGTCTAGACGTTATTAAATGCTCTACGAAGTGTGCTTTTTGATTACTAATTACACGAGGTTTCCGTTTCACGGTGTGGCCTGTATGCGCTGCACTCGACGTTGCTAAATTCGACTGTGCATTGAATGTCCCTACTTTTGAAATTGCAGGCGACGACGTATTTTGTCCAACAGATACCGCCGAAGAGATAGGTGTGTTTGGTCGAGACTTTTTCACTGTTGGAGAATTCGGTTCGCTTTCGACGGAACTGCTTGTCGAGTTTCTTCGTTTCCGTGGTTCTTTCCTGTTGTTTTTGCTTTCGAAACTCGACAGCAAGGTAGATCTTAACGGTAACGGTTGCGGCTGCAGGAGAATGCTGCCCACGAAATCGCCGATTTCGTCGAGGATACATCGGTCCACCATGCTCTGCGTAATACCCTCTGATATCTTCTTCGCCGTAGATATCCTCAAGTGATCGTCCGCGGTCCCGACCACCACCAGGCTTGTCTCAACCAACATCTTTTCCCGTAGATCTTCTAGATCATCGGGTCTCACGAGCGTAGCATTTTGCCCAATGACGAACATCACTGGACAACGAATATCCATTAACGTATCATCCGGAGTACCTCTTTTCCCTTCTACTGTAGAGAAAGGAAATCCAAGGCAAATAACTGCAGTCACGTGTTCCATTTGTGCTACCTAAAAATATGGTCCCATATGGGCCGGTTCAGAGGAAGTCTACCATAGACAGTATTGCAATAAAGTGTAGATACTACCTGGCATGCAAGAGCAGCGCCAGCATTGAAACCAACTAATATGATCGATCGACCAGGACAATCGCTTCTGATATCCTGTATTTTTGTCCTAGTGGCTTGAACTAATTGATCAACGCACACCATCATAGTCATTCTATTGGCCGCTAAACCTAAATGTGTATGTACAGTAACAACCATTCCCAAAGCTCCTAATTGCGATATCCACTTATGTTGCCTCGACGACATGATGGAACCAACTCCGGTGGGTGTTATTATTAAAATTGGATTTCCTGGTAATTTTTTCTGCAATCATAAGTTTAACAATTACATTAGCGAACATATTATGTACAAGTACATGTTGTAACAATCTAGGAAAATTTCATTACAAGTCTGTTGCTGTTTAAGCTCGGAGCAATCGGATCCCACGATCTTTTTAGAAGCGATCCAAGGGTTTCCCATGTTATAGAGCCTGTTCTTGCATTAATGTTTGGTTGCACAGCAATCATCTTGTCGACAAGTTGAGGAATTTTCAGTCTTAAGGTTTGCAGTATGTCGAGGTAAATCCCAAGATATTCTTGAGGAAGATGATCGAATAACAGGCTGTGCAACCATTGAGCAAGTCTCCAGTCCCAGCCAGCGGAAGCTAATGTTTCTCGAAATCTTCTTGCAGCTGTATCAATTGATGTCCGCCGAAATACTGGTTCTATAGCGCTGGTTGATTTGGCCAGTCTCGCGAGCCTCTCTGAATTAAATATTTTAAGGACTTTGGTAAATATTCTATTCTGAACAGGGGTCCACAAGATTTTATCGAGTCGTTCTTCCCAATCTTCGTTCTCGTCGGGCCGGGCAAAATTCGCCAAACCTTGAAGCTCGTCCATTTGATTCCTAGATCTTGTTAGATCAACCGGTGGTACCAATAATTCGTTATAATCTTCTTCCACATCGATTTCTTCATCCTGACCAGGTTTCTCCCTGAAACGTTAAAAGTTATATATTACAGTCTTTTTCTTAGTAAACGCACAATATTCTTTACTTTCAGTTTCTTACGTTGATGAACTTTTTTTAGGAAAAAATAGTCTTTTCAAGGGTTTCACGTATATGTTTTCCGGTCTCCAATTCCATGGTCTAGCATAACAATGATCCCTTGTTATCATATCAACTTCCATCTCATAGCAGCCAGCAAGCTGGTGTAAATATGTTGTTAATCTGTTCGGATGATCATCAAATGTATCACTCATAGGGCTTGGCACCCTCGAGCCACTAATCGACGTGGAAGGTATTGCTGACATTGGAGTCAACATTGTTATTGTAAATTTCCAATACAAAATATATCCATAAGCATAATTAACGTTTATTTGATAATACTGGATCCGTTTAAACCATTTAATCCATGACATTCATTAGATGTACGTTCCTAGAAATAATTAGAGTCTTATGTAATTAATGGTATGTTACAACAGTATTTACATTCGCCACCTCGATAATAGATAATACGCTTCGAAAAATCGAAATAAATAAACTGTGTAAATTTGAACAATTTGCAGTGAAATGTATATAGGTGTATGCATAAATATCGTAGTTTATTTCTCCTGTAAAACTAACCTTTAATATACATCGGTATCGAAGTTGTTTGCTGTAGCATCAGAATTCAGTAGAGGTTGAGGTTCAGGCACTATATATATATATATATGGATCGAATTAGCTGTCGTCCAATAATGCACGAGTCTATTAGGTTAGGCTGTACATTTATCATTCAGCATGTAATATTCGATAATGTCGAAAATATTCTATCGATTGGACGACTCCTGCATATAATAAAATCACTCGAAATTAGCTTTTCTAATGGTAGAAATTGAGACATGTAGAAGCATCATGGGTCGAAATAGACCCAGGCACTGGCGTAAGCGTTGCGTGGATCAAGTATCGCATATTTATATATAATTCGGTCGTACGAGAATGAACAAACTGAACGAAAACGTAAATAACCCCATACAGATGCTCAGAACAACAGATGTTCACTAATCCCAGAAAGAAAATTTCCTCTCTGCTAATACCTATGACGAATCTAATTGACCAATCGTGGACTAAGAAATCAAGCCAAATTTTGATGTTGCTTGAAAATTAATTACGAGAATATATAAATTACTTTTTATTATTGACAATCGATTGCATTAATCTTTTTTCGATTATATTTGCTTCGAGAAATCTAAAGGTTCGATTCCAACATGGCAGGTGTTACAATAAAGGTTGATTCTCAATCATCGTAACATTTTAGCAGCAAGTGGCAGCAACTTATACATATATATATAAGTATACTTATAATATAAGTATATATACTTACTTACATACATCGCTGAATATCAAACGAAATGATTGTGTCGAAATTGAAATTTTAATGTGACAAAGATGTAACATATTCAGTATTGTTTTTTCAATAGTATATTTAAATGTATTTTTATGTATTTTATGTATGTGCCGTGACTAAATACGTGTCATAACATATTTTAATAGATTTCAACATAGATGATTGGTTTCCGTCGCTCGTTTTCATAGAATAATAGTGTTAGATCGCTAACGTAGGTAGGTAAATAATAAAATGCAGATATTTATGCAAATTTACGCCTTGTACGCATACGTACATTTATAGGGATTCTAAATATTCATATGGCATAGGCTTTCTGTACAAATCGATGCAGTAAACATTAAGACTTTAAAGTATATAAAATCATATCTTCCGTATTTTCAATAAATTTTTACAAGACATAAATGTGCAAAAATCCACGATCTAGTAATTAGAAATCATTTATTCATACACCTTTTAATTTGTTCAATAATTACTTGAAACATATGTTTATAGGTATTTTTATAATGGATGGACCCTTGTTAACCAATGCCATACAGATACACAACAATGTGTATGCTTGTACATCTGTACAGTGAATTTAGATCTATGTAATTTCATACATATTTATTTCTGTACACTTCACAAGTGAAATGATAACTATACTATGATCGCTTTCGCTTGTCCAAAAACATAATGGCTGCTTTACGTAGTACAGATTTCTTGACAGGATTTTGGTTCGATATATTGTTACGGATCATTTTAGCAGGAGTCTTCATGTAATATTTCTTTTAAGATTTATTTCTCGATGCTATCGATATTATCATTTTCATGCACATTTATTCTTTGTACAAACAGAGAGTTAGAGAAAGCAGAACCATTTACAAGAAAAATTCATGAGGAGGAGTTATGGTTGTATAAAAATCCAAGAACCGATTCTTATGTTCCAACAACAGTATTATGGGTAATGTACCATAATGTTGCACCACAGTTTTATGCATATATCAAATGGTAAAAGCATTATTCATTTCTACTTTTGCAGCCTTTAGTATTCCTTATGCCAGCTGCGGTGATTTTAACTACTTTCATAATTTGTAAGGACAAAACTGACTTCTACCAAGCATTATTGTCAGTGACTTTAGCATTGGGCCTCAATGGTGTTGTAACAGACATTATAAAGATTATAGTTGGTAAGAACTTTTCAAACAATGTTGAACAATGTTTAGAAACAGCGCAAAAGACACGCGATTAACGAACCCATTTTGTAGGCCGTCCTAGACCAGATTTCTTTTGGAGATGTTTTCCAGATGGGAAAATGAATCCAGATTTCAAATGTAATGGAAATCCAGTTGCTGTAAGAGATGGGAAAAAGTCGTTTCCAAGTGGACATTCCTCGTGTATGTATCACTATAGAAAACCAAGTCGATTCTATAGTGATCATTATTTATTTTTCAGTCGCATTCGCAAGCTTTGGTTTTATTGCTTTATATGTAGCCGGCAAGTTGCATACATTTAGCCTAGTAGGCAAAGGACAATCGTGGAAATTATGTGCATTTATTTTTCCGATTTGTATTGCACTTGGAATAGCTCTGAGTAGAACATGCGATTACCACCATCATTGGCAAGGTAAACATCATTTTCCACAGCATCCAAGAAATATTCTAATACTTGAAATTTTAGATGTGGCCGCAGGCTCGGTGATAGGATACTGTTTAACATACATATGTTATAGACATTATTATCCACCTCTAGACTCACAAGTGTGCCATAAACCCTATGCTGTGCTTACACTCCAACCGGAAACCGCAAAGACCAGAAACGATCAGATCAAATGGATCTAATGTATTATTTGAAAAAAAGAGATTTTGATGTAATTGAACCGTACTCGTTTAGTACAGTGGCTAGCAAAATTGATCAAACATGTTGTGTTTGACGGAGTATTTGAGCCCATTGTATCTTCAATAATTTCATACTCTTAATTTATGCCTGTGTTATTGTATATTTACGAACATACCAAAAAAATAATAACGCTATTTAAGTTTCCAAGGAAAATGTACATTAAATATATATTTTTACATAAAACTAATTATTTTACCATGCAAAACAGTCCATTCTATTATCATTTCATCTTTATTGTATCGCTCATTTACCGCAAACAAAGAGTCATAAACATGATTATATTTTCTTTCTTTTCTTTATCATATGAATAATGTACTGTTTGAACTTTTAGATTAATTAAGGGGTGATAAACAGGGGTAAAAGATCATTTACAACATTGAATAAAAATATATAAAATCAAACTCGTTTCTCCTAAAATAAAAAATTTGTTAGTAATGCTACTCCCGCAACAAATACACAATTAATGAACGTATATCGGAATAATGCCGGAGAAAAAAAGTAAAATAGAAGCAAACGTACTCGAAGAGCGAGGTTCAGCGGCGCGGTTATTAAATCAATCAGTTTTATCGAATAACAATTTCTCTCGGACGGTGTCATTTTTAAATCGTTTGAAATGGCGCGGTTCAAAGTGCGCAGAAACCAGCAGAAACCGTACAGTAATCGTATCGCGCGGCCGACCGCCATTTTGAAGGTGTCGCGGATGACGCGCCACCACATTGGTTTCAGTCAAAGAGGAGCCAGCGGTCGAGTTGATGGTGTTAGCGCTTCTCGTTAAACTTTTTAACTTGGCGGTTGATCGTATATGTCTTTGTGCATCGTGGAATTCGGTCGAATATCTTCTACATTAGTCAAAGAGGGATCAACATCGGGTTTCGTGGATCGGTTGCGAACGGGACGGGTGTAATACGGTCGTGCACCTTTTTCCGCGGAAATTAACAGTTGTATCAGGTTTCTCAGCCACCGTGAAGTGACATAGTTATTTACGAGCTGTTGTGTTGGTGAAATGTTGTCTCAACTTCCTGTACATGGCGAAGACTCGTGAGCGTCGTCGACCGTGTTGAATAGTCAAACGCCAGTGTTCGAAAGGTGTTTCGTCCCTTTCTGAAAAACCATTCATCGTATCGACCTGTTTCACGCAACCCAGATCGACGAGATCGTGCCAGTTGCGCGTGCAAATGATCAACATGGAAACGGATAAGATTATCGGCGACACAAACACAAATCTTCAGGTATGCAACATATACAGTGGAGCTGTACGCTTATTTGAATGAAATATCGTTCGAACCACTGATTTACCAAATTAGTTAACCGAATTAGCCTCCCGATTCTTCTCAGAATTATTGCCAGGTAATGGAGCAGTTTCGCGAACGTCCCAGGTATCTTATCCCTCGTCGACAGGTTCGGTAAATGTATTAGTATTTTTGACCCGCCATTCTACCGCCATCTTATGTCTCCTTATGACAGAGAAATTCGCTAACATTTCACGATCAGTCGTTAATTTTTGTTGGAAAAAAAGCTTCATTGGCCGCGTCTGATTCTCGGCTAAATAAAATCATCGGCGTGAATTAACATTGCGCGCAAAAGGTTGCAGGTTTCTGTCGCACGCTATTGTCACCCACGACGATGGTTGTGTTCGTTCGACGGAACTTCTTTTATCAGAAGTATATTTACCTGTATCTATCGGTGACAGTTATCGTATCGTCGTTCGGAAATTTGTTATCGCACGCCTATTTCGGTGTTTCCCGTAACGAAAGCAAAATCATCCTGTAGCTTTACGGTAATCGTTACGACAAGTGTCCACTCTTTAATCCGGATCAAGGAAAATACGTATTGTAAACGGAAATCGTACAATTTATGTGCTTCTGTCATCGAGCATATTTTTTCTCTTTTACAGTGTAACTTTGTACACGCCGTTAACAATTTTGCGTCATGAACCGAATAATGTTTATGCGGTGTCTTCGGCATATGTGCGTTCTTCTATGCTTTTTTTATATCTTGTATGTTTATAAAGGCATATAGCGTACATTTTTTCGCAAGCTAAAATTCGAATCGATACGCTGACACATCTGATCGAATTATGTATTTGTCAACGTTACACGACCGATCAATTTTCCGTAAAATCTAGCGCAGGCGGTAATCTCCAATTGGAAATCATATTTGCTCGATAACGTTCAATTGGTAATTAATTCGATCAGGTAATAATCGGCTTTGTTACTGGAACAAAGAAGAGAGACAGATGACTCGAATACACGTCTAATCTCGATTCCTGGCGAACTCCGAGAACAGCTTGCTACATAATCAATGTTTAACTCCGCTTCTCCCTTTCTGCTGTTTTTTTTCCAGTTTTACGATCTCGTACCCTTTTTTAATGTTTCGTCCACGCCAATAATAAATGATCGGCGAAGATCCGCAATAGAATTTGCTTTCGTTCGATTCGAATGAAAAATGAAGAGCAAATTGAAATGAAAAATTCATGAGAGCAAAATAAAGAGGCGTGAATCGATTAATTCCACGATAGCTTAATTTCTTAATAGGATACGTATACTCGCACTAAATAAAAGCTAATATTCTGTTTCATCGCGTGTCGTTACAACGATATTGATTCGTACACACGATTGGGTATAAGCCAAAAATGTTTAATTATGCGTACAAACATTTGGATCTCTCTTCTCCCGCCATCGATCGTATCCGAATCAAACTCTCGATTATCGATTGCAATAAATTTATATTACACTATTGTAAAAAAAGAATACAAAATTGTGCAAAATCGAATGGGTCAAGGCGGACCCAGGCGTTGCTCGCAGATGATGAAAAAGCAAGCAAATTATTTCTCGAGGCGAGCCCGAGCGAACAAGTGTTGAGAACTCGTGTCGAGATCGTCGAAGAAAGAGGAATAAGCTACAGTTGTGTTGCATCAGAAGGTCTTGTGAATTTGAGTGTAGCGTTTCCGACGATCCACCATTTACCATCTGTAGCGAAACAAAGGTTACGAGTGTATCACATTGTGTAGCCCCTCCGGAACAATTATTTCGTTTAGTAGAATATTAATCCTGTTTTCGGCCAGCTGATAGAAACGTCTGTCCACGATCTGCCAATGTAAACGAACTCCGCGCATTGTGTCGTTGGACGAAACATGACTTGACGAAAAAAAAAGAAATGCGCGTAGCCCTCATATTTAGTGCCAGTGACTCATCATTCCGGTTATATTACTTACTACCAAGAACCGCCAGACGCGCTTTTAATTTTTCATTTTTAACTGTGGTCCGATTCGCGGCAAAAACCGAAGAAGCCACACGCTCTTCGAGGCTCCGAAGGAACCCGACTATGAATTCACAATGGTCATTGGGAACCGGATAAAATTCGTGTACTTACGCACACGTATTCTTCAAACTCGTTTTTTTTTCTCTCGGCCGCTTTTTCAGCCGTATATTTAGAAAGACAGGAAGAGAGATACGAGCGACCAAGGACTACGAGAAATTTCGAAACCTTTTCCGGTTGCAAATATCGCTACAGGTTATAATGGCTGCTCTATGCTTTTTTTCGCGCCACGAGTCATGCCTCCCGCTAGTCCTGCTTTACCGACGCGGACAGATTTCATTCTTTTCTTTCAGTTTCAAGAAAAGGGTTATCTACTGTTCGTGGCTTTGACGAGGGGAGCAAGAGGAGACTCTACCTTCTCAGAATTCGATTCATTGTTGCTTCGACTGATAGCAAAATTATTTGTACTTAGATCTTTTTATTTGCCATTAGTTCTTACGTACATTAATATTGCACATTGTAGCTTCACGCGTTTAGACGTGTACTAAAAAATAATTAATCTTAATTGTTAACCTATTGTTGCAATTTCCTACCAGAAAAAGAAGATTTATGTTTTTCTATATTTTCATTAACCGTTGAATATCGATGGCAGAGAGAAATAGAATTTTATTTGAATAATTTTGTTTGGACAGTTTCTGTTAGATGGTAACAAACGTTAGGAATACTGTTAATGTAGTCGGATGAATTTACCGAATTGAAAGGGACTGCCGCGTTTTCGTTCGATTCGTAGGTTTTATTTCGAGCGTTACCCAATTCGAATTTCAAGCAACTCAAACTCGTCTCGAGTACTCGGGACAGCCCGAGAAAATAGAACACGTAACGACGCGAAGACAAAGAAATACGAGAAGCATAGATTCGACACAAGTTCGCGATCCCGTTATGCCGGGAGCACCGCGGAGAAACATTTTCAGGTGATCGAGGAGGTACTCCTTGGCCGCCAGGACTCTTCAATGTTGCTATGCCACCTTTTACAGTCGAGCGATCACGATATCTCGGAACGAAGGAGCGTTTTCTTGCGCGATGTACTCTTCCCCTCGCAGAAAGTGTTGCAATCAGAGTTGTCGATCGTTGCAGCAGTTGTTCTGC
Organism: Lasioglossum marginatum; assembly: GCA_028455795.1. Lineage (NCBI taxonomy): Eukaryota > Metazoa > Arthropoda > Insecta > Hymenoptera > Halictidae > Lasioglossum > Lasioglossum marginatum. Next base: position 11,436,224 of record CM052265.1, on the reverse strand, counting down.
ACTACACTTCGAAAACGAACACCGACACAGTCAAATCCTCAGCAAAATATTCGCGCTTCTCCTATCAATTCCCACAAAAAAAAAAAACAAAAAATTACGCAGACATCGAGATCTGTTAAAACCGCGGAGGTTTCGAAATATGTAAAGATTTTTTTATGAAATTAAAAATGTACCGATAAGTTTTTAAAAAAATTGATTGGAAAGTCTGTAGCCGAGAATGACGTGATAAGACATAAGACAACCAATTTTTTTTATCACAAAACTGTTTTACCAACTAAGTTACGTTCGAGGAATGTCGTCGCAGGGGTCGTTAACTCGAGGATCTAATTGTTAGAAGATAGTAGAGCATCTTTCACAAGTATCTGTCTTTTTTTTGCTGAGAATTCTTTCCACCACAATTGCATAAAAATCGTACATTCTTACGAGATACACCCTGTATTATTATATCACTGAAATGACCTATGAGAAGGCGTTTTATCTTGAGTATATGATAAGAAATATTCCTTTTCTGCGTTGTGATGTAGAATATTGCATTATACATATATCGAAACGATATCTTGAGCGAAGGGGGAAGGCCTTGTTACCGAGAAATCGTTGAGCGTTAAGCCATAGATTCGCAGTTTTCTTTAGACTTAGCGATTTAATTAAGTCTAGCAGCGACGATGTTACCAGGTAATGAATTAATCGCGGTAGCACCGTCAATGATCGCGTCGAGACAGTTTTGATGGTCTCGTTTGGCCCGATAGAAATGTTCAACCTTAATTGCGGAATGCTTAACAAGATTTGCGTCTATTATAAGGGTTTTCGTTTCCAGAGGTGGCGAGCGTGACAAGTAGGTCAGACACGAAATATTGGATTATAGTGGGCAGGCCACGGTCCTTCGGTACATTTCCCTCTCGTACAAATTAATCAGACGTGCCGCCGTGGAAAAAAGACCTGTATGTTTAAAAAGGTCGGGGAGACGTTTCTGTTACTCGAACCTGTTAACCTGCTGATTCTTTTTTCCCACCGTAAACTGCTCACGAGGGCGTGTAATCCAAGGCGAACAGAACTAATAACTGTAACGCATAAATAAAATGTAGGTTACAGTAAATATAGACGTCGTGCCGTGATAAAAAGGGATTGTTTATTATTAGTCAAATAAAATGGAAAAATCGAAAACACACGAAACACGAGGATAAGTTGTGTTTAACGGATGATTGGGGTGTCTGTAATCTGGTTCCGCTCTCGATATCGGTAAATACAGGGCTTTCGTTCCTTTGCGTTCGCCGATAGCGAGTTCATTCGCAGATAAATCGTATCTGCGAACAATAGAAAACGTTCTAAATCAAAGAAACGGATCGCGTGTTTAAACATCTATTTCTGCAAGCATGCTCGATGTCCTGTACATGTGAGTGAGCGTAGTATATCTGAGGTCAAGAATCCGGTACCTCGCTCTACCTCAAGATACGTTTGTCGTGTAGCAGGCTTGCGATCGCGGATTTTTTGTACGATGCTGCACTTGTTTTACAGATGTATGGAAAGAAAATTATTTAAATATACGTTGAACCATTGTATGCGAGTATTTTTATCCACGTCCCTGGTAACACGTGATGTTTATACAATAGGTGGAAGAAAAGTAGTCGGAATCGTTCCTATTATTGAAAACTCGAAGATCTATGTGTATAAATTCGAAAAAAAAATTTTCGTTATTCATTGATACTTGTTATTATAATTTTTGCAATGTTTTTTCAGTATCCAATAACAATACTCTACGACCCTACTCGCAAGAAAGAATTGCCAACGGGGGTGTCCCCACAGTATGGCCAGGAAAAAGAAATTTGCATGAAGTTGTTCGAGAGATGGAGTGAAGCGGAACAAATCAACTTTGTCGAACAATTGCTAGCCCGAATGACTCACTATCAGCATGGACACATCAATGTCTATCTAAAGCCAATGTTGCAGAGAGATTTTGTATCTCTATTACCAAGTAAATGCTTACATTATTGTGTAGATCCATCGTAGTCAATACTCCAATCACGATTCTAATGCACAATGGTTTTTCTCTGTTTTTAGAAAAAGGATTGGACCATGTGGCTGAAAGTATTCTTTCTTACCTGGACGCGGACTCGTTAATTGCGACCGAATTAGTATGTAAAGAATGGCACAGAGTGATTAGCGAGGGAATGCTTTGGAAGAAATTAATCGAGCGGAAAGTGCGGACCGATTCAATTTGGAGAGGACTCGCCGAGAGGAGAGGATGGTTTGTTGATGTCTGCTGTACTTTTTTTATTGCGAGCTCCGTCGATGGCTGAACTTGCAATGCAAAACCTATATAAAACTCTGAAATTTACTGTACACTACAGAGGTATATTGGTTTGTTTTTACTTTCAGGATTCAATACTTATTCAAACCAAGACCGGGACAAAGTCACCCAAATCACAGTTTCTATAGATCTCTTTATCCTAAAATAGTCAAAGACATTGATAGTATAGATAACAATTGGAGAATGGGAAGATTTAATCTTCAAAGAATAAACTGTAGAAGTGAGAATTCGAAAGGCGTTTACTGTTTGCAATACGACGACCAGAAGATCGTCTCTGGTCTTCGAGACAATACCATTAAAATTTGGGACAGAAATACACTGCAATGTATTAAAGTCTTAACAGGGCATACTGGTTCTGTTCTGTGTCTACAGTACGACGACAAAGCAATAATATCTGGTTCCTCTGATAGCACTGTAAGAGTTTGGGATGCTAATACCGGTGAAATGCTTAATACATTGATACACCATTGCGAAGCGGTTCTACATCTCAGATTTAACAATGGAATGATGGTCACCTGTTCGAAGGTGAGCCACGATTTCGATGATTTTTGGATACCTTATAAATCTCGACATTTTGACTAAATTTTTCCTGTGCATGTTAGTGGCGGTCTCGCTTAGTTTAATGTGGCACAAGGATTTACGTTCCGCAAACCTACTGTTAAACGTTTCCACCGTTTGCATGATGGAATTGTTCATTTTGGAAACACAAACGATTTGCCTCGTTTTCAGGATCGTTCAATAGCTGTATGGGACATGACATCGCAAACGGAAATTGCATTAAGAAGAGTGTTAGTGGGACACAGGGCAGCAGTTAATGTTGTTGATTTCGATGAAAAATATATCGTGTCTGCTAGTGGTGACAGGACTATCAAAGTATGGAGTACATCCACATGCGAATTTGTGCGAACATTGAATGGGCATAGGCGTGGTATAGCGTGTTTGCAGTATAGGGACTGCTTAGTAGTTAGTGGTAGCAGTGATAACACAATCAGATTATGGGATATTGAATGTGGTGCGTGCTTACGTGTTCTAGAAGGACACGAAGAATTGGTCAGATGTATTAGATTTGATAGTAAACACATTGTTAGCGGTGCCTACGACGGGTGAGTGAGAAGTATAATTATTATGCCGAGTCTCGTACGTAACATGTACGAACATATACCAACGTTTGATCATTTTCTATTGCAGCAAGATTAAAGTCTGGGATTTAGTGGCAGCCTTAGACCCGCGTGCTTTAGCCAACTCGCTCTGTTTACGTACATTAGTGGTAAGATATTCTACATATTTTACTTTACCAATAACTAGACTGCGGATCTTTATGCGAAATAAAAATTGTGTGCATCAATGCTAAGACACAGGAGATACTTAGGAATTTGTTCCCTCTAACAATTTAAAAAAATTACATATCAATATCCTTTGATTCTTTTAATCTTTCTACTGTTTTAAATTTCTTCTAGCCATTTTTGTCATAAATGCATAAAATCCGTAGTCTTCTAATAACGGGTGAAATTCATTCTAATCTTTACGTCTTGTTCTTTGGACCATAGGAGCATACAGGACGTGTATTCCGCCTTCAGTTCGACGAGTTCCAAATAGTTTCGTCATCGCACGATGATACAATATTAATTTGGGATTTCCTCAATTTTACTCCATCAAATGGAAGTATATCACACGGGCCATCAATAAATGCATCTGGTAATTCAACTCATACAGATACCAGATCTCCATCTCGTGAGTATTTAAAAAAAAAGAGTGAGAAAGAGACTTTACCAATATATGCTTTAAATATATTTGCTAAACGTTTTGTTGCTATTTTGCAGCATTTGAGTGATGCAAGTAACACGAAGATTCCTTCATTGTGATATAACTGTAAGTATACTATGTAGAAACTTATTTATTGTCTTAGGATGATAAGCTTTATATAAATTTTTTTTGTAAAAAAATATTGCTGTATAAATCACGTTTTATAAATAACCATTACCTTGTTGTATTAATAGCCGGCCTTTCTTAAATTCGGTTCGTCATAGAAAGCGTACGTGATTATTAATTAAGTTAATGGTGTTTATTTCAGACAAGTGGTTAGTGAGTGAGTTTCAATGTGTTCACGATAGTGCACGCAAAGAATGAAGAATCAGTGTCCACTGTGAACAGCGGCTAAACAGAAACAGAATCTCAAAAGGACATGGTCATTGACTTTTGTTTATTATTTGCTGTGAAAAGCAAACATAATCCTCTAAAAAAAATAGGAGATACACGGAGTGACACGTAAAACTATGAATTAATTTATACGCGCTTGACGCACTGCGTTTAGTAATGAACATTATGACGAAACCACATAAATACATCCCATGGATGTAAATGATTGTCTGCTTTGGCCATATCTGGAATTCTTCTACGCTCTATGATATGATAGAAGTTGACCACTTTCCTACTATGAAAGAAAAAAAAAGACTTGCGATACGTAAACACAAAATGAAAACGTTGTTAGGGAGGCTGGATATACTTAATAAGATGTTAGCTGTATTATAGTAAATTAATAATTTTCTTGTGTAATTAATTTATGGTAAGAAAATTGTAAAATGTCGTTTGATTGGAGTACTTATTCTGTGTGAATGTGAAACAAAAAAATAAGGTATTAATATGTGGGAGGATTATGATAACCATCACGTTTCATTATTTCCGAGAGATAAAAAAACTAGCTAATGTGAATCATTATACCCATGTTTAGCCTTATAAATGTACAGCCGTTAATCGAACATGTAGCAATTTCCATAGACATTAATTTTACGAGATTCATATTATATACTGAAAAGTACACGAAAAGTTAACTGTCTGTATACAGCTATTGGTACAATGCCATTTGCATTTAAAATATAAATTTTCATTATACCAAGATGTAAATATTAATTCATATAAAAACACTATAGTGACTCGAAAGTAATCTTAGCTATTGTAAAGGAATTTATTATGTTCTGACTGATGATCTCTGATAGATCATATTTTGCAGCGTTTAAGATTTTTTGTTAGTCACATTTTTTTTGCACTTAAATTATAAGAACGTTTCGAATAATTCAATATACGTTTGTAGCGACAGTCGACATTAAAAGACAACGTAATTTTGCTTGCCGATATATTAAAAAAGCAGAAGAAACATGTCGCCGATTCGCCAAATTTATTTAAATATTCTGACCTCCAAAAAGAAAACAACAAATCTCGCATGGATAATATAATTACGAAATTCCTGGTTTTGATTTCGATAGGTGTTTTTTGAATTTTTATACAACGTAGATCTTACATTAGGATAAATCTACGTGAGAAGTGCTGAAACAAAGAAAAGAAATTAGATGATTATTGATAAAACGTGTGGAGCCACTTGATTTTTACGTTAAACGTGTAAGGAGTAATGTTAAGTAGCACTTGTACAATATTCTAAGTATTATAAAAATGTTTACATTAAAAAAACAACAACAACACAAGAATTCTAGAAAATTGTGAATCGTATGTAGTCAAATTGGGTACAAAGAATTGTGATTTTTAAATTAAAACGATGGCATGAACAATTTTCTATAACTTTAAGGTATGTATATGTGGGATTCAGATGCAAACTATACTTTTGTAGTATGCAGCATGTTCTGAATTCATGAAATACTTTAATGAAGAGAATAGCATATTAATAGTAGTAAAAGATATTAACATACTCCTTATAAGCACATATTCTGTTATATTACAGTTATCTATGAATGCGTATGTATACATAGGTATTATGGACGTAACATCACATATTGCTGTTCCCTACATTCCACACAGGAATGTAGAAAAAGAAAAGATTGGGGTCTTAAATGATTTGAGCCAATAAACACATTATTATACAAAAACGAAAGAGATTCCTTATGTAAAAGTCTACAATCGAGGAAGGTTACTTATATTTCTTTCGACACTTTGCGACGAATAATGTGTCTTGAGTGTAACTCGAGTTTTACATTTATCAAAAATAATAGTACGAGAAGAATACCTTTAAGATAACATTGTGATGATTACTGTTAATAATAACAGAAAGTTTCATGTACGAAATTGACTACGTAAAAATTGAATGAAGGCTGTGGAAAAGGTATATTTGAAATACAATACCTATGCAAGAAGAGGAAGAATTTTAATAGACAAACTTATTCATCATTGTCCCCTGAATTTAAGGCTTTTGAAAGTTACAGGTGCAATTGTAAGTTATTTTAAATATATGAAGTAATTCAACGTTCAAAGTGTTCGCCAAATTATCAAAAAACAAAAAGGAGTTTTTAATTTATTATCTTAAACGACAAAAGCCATTACATATCGATAAAAATGAAAGATTACATTGCAAGCCTAGGCAATATGTAAAAACATTTTTAATTCATATATCATATGCATTTAAGTATCTTTGTTTAGAACGAGTATTGCACGGTATAGTTCCTGATAAAATTTTAAAATGATTACAATTTGCATTATTCCAGATTCAAATAAACTGTACATACATATGTATATGTATATAAAGAAACTAATATATGACATTATTAGTGATGTCATTTTTAACTCGTATATATACAAATTACCCTACGAAGTCTTATTAATATACGTTTCATATGCTTCGAATAACTAATATGTAATTCTTTTTCTGATAAGGAATAATGCATTTTCTCATGAAAATTTTATCATTGATGATTTTAACAAAAAATTCTTTTAAAAATGTGGCTATTTCCATAAAACATTTAAAAGGCCCCAATCTGAATGTTACAATCGCATTTTGCTATTTATTTATTATGTATTATCATGAACAATGGTATATAATTTACAAAAAGACAGATGCATATTCACTAAGAAAGTACACTATTCATGACAATCACCTTTATCCAGATCCATTATTTTTTCCTGTTATATTATCATCAGAATTAATTAAATCGTATTTATTTGGAGAATTATCTCTTTAACATATAAGAATTAATAGAACTGCCAATTAAAAATGATCGTAATTTTTACAATAATCTACATCAATAAATTATATGAGGAAAATACAACAAATCTAATCCTTTATTTAGCTAGACAAAATTTATTCTAATATTAATTCGTTCAGGTATTTCAATAATAATTCAGAAATAAAATATTTTTATTGTAATTTTATCTTTTTCATAATTATAGATTGCAAACATTTACGCGTAATATAGTGTATCTTCGTATATATTTATTGAAATAATTTTGATGCGCGTAATTTTTACTAAAAGAGCATACATCACAGAGGATTTCGATACAATTTTGATCAGTGATTGACCATAAAAAATTAATATTTATTGTGTGTATATATATTGAGACTAATACTCGTTTCATCAGTCGATTAAAATCGATCGCTGTTTCGGGCGATTAGATCTTTCGGGTTGTAAACATTAATTGATCGATCAATTGATAAATTAGGATCGATTAATGCCTAATTGTTGGCTGTAATGTTGTATACGGCTGTCATCGAAATTGTCAATTAACATAATATATATATAGTGGGGACGCAGCTTGTCATGCAGCATCGATAGATGATAAGCGAAGTGCGATTACTATTTTCCTTGTTTTCTCTTTTTGTTATTAAAGGTGGCGTTGTCGATGCTTCCGACGTAGAAAACGTCGCTTCTACATAATATGTTGTGGCAGTCGCGATTAAAGCATGTGATCCTGCCTTCACTGTAGATAATATACGAAGCTGCGAAAATGGCGGACGAACAGGTGAGTTGCCGATCAAAATAATGTGCGAACCTTGAAACGAGACGGTGTTATACTACGACGAAGTGATTTGAAAAACGGTGTGGTAAATCAGCCGGCGGCAAATCTGTCGTGAGTTGTGTGGTATCGATGTGTTACCAAAACGTTTCGCAAACGTGAAACTTCCGAGCGCTCTCCAATGCTATTGCACTGTTTGTTGCCGGACCACAGTGATTATTATTCGGCCCCGCTGTCAATGAAAATGCAGTCACAAACTAAACCATCCCTCGGCCAACAGATTCATTGACGTTCTGTTTCGTCGACGAGATCCTGTTGCCGTTGTGCAAAAGTTTAACCTTGTTTTCGTGAATTGTAGTTTGTGTAGATACAGTTCCGAAGTTTCAAACAGATAATTAATGGGTGGAAATATTGAGTTCGTGGACGTTACGTTTGACCATTATATTCGGGAAAAGTATCGTTCCCTTCCCAACGAGCACAAATCGACGCTAGCCCCGTGAATTATTCGAAAAAATACGGCATAACCTACTCAGATTTTGCAACATAAACTAAGATTGTTTTGTCTGCAACTTCAGTACGCTAGATAGTTGTTTATCTAACGTTCGTTGTTAGTATTTCGAGTCGCTACGTTTCGCTTTCATTCAAAATCATCGAATGCGTCGCACGGGAATGGATTCTTGAGATATTTTCAAATCGAATTTCCCCGACCGTTTGAAAGACAGTTGTTCTACGACTGTTATTTACAAAATAGAAACCGTGTAACCTCAAACTATTGCGCTGGAAAAATCAAAGAAACAATTTGTTGTTTATCGCTGACTTATCAGTGGAAAGCGAAGGAACAGTGAAATAAAGAAATCACGCGAACAAATAAATCGTCGAAACCACGAGAATCGTGTGTATTTCGAAAATGTAGGGATCGAGAGTATTTGTGATGTTTATCTTTCGTTTATGTTATTGTGATCGTCGTAAATGATGCTACGTATCTAGGATCTAACTTTTCCAAAAGTTACATTCGGACGCACTTTTTTCTTTCTTTACCCGTGCAATTTTAAATTTACATTATTTCATAAGATCAAAACATATTATAAATAAATGGTATTATTTTGAAATTATGTTTACTTTTATTGTAATATAAAGGCTAATTAAAAAAAGTATCTAGATACAATTGTGTTTCATATTCCTTAGATAAACAATACGTTTTGTTATTATATACTCTTTGTTCACAACTGTAATAAAGATTGATAAGGGATTCAAAAAATATTGAGAAGTGAAGCAATGGTTTCGAAAGCTTATAGACTTGAACCTAAGTGAAAATATTGAGGTATACGTTTGAAACATTAAGAATGGATGACATACAGGAAGTACGGCAGCTGGAGTTGCTCTGCAAGCAGTTGTATGAATCCCAAGATTCGACTCACCGTGCAGAGGCAGAGAAAGCACTTGTCGCATTCCAAAATGCACCGGACACACTTACAAAATGCCAGCTGCTGCTCGCACGAGGGGACTCTGCGTACGCGCAATTGTTGGCAGCCACAACTTTGACAAAGCTGGTCTCACGTTCTGGTGGACTCAGTTTACAACAAAGGCTTGACATAAGTAAAATCTTGCAATGACATTGATAAACAAAGAAGATGACAAACACACTTGCTGATACACCTAAATTTGTTTCAGGGAATTATGTGCTGAACTATTTAGCAACACAACCCAAATTACCAAACTTTGTGATACAAGCTTTGGTCACATTATTCGCTAGGATATCAAAGCTTGGCTGGTTTGATTCCGACAAAGATGAATTTGTCTTTAGAAATGTGGTCAGCGATGTGACAAAATTTCTTCAGGTTCGACAATCCATTTTTTTTCAAGTTAAACCGATTTCTTATGATTTTGCAATGTTTTTATTCTGTACAGGGTTCGGTGGAACATTACATGATAGGAGTCCAGTTACTTTCCCAATTGACCTACGAAATGAATCAAGTAACAGACGTGGACGCGAGTAGGTCTCTCACAAAGCATAGAAAAATTGCTAGCAGCTTCAGAGACACACAACTGTTTGAGATATTTAAGTTATCATGTACTTTACTAAGTACAGCACGTGAGAACTGTAAAAATTTAGACTTTAACGATGAGGCTCAGGTATGTGTATTGTACTCCTCTATATTTATCTATTTCAGTACTTCACTAACAATATTTTTTCTAATTTTGCAGAACGGTCTGATCAGACAACTTTTAAAACTGGCACAGAACTGTTTAACATTTGACTTCATCGGAACATCGGCAGACGAGAGTTCTGAGGACTACTGTGCAATACAGATTCCACATTATTGGAAACCTATATTTTTGAATTCTACTTATTCGTTAAAACTTTTCTTCGACCTATATCATAGTTTACCTACCTCATTGTCATCGCTAGCCCTCTCATGTTTGGTCCAAATCGCATCTGTCAGAAGAAGTTTATTTTCTAATCTCGAAAGGACGCAGTTTTTAACACACTTGGTAAACGGTGTGACCAATATAATACAAAATCCACGAGGTCTAAGCGATCCCGCGAACTACCATGAATTTTGTAGACTAATCTTAAGGCTAAAGAGCAATTTTCAATTGGGAGAACTGATTTTACTAGAACATTATCCGGAGGATATACAATTAATCGCTAAGTTCACAGTCCAAAGCTTGCAAATGTGGCAGTTCTCTCCGAACAGTTTGCATTATCTTTTAACTCTCTGGCAAAAGATGGTGGCGTCTTTACCTTATGTTAAATCCGGAGATCGGCATCTGTTAGATGTGTACACACCGGAAGTTGTGAACGCATACATTACTTCACGATTTGACTCTGTTGCTGTAGTTGTTAGGGAACGTTTGGAGGACCCACTCGACGATTTAGGGGTGGTACATCAACAGTTGGAGCAGATATCGGTGATTGGGAGGTGTGAATACCAGAAAACGTATACCTTGTTAGTACAACTGTTCGATCAAGCTGCACGAGCATACCAAGAATTATTGACTCAAACATCATCCCCAAGCCAGCAAATGGATATCACTATAAGGGAGGGCCAACTTACATGGCTTGTATACATTATAGGTAAACTATTATTTTCGAAATTAATACATCGATCCACAATTGTTCAATTACTCTTGCCGCTAGCTAGACAAAGTTATCTTTTCACGGCCTCGAGCTTATTTCAGTTACATTAGTATTTATATTATAGTTTATAATTTCATTAAAAATACTGACAACAAATAATAATATTTGTGCGACGAAGATACATATAATAATGTAACGTTTAAACGTTCAGGTGGTGTCATTGGTGGGAAAGTAACATTTAACAATAACGAAGAGTATGACGCAGTGGATAGCGAACTGGTCTGCAGAGTACTTCAATTAATGAATCTGACCGATTCACGACTTGCACAAGGTGGCTGTGAAAAATTGGAGCTAGCGATGTTGAGCTTCTTCGAGCAGTTTCGTAAAATATATGTAGGCGAGCAAGTTCAAAAGAACCCGAAAGTTTACAGAAGACTTTCGGATGTACTGGGAGTGAACGATGAATCTATGACGCTCGGTATTCTCATTCGAAAAATGTAAGTGTCCGATCATTTGACCAGCTGCGGTAGGTTTAGCGTCAAAGAAACATTTAACAGATTAATGTATTGGTATTTCATTTGCAGTATAACAAATTTGAAGTACTGGGGTCGTAGCGAGCAAATCATCTCGAAAACGTTAAAGTTATTGAACGATTTATCCGTGGGTTTTAGCTGCGTTCGGAAACTTGTAAAATTAGAGGAAGTACAATTTATGCTCAACAATCACACAGTACGTATTAAATATCTATGTGCAGCGTTGCTATCTGGAAAAGTGTAAAGGGGGAGAACATTAATCACGTTTCCTTTAACAAATAGGGAGAGCACTTTCCCTTTCTGGGAAACAATGTTCCTGTATCGGAAATGCGTTGTAGATCAATGTTTTACACATCCTTGGGTAGATTGTTAATGGTAGATTTAGGAGAAGATGAGGAAAGGTTTCACACTTTCATGCTACCCTTAACAGGTGCGTCGATTATTTCATACACAGGATATCCCGCATACCGTGGACGGTATGTGGCTTTAGTATATGCAAGAAGTATTTGCTGAATTTTCAAACTCAATTTACTCGAAAACGAAGCGTATAGAATTATTTTCCAATCGATTGTCCACAGTATGCGGGACACCCTACATAAAATGCGATGCGATTATACATTAACTTAATCTCTGCGTTTGTGTTGTATTTGTAACTAGGTGCATTGGAAAGTTTGGGACAATTGATGGGTGCCGCGGATCCTTCACTTTTTGCAGCAGAAGAAGCGAAAAAGGCTTTGATCGGTTTAGCGAGAGATTTAAGAGGCTTAGCTTATGCATTTAACACGAAAACATCGTACATGATGCTTTGGGATTGGATGTATCCTTTCTTTTTGATAAAACGTAACTCGATAGATATTTGGTCAGTGCAAAAGTTCGTGCCCGATTTCGTATTAAAGTAAAAGGAATCGGGCACGAACTTTTTCACTGATCTAATACATATCTAAAAACAGAATGTCTTCGACATATATGTATATATATATTTATCTTAATTTACATGTAGATATCCAAATTACACACCAATTTTATTACATGCTGTAGAATTATGGCATTACGAACCACAAGTCACAACACCCGTCCTAAAATTGTTTGCTGAATTAGCACAAAATAGAAGTCAACGATTACAATTCGACGCATCTTCTCCAAACGGAATCTTATTATTTCGCGAAGCTAGTAAAGTGATATGTAGTTACGGTAATCGTATATTGAACGTTGACGTTCCAAAGGAACAAATATACCCTTTAAAATTGAAGGGGATAAGTATATGCTTCAGTATGCTGAAAGCAGCTTTGTGCGGGAACTATGTGAATTTCGGAGCGTTCAGATTGTATGGCGACGAGGCATTGGATAATGCGCTTAACACATTTATCAAACTACTTCTTAGTATACCACAGAGTGATTTACTGGTACGCATTTCATTTAAACAAATTCTGCGAGTGGTAGAGGTATGCGAGACCGTAAATGTCGAGTCGAGACGAGTCGAGATTCCTGAAATTTTCGAGACTCCGTCCTGAACCCGAATAAAATTTTCCCCGACCTTTTCGGGTTCTCGCATACCTCTAGCGAGTGGGAGTTCGAAATTTAATATAATCGTATTGTATTTCACAGCATTATCCAAAGTTGTCAGCAACGTACTATCTGTTACTTGAGTACTTGGCACAGGATCATATGGTATTCCTCTCCACCTTGGAACCCAGAGTTTTTTTGTACATTCTATCAAGCATCAGCGAAGGCCTTACAGCACTAGGTGCGCAAATTGACTATTATACAGGTCTGTGTGGCTGATTCTACCGTCTAATCAATCTCTTATCCTCTATACCCCGTGTTAAAACGTTCCAAAACCAGTTTCAAATAAAAATTGAATCTGTATGATTTTACAGGTAATAAGAGGATTGGAGTTTGTATAATCTAGACTCTGTTTGCCACGACTGTAATGTATCGCTTCCTTTTCATTTTGAATTTTTGTGGTTTTGATACTGTATTGTATTGAAAACACACGTTTTGTTTTATAAAAGTTCACTAGCATAAGGGTCTAGCACACATAGTCAGCCGCACAGCTGGCATCATATCATTAACGAATGTTTTTGTAGACATTAGTGTTTGAATAATTAATCTATTCATTGTTTGCTTCATTATTAGATTTCTATATCCAGTATCATAGAAATTATTGTAATAACAGCAACAATATCTTATTGCAGATACAATGATTTCTACTGGCAGCTGCTCGACACTCGATCACATTGTGACATATTTATTCAAACATCTTTATCCAAAAGGTATCATGTATTTAGTAATTGCGTTGTGCATAAATTCATGCGTGCAACATGCGTCTTTTCTTTTATAGGAAACTACGCCAGGAGGAAAAATGCTGTAGTCCCTGGAGGCGGAGATTTGTTTCTACAAGTTCTGAAACAACATCCTGAAATCCTGCAGCAAATATTAAGTACAGTTTTAAATGTAATAATGTTTGAGGATTGTAGGAATCAATGGAGTATGTCACGTCCCCTTTTGGTACTGATTCTCTTAAATGAGGAGGTGAGCATAAATCGCTAGCCGCTGAACACTTTATGATGAAATTTTTAAGCAATTGAATTGATAAAAATGTTTACTGTTTCAGTATTTTAATCAGTTACGAGAAAATATTATTAGAAGTCAGCCGGTCGATAAGCAGGCAACAATGGCGCAATGGTTTGAAAATTTAATGGAGGGAATCGAAAGGAATCTACTTACAAGAAATAGAGACAGGTAAGAATGATTAAAGATAAGTGGTGATGGTGTTCGAATACGCGAAAGATCCATACCCTTAACACTAGGTGTACAAAACGCATTCTAATATTTTTAATTTACGATTGTAAAGATGCATTCATGAGGAATTATTTAACAAACTTACTTTCGTAAACCTAGTGTTAATGAGAAAGTAGAGTGAGGATGTTTAAATCTATACATGTATATTTCTTTATTCTAGGTTTACACAAAATTTGTCGTTGCTTATAAAAGATATAAATGATACCATGAAAGGACCTTACTCGTCTCTGTATGTTACCAATGATAATATGATGACATTGCAGTGATACCGCTCTCTTGCTACTAGATTCTCCTAGGTTCTTGCCTGCCAAAATGCTTGAATGTGTGTGCGAGTGAAACTATAAATTATGATGGATTTAAAATTATGATTTTAGATGAGTATAAAGATAACAAATTAAGTACCGTTGTTTTATAAAATCACTATTGTTTGGCTTCCTATTCTCTTGTGAGTTTATCTTATCTTTTTTTTGTATATTTTTTGTACCCCACAACCGCTTCTAAGCCGGTATGACGAAACTCGTGTTTCATTTCTTTAAATATATCTTTTCATACTTACAGTTTTTTCTTTTAAAATTAATATTAAAACGCTCTCGACCCTATAATAATATTTTAATAATATTTGCCAACAAACAAAAACGAATTGTCTTTATTACCTTTGTACTCCTACCGCTTCAATTTAACATCGATAATTGTGCAGACGTATTATCTATAAAAATTTTGCAGGCAAAATTCACTGGGCTGTCTTTCTTTTGTTCTTCTTCTCTCTCTTTTCAACTTCAAGCGTCAGGTTTCAAATCTAGTGTGCTTTGTTCATTGCATTAAAAATTTACGGTTTAGAATAGGAAGCCAACTGTATGGATTACAATCATATACATATATCTTGTTCCATATTACTTTTACATGCAGCCGACTTCCATTTATTTAAATGTATTTGTTATTTAAATATTTTTTTACTGCAAGATATGGGCCACAGTTTTAAGAACAACGGTGATATTCAAAAATAATGAATCAGCATCGGAAAGATATGAAAAATCTATCATTGATATCATTTAAAAGTGCATTCTTTACAGTGTCAATACTTTCAACATCTTTAAACTGATAATGCAAGATTTTGCTTTTAAATCTATTTCGTTACTATTACAATCACCATGAAATTATACTTGTCATTAATAATATTTTATTAAAACACAGTTGGTATTAAACATATGTTGCAGAAAGTTGTTAAAAGTCTTCTAACTGTTAACATGTACATTCTGGTATCACCATACATGATGCACTTTTCTGTAAGCATTTTTAGCATTAAAATCTTTTGGACACCTGTAAAATATGAACCGTCAAATATTTTTAACAAATTAGTTTTCTGTATTAAGGTTACGAATCATGTATATTGTTAGCGAAAAAAAAAATGATGAATTTCAATAATAAACATTTTCATTACATAAAGACTAAAAATCATTTTATCAGTGAACGTAAAAGTCGTGCTAAACGTAATTTCATTTTACCTACACTTATCTAATTCCTTTTTGTCTATGTTGTTTATTTCATTTTTCTCTTTCTTTTTTTTAAATGCATGTTAACAGTAGAAGACTAGCAATATTTTTATTAACATTACATTTTATCCTGTAAACGAAAGTATTTAAATATTTGTTGTGAGTTTTGAAATTTCAAAACAGTCCTTAAAATATTTTTCGGACAAAAAAGTTATAATAAATTAATTTTTTTACAGCCTTTTGTACTGCTAACTATATTATTTAATGATCGGAGAAAATCGTCGAGAAAATATTAAGTATGATTAGTTCCTTGAACACACTTATCTTTAGCATAAACATACTTCTTATCATTAAGATGAAAATCTTCTTGATACATCATTGCGTCGATTGTCTGGAACTGAGATGTTACATGTTCTGTTCCCTTTTAATGCTATTTTAGCAGTGATAAAGATATGTGTGAGGAGTGCGTGCAAGAAACTCATGCGAGAGATCTGTATAATGTTAATCCTTATACAGTTATTAATTTAGTAGGAGTTACATTGAATATTTACAAGATATCTTCTTTTAGGTTGCATCAAATCATTTATATATTTTTTACTGTAAGATAGTAGAAAGCAGCTGTGTTACGAAGCGGCTGACATTTTTTTTATAACAAACTTTTAGACATTTTATGTTTAATAAATACTTGTACAAAATGTTAGAAAACTATTTTTATTAAACCGTGTGTGTGTCTCAGTTGAATACCTGCTGTAAACAAATGCATTGTATATACATTTAATATAGTAAAAATGTTACATTTCATATTGTACACGATGTTCAAAAATATCTAGCGCAGAATTAGACTAATTAATGACACCATATCCATCAACGAGATATATTAATTTTCATTTTGCATATGTTTTTCCATTCAGTCGAATTATGCGCTAGGTTTTTAAAATAATTAATATATATATAAAACATGATTAAAGCTTTTATATAATCTTAATGTCATTTGTTGTGTAACATACAAATATGGACAAAATTACCTACATTTTTTAATATCTCTGGAATGAGCAGAAAGTTATATAAAATATATGTGTACATTACAATTTTTTCGTTTGGTTATTTATATTACTTTAACAATAAACAGAAGAGTAGGATAAATATATATAGAGAGAAACGATAGATTTCATTCGTTTAGCATAACATTGTTATATAACATCAACGATTGTTATATGACATTTCGTATAGAAATACACTTAACTTAATAAAGTTTCACCATCTTCAGATGTGAACATTATGTATACTTTTTTGCTTAATTCGGGGCCTACTTTTCGCGATGTTGTGAGAGGCCCGACTGCTCTTCTTATCTGTAAAACATCAGACATATTCTTGTGAAATTTAAGTCGAAATATCCTAATAAAATACTTCATTTTTATAAGTTTTAAACGTATTTATATAATTTTCTCTATGCCTGATGACTTTAAATGTTACATACATGCGGAATTGGACGAAAATTATTCTGTTTTATTTGTCCGAATATTAATTAGTAAATTAAAAGACAACTGAAATTTATATCTTACTGGAATATCCTTCAGCAGGTTCATTCCTTCTATTTGTGTGCAATTATTGTAGGCCTGAAATCAAACAGAATACAGCAAAGTTATACTCATTAACTCACGTTTAAACGCGTAATGCTTACTTCCATCAAATCAGCAGGACATCGATATATGGAGCATATTGCTTCCGCGATTTCGAGACTGCTCAAATTAAATTGGCAAAGTTGCTGTTGCCATAATCTCTTCAATCCATTTCCATCTTTATCCACACGCACGGAATTTCTATTATCTCCCATTACATACCAATCAAATTTGCTTGTTAAACTTTTATTTTTCTCTGCCTTAAACGGAATCTCTGCTATAGCTTTGGTACATTGGTATACCATTAACGACAACTCTTCAGATGTATTTATCAATCTACTGCTACACTTGGTAATTACTTGAATCTCATTCAGACAAGACTCAAGCTGTTGCTTTGATATTTCTGGATAATTTCTGAACTCACAGCTGTTTTTACGTTTGGTTTTCTGTGTTTTTTCACCATTTTTACCCGAGTTCTTTGATTGTTCTCTATATGCAAAATAGTCTCCTATACCATAAATAACTAACATCATATTGTAATTTGGTAGAGTGGCTTTGATACTGGATATAGTTGTACAAAAGCTGCCATCTGCTACTTTCATTACCCCCTCATCGCAGTTCCATATAATCAATATTTGTTTAACATTTTCAGTACCTGTTACTGTACGTATTTCATTCGCTTCGTTGACATAACTATTTTCAATACTTCTTTTCCATGTAATGCTGTTCGGAATTAATTCTTCCCTAATACTGTACCTTACGCTAACATCCAATAATGTAGTTATAATTTCATTTTTACAGCTAAACTGTTCGATACCTTTGTCCAGAACAACTTCTATAAATTTCATACATTCCCCAGGTTTAATATTTTTGGAGTTTTTCGATGCTATCGCTTTCAGTGCCCTATCTCTAGCTAATTGTTCCTGCCTTTTCAATCTTTCCTCTGTTAATTGACTCTTAGGTTTCTTCTTGTTAGCTTTATCAACTTGTGTTGCTTTCCTTCCTCTGTATTCTCCGATGGTCTCTATATCAGGTTCAGGGGAAACGGATGTACGACAGGATGCTTGAACATTTCGTCCTTTAGACTGGATGCTCGTACCTGCAGATAACGATGGTGAGCAGATTCTATTTGATTTGAAGGGACAATCATCTGCTTTAGACAGTTCTACATCTGCAACATGGTAAAATTGTATTTCAGGAAATTCGAAGTCGTCCTCGTCGATATTCGCGACTTTATCATTCGGAATAGATGCAATAGATACGTCCGAATCACTGAGCACGACGATGTCTGCCATTTTATTAAAATAATTTAGCAAACTCTCAAATACAGCAACCAAAATTCACGTTAACGGTAATATTGTCATGTATCATAAAGAATTAAAGAGAAAAGATTTTCGACGATACTTTAGCCACATTAAGCTCAGTGATCGTATTCATCTGACCAGACTTTTAAAACAAAAATAATTCTTCCTATTATCTTTTTATTCGATGCATTTTGATCCTCTGTAAACAAAATATTCTCATTTGAATCGAAAGCATCCATCTTTGAAATTGTAATTGAAATTGTAATTGCATAGAGAATAGAATTTATAGAGTTAAATCCTTATGTCGCATACACAGTAAAGAGTCACATCCTTATGTCGCATACACAATGAATAAAATAATCCAAGCCTAGTGATGGGCACCATCTACTAAAACTATCGACTAAATTGATAGTAGCCAACTACTATTTTCAGTCGACTGATTTTTTAAACTATCGACTAAATTCAGTTAACTGAATCAGTCGCTTAAACTATCAAACTATTGGTTGAATTTTAACGGCGGGAGTTTTGAATAGAATTTATAAGATTTACTATCAATTTTATCAAATACATTCACTCATTAGCGATATCGAATAAGTTCAATAAGCATGTGTATGTAGCATAAATAACAATTATTATACTACAAATATTATACAATTATTAAATAACAATACTCATATATTGCATTTATGGGAATAAGATATTAATCACAACCTAAAGAAAAAATAGTATTTTATAATTATATCTATCAATATTAGATATCTTTTTAAAAAGTTCATTAACACTTTGTCTTTATATTGCATTATTATTATACGACTCTGACTTCATGAATCGATTGCATGCAATCGCTGTAAGAGTGAGTGAGAGATGAGACCTATACGTAGGCATAGACTATAGCCCGCAATCTAGCGTAATCACTGAAACGAAATTTCAGTCGACTAAAAACTATCGCCTAAATATTCGATAGTATGTAGCAACTATATAAATAGTAATTAGTCGATAATTTAATTTAGTCGATAGTGCCCATCACTAATCCAAACAATATATCTCAGTACTTGTAGAGTAAAGAATAAACCAACCAACCAACCAAGCAATATATATTTCAATCATTAACTGTGCATAAGTATAAGCACATATAAAACGAAATAATAAAGGGTCCAAAATGAGTAATTTAAAAATTGAAGAAATATAAAAAGTTTATATAGTTTAGTGTAATTTCTACTTGAGGGCGCAGATAAGTATTTTTATTCCGGAGATAATGAAACGAAAAAGCGAGAACAGAATTTTCTAAGGCTGTTTTTTCATAGATTGCGAAAAGTATAACATCCCTGTCAACGACCATTGTCCCGTTGCAAACACCGGTTCTCGTTCGATCACCGAAGTTAAACAGCGTGGAACGTGAACGGCGCTCGGATGGGTGACCGACCGCCCGGTAAAAGCCGGGAAGTGGTCCCCGGTTGCTTTTCACGTGTTGTTGGCAAAATAGATGGTTCGGAACCCACCTTTAACAGTAGGTCCCGTCGCTTAATAACCCAGCAGTTGAAGAAGCGACGTAAATGAACAAAGATAAAGTGTCCAAACTTGAGGCAAGAATTGAATCGGAAAACATCGTAATGTCGTTGATATCAGTGTTACTCCGAATTATTTTTCAATTTTGTTGCGAACAATTCCTTGGACAGTTCTTTGACTGCTACTTATTTTAAACAATTTTGTTTACTAATCACATCAAATATACATAGCTCTCAAACTTTGTTGTAATTTATATTTGTGGAACTTATATTTGTTTTCAACTAAAAAATAAGACAATTAAATAAATAAAGGAAGAATCAAATACATATAAAAACCCGTTTTTCATTTACATTTTTCTTTCTCTAATGTCGAGTCACACTCGACAAAATGCTGACGAAGTCGAAGAAATTCGATGAAATCAGGGGATAGAAATTCAAAAAATTCGATTTACACACTGATATGTAGGACAGCCACGTCGCGGCATCGTGGCGTTGCTGTTCGCGGTCACAGATTATCACGAACACAGATGGCAATGCTGTTTTCCACAGCGCTATTCAGAAACGAATGGAAACGAACGTAGGCTGAACTGGGCTGAACAACTATTGTTTTCAACGGTGTACACCAGTGTATAGTACACGGTGCTGGAATCATTCCGCGAGCATCGCTCTAACATTCGTGCTCCGAGTTTCGGGCGTAGACCGGTTTCGGCTTGGCTATCGCTTTTCAACTGTGGCGGAAATCATGACGTCATGAATGAAGTGTCGATGACAAACGGATGATACATCGAAATGATACGGGATTGTGTACACGCTAAAGTGTTTGCTTTTCAATGTGACTGATTCCGTGGAAAAGCATTCTAGAGATAGCTGCGCTTGGGTTTTCATCGGGAATCTATAGGTTCGAAGCCGTGGTCTTATGAAGGTAAGAATCTGTTGTTTCTTCCTGCCGATAGGTTTCCCCGTATGCAAGTGTCAAAACTCGAGAAACCCAACGGAGCATTCCCCGACACTTTATGTTCCCTGAACGCATGCACCACGGACGATATCGGGATCACACCTTTTCAGTGAGTTTCGCGAGCGAACGGTAAATACTGAAAATTCCATAAAGAATAAATCATCGTAATATTATTAGCGGACTGCGGCTGTTTATGCAAGCGCGGAAACCAATCGAACAGAAACGGGCTCGCCGCACCGAGGCTTTTATCAGAGTTGAAACTACGTAGATAAGAGCCCTGTCCAGCCCTATTGCATTTTTTATTACATCGGAACGTCCGCTATAAACGAATAAATCCGTCATCTAATTACAAAATTCTGATCCGTATTCTGTCTCGGCAAAAAAAATTATTAACGAAATAATGTACATAAAAAATGCATTGAGAAAATAAATTTAAATTATCTGTACTACATTTTCGAAGGCACAGGTAATTTTACAACTGTTGAAAGCATGTACGTATTCTCTAGATTCGCTCCGTTTTCAGAATTGACTTGTATAAAGCAAACAAAAATGTCAGATTTTGGGCCAATCACATTAAAATGGGATCCCAAGAATTTGGAAATTCGTACTATGTCGGTGGAGAAGACGTTAGAGCCCTTGGTTCTACAAGTTACCACGCTTGTGAACACAAAGGGTCCCAGCAAGAAGAAGAAAGGAAAGTCGAAAAGAGCTAGTGCTCTCGTAGGAACTGTGGAGAAGGCGACTAGTAATTTTATCGAGAAAGGTGAACAAATCGCTTACGAGAATCCGGATATCACTGCTGAGATGTTAAGCGCTGTCGAAGAAGTCAAGAAGACTGGTGCAGCAATGAGCATTGCTGCTAGGTATCATTTTCATTCTGTTTTCTCATTCCTGTAGCATGCACACCGTTTTTAAATATATATTCGTATTGTTACAAATCTGAACAGGGAATTCTCCGAAGATCCTTGCTCCTCGTTGAAGAGAGGCAACATGGTCCGTGCTGCGAGAAATCTGTTATCTGCAGTGACCCGTTTACTCATTCTAGCAGATATGGTGGATGTGCATTTGTTGCTGAAGTCCTTGCACGTGGTGGAAGACGATTTACAGAAGCTGAAGAATGCATCCTCACAAGGAGAACTGTTAGAGAATATCAAACAATTCGGAAGAAACGCATCGGAGCTGATGAATCAAGCAGCGAAGCGTCAGCAAGAGCTGAAAGATCCTCAGCTGAGAGATGACTTGGCTGCAGCCAGAGCCGTGCTTAAGAAGCACTCCACTATGCTTCTCACCGCCTCCAAAGTTTACGTTCGACATCCCGAGCTAGCCGCGGCGAAAGCGAATCGCGATTACGTTCTGAAGCAAGTATGCGAAGCTGTGAATACCATCAATGATGTCGCACAAGGAAAGACTCCTCTCGATAGCCAACATCCTTACGAAGGACCCGGCGAACTGGCTGCCGCGTTAGACGACTTTGATGAGAGAATGGTCATGTCTCCGCTAGCGTACAACGAAGTACGCACAAGACCCAGCCTCGAGGAAAGACTAGAGAGCATTATCAGCGGTGCTGCATTGATGGCAGACTCCTCGTGTACCAGAGACGAACGTAGAGAACGCATCGTTGCCGAATGCAACGCCGTGAGGCAAGCCTTACAGGATTTGCTTAGCGAATATATGAACAATGTAAGTATTCTGGGAATTCTTTTAATAATTCATACAAAAATGAAATGATTGTTAGAGGTGTGTAAGAACCCGAAAATATATAATTTCTTTATTGTACGATCCGACGTTTTCGAGTTCTGGCACAGCTCTACTGACCATACGTGTACAAGCTATCCACACAGACTGGTTGTTTATTTTAATTTCTCTATGATTTCTCTTGATTTGTCTTGATTTGTTATTCATCAGATACATTCTTGCATATTCTACATTTCGCAGTTGTATTTACGAACTTGCTTAAAATGATTTATCTGTATTTTAATATATTCATTCTACTCATTTATTCTTTATTTTGATGACCACAGTTACAGCTCGCTCGGGGTGGGAAACGGGTAAATATGAAAACCTTGTGTTCTGGCACTCTCCTTGCATACAATCTATAAATCAAGCAAAATACATTAATTGCTGAACACTGTACTAGCTCTCACATACAATAATGCTCCTACTCTCCTGCAATTTCTTACTACAAGCACTAATTTGATTGTACTTAACAGTGGAGTGTCTATAAAATTTACTCTTATTTGCACAACTGTAAATATGACATATTTCCACGATATATAATATAATTTCCAGTTGATAGAAATGAAGAAGTATAATAGAGTAGATGCATAGTGCATATTGCAGACGTAACTTGAGACTTATTGAACATAGACAGACTGTAGCTAGCCATTCCAATCGAAGTAAACATGTAGTTTGAACCGATTTCAAGTCGATCATAAATTCCAACACACATTTACTTATTTTTTAACGTAACGATATTATTTTATTATGTGAGAGTTTGCATTAACTTTATGATTTCACCCATTCTTTTTTAGATTTGCTTGTGTACATAGCTTTTTTCTTAATGATTTGATATCAAATTAATTGAGAACTACTTTCGATTAAACATACTAAATAACGTAATCTCTGATAATCATATTAATTAAAATATTTCCATATGTTGCACTCTAATAATCAACTAGTAAAATAATAGCATAGATTTTATTTGGATGCCCGTATTGCGTTAATCTCTGTGCATCTTTGATTATAATTCAAATATAATTTAACAGATGGGCGTCAAAGAACAATCTGAAGGTTTGGAGAGGGCAATTGATCACATGTGCAGGAAAACACGGGATCTTCGTAGACAATTAAGAAAGGCCGTAGTAGACCACGTATCGGACAGCTTTTTGGAAACAAGCGTACCCTTGCTGGTTCTGATCGAAGCTGCGAGGAACGGTCGTGACAAAGAAGTCGAGGAATATGCGCTTGTCTTCACAGAACATGCGAATAAATTAGTAGAGGTAAATGTTTACTCAGAAATCAATATTCTTGCATATTGCCAAAGTTGTTGCAAGAAATTGGAGTCATTCAGGAATTTCTTTGTTTTTTAAATAACTCTAGATAGTCAAAATTAATGTGTCTATACTCTCCAATACTTTTAATCCTTTTAAGTGAACCTGCATAATGAACTTCTGATGTAATCGATTAATTTTTCATTCATGCAATCAGGTCGCCAATCTGGTGTGCAGTATGTCCGGCAACGAGGACGGCGTAAAGATGGTTCGCTATGCCGCAGCACAAATTGGTAACTTGTGCCCTCAAGTAATTAATGCGGCCAGGGTATTGGCGGCTCGTAACAGGTCCAAAGTAGCTCTGGACAACATGGAAGTGTTCCGGCAGGCGTGGGAAAATCAAGTGAGAGTATTAACGGAAGCGGTCGATGATATTACTACCATCGATGATTTCTTGGCCGTGTCTGAGAATCACATCCTAGAGGACGTGAACAAATGCGTGCTGGCATTGCAAGAAGGCGATGCAGACACCTTAGATAGAACCGCGGGCGCGATCCGCGGCCGATCGGCTAGGGTCTGTAACGTTGTCCAAGCCGAGATGGACAACTACGAGCCCTGTATCTATACCAAACGGGTTTTAGAGGCTGTGAAAGTTCTGAGGGAACAAGTAATGCCGAAATTCGCACAGCGCGTAGAAGTCGCGGTAGATGCTTTGGGTAGTAATCCTGCTAAAGAGGTGGATGAGAATGACTTTATAGACGCTTCAAGATTAGTTTACGACGGAGTCCGTGAAATTAGACGCGCTGTATTGATGAATAGAGTAAGAACACCTCAAGTTTCAGACCAAGGCTCGGAACTAACACATCTGCGGGTGAAATCGCAGAACAGACACTCGCGATAATATTCGGACAGTCTTAAAAAGACAACTTTTTATATATAGATAGCTGTTCAGCAGTTTCACTTGTCCGTGTAATCCTAGCCTTAAGTTTTAAACAGAGACTCGTTCGTCGCGTCGGTCTGACGTAATTTTTCTTTTAGGCGGACGAAGATTTAGATCCCGAGGATGTCGAGCTCGACGAACACTATACCTTAGAAACCCGTAGCAAATCGAGCGCTCAAACCGGCGAGCACGGCGTCGACGAGTATCCAGAAATCAGTGGCATAACAACTGCGCGCGAAGCCATGCGCAAGATGCCGGAAGAAGATAAACAAAAGATTTTGCAACAGGTTGAGTTCTTCAAGAGCGAGAAGTTGAAGTTCGATAAAGAGGTTGCAAAATGGGACGATGCTGGAAATGATATCATCGTTCTGGCGAAGCACATGTGCATGATAATGATGGAGATGACGGACTTCACCAGAGGTCGTGGACCACTGAAAACTACTATGGACGTGATCAACGCGGCCAAAAAGATTTCCGAAGCCGGAACGAAATTAGATAAATTAACTAGGCAAATTGCGGATCAATGCCCGGAGAGTTCTACCAAGAAGGATCTCCTGGCGTATTTGCAGCGTATAGCATTGTATTGTCATCAAATGAATATAACTAGTAAAGTTAAAGCGGATGTACAAAACATTAGCGGGGAATTGATCGTGTCCGGATTGGATAGCGCGACTTCTCTCATCCAGGCAGCAAAGAACTTGATGAACGCGGTGGTTCTTACTGTTAAGGCTTCGTATGTTGCGTCAACAAAGTATCCTCGACAATCTACAGTAACTGTGAGTATCGTTGTAATAATATATACACGGTAGATTTTCGCATACAATTAACATTAATACTCAAACTTGTTTACTAACTAACAATTGGATTACACAGTATGTGAGTATTTCTGTAGCTATGCTGAGCATCGATCGTTTGCATTTTTCACTAATTGATTGATTTTCTGTTCGCTTAGTCACCGATCGTTGTTTGGAAAATGAAAGCACCGGAGAAGAAACCGCTGGTACGACCCGAGAGACCAGAAGAAGTTAGAGCCAAAGTACGTAAGGGTTCGCAGAAAAAAGTGCAAAATCCGATACATGCACTCTCGGAATTTCAGAGTCCTACGGAAAGCGTTTGAACGCTCATGTGTAAGTAATTTAATAAAAATAAAATCTATAGACAGCATCACCTTTGGAGAGCGATTCGAGCAAGATGTTTTATTTTCTACTGAATACAACGTTCAAAGACTTAATATCTGCATTTCTTAACGATTTCTTGTGTATCATGAAATATAGACACTCTTTCTGCAAAACGATATCTCGTAGGAAGTTAAAAGACGGAATTAAGTGTTACTAACATATTTTAAATATCATCAGTGTACAATCATATTATAGCGTATTGATATAGTTGTAATACCCCTGGTAGTAAAGGAGCAATTGAGAAAGATTTTAAATGACAAGATATAAAGAAGAATTGATTTCGCGTTTGAAATTGTGATAGAAATGGAAAATATTCCGAACAGAAATATAATGAAACTATTTGAAAATAAAATATCTTGCGTAAAGTAAATGTTAATATTCTTTGTAATTATTGATCGATGAACGTTTGGAAAAGCAAGAAGAACACTATAATGACCATGTCAATTTTCAGATGGAACTTAATTAGATCTCAACAAAATTAATCTCTTTTTGTAGAATATATACGAAATTTAGATTTGAATTATTATACATACAAACTAATAAGTGTCAACTATATTTCATAGGATATAAGAGTGTTTTATGATTTGATGATACATCGTTTGATAATATTCATATTGATTAGAACGCGTTTTAATCACTATGAAGTACGTATGGGTATTTAAGTAAATTATACCTTACTTAAATAAGACGTTTACAATGTTTTACTACTCGTAAATCGATAATGATTACGAATCTATTTTTTTGCAAGTGAAGACTTCAATGCAAAATGTGACTCTAATATATTAATTAATAATCGACAATAGCAACTAAGTATCGAAGGGATGCCAATTTTTTCATTATCATGTGTACAATTGATATACAAATATAAATTTTTTATTATATACATCAATTTTTATTGGATTTATACTAAATAATATTGAGCGATGAGTGGTGTATGTATATTTAAGTATATGTGCACGACAGTTTATCAAAGGCCTCATATTTTTTTATGTTGCAATATTGAAGAAGACTTATGCATACGCGAACGGAAATGTTGAAAACAAATTTGATTTTTTCGCGTTGTCTTTTTCGACTATTTAACCATTAATACACTTTATTATACATATCCGAGAGACGAACACCTCTTAGCGACAGAGAGACTATCTTTTGGAGTATTTAAATGTCTTTAAACCTTTGAGAATATAAAGGTTGCTGCTTCAAGTAATTTTAATAATAATTAGAGGCCTTGAACGTTTACTAATATGTTACACTAATGTCGGTTTCTTATTGTAATGTATTCTTTGACAATAATATTGCTGCATACTTTGTTATGCTTTTATACAAAAGTCAGCTAAGGTACAGGTCTTAACATCTTCCAGACTAAAATTACATTAACAATTCCTACCGATTCATTTACAAGTCTAATTGGATCTACTTGTACGCAAAAAGAACGTTATTTTTTTAACATGTTCTAAACTATACAGCTCTAGCTATATCAACTCATTTTGCATATACTTTGTTCGACATATTCTCTTGAGTCGACAAATACGAGAAATTATTTAAATGCAAAATTATGACGTTATCGAATATTGTTGTGCTTTCGTGAAAGAAATAATATTTCAATTGCAAGGGAAAAATAGTTTCTATCGAGAAGACTTACAGAAAAGCAATAAGAAGTAAAACAGTATTGCATTGGAATAAAGAGACTGCAGAACAAAGTATTTAACAATTGTATATAAGTAAATATGAGTACACATTTTCGAGAAAATCTTGTTTACGATGATTTTGTAACACACGTAGCCGATAAGAAGTAATATTGTAAAAAAACTGATACCAATTTCATACTTTTAATAATCAGTGTGTAGTCGTGCATAATCATTCATTTACTAACAATTTTGTTTTTCTTTCTTTTCTTTAACTATTAGCTTTACATTGAACGTTCTTACGTTATGTCGACCGAAACTAATAGCACCAACGTGTTTTGCAGTAAAATTTGCATCTCTATGAAAATATATACATATATGTTGTACATGCAACGAGTATTTAACAGTAACATATAATTGCACTCAACATTATGACGTGTATCATTTTATTTATATTAATGTAGCTGTTATAGTAGGTGTTGCCTATCGGAGTACGTCAAAGCGTTTGCAGAAAGTGTGAAATTTTGCAATTTTGTAGGTTGTTTCACCACGAGATATGTATTGGTATCAATTTTTTACTTTTGTAAGACAAACACTAATTTATATAGAAATAATTATAAGATTAAATTGTAGTTACTGATATGCTGCCAAATATAAGGTGATGCTTTTAACAAATATATTTCCTTTTTATATCACTCGTTATTATCATCCGTTTAATCGTCATCGCTACAACTGAGTGCCGTGATCGCGTATAAACAATAAAATAATAAAAGAGGAGAGGGGAGAGGATAATGTGAAAATTTTGAAAAAAATATACAATACACAGATCTGTATTTTATATGCTTCATTTACATACTAAATGATACAGAAATAATGATACGAGATGAGAATCGCAAATGCAAGTATTTAATGGCAATGGTACAATATAGTAATTCAAACTCGCTTAAAAAATAGAAGTATCCTTAATCCATCGTGCATTGTTCTTGCAAATGGCAATTACAAAAGACAAACGTCACCATTAATTGAAAAAGATTATCTTATCGTTTGGATTAAATTCTTCTCTTTTTTTGTGTATTTTAAATTTTGTACTTTTTTATCTTCCAACGTAAAAGTTGAAATTATGAATATACTGCACAACCACATAAATAATTGATTGAAAATGAAAACACATTATTCGAGTACTTTCCATCTAAATATTACAAAGTATTTTTATATCTATATTAACAAATTCTTTTTGACAATTTCATTATTTGTTTTGTTTTTTTTTTTCTTTCAATATACATAATTATGTAAGGGACAATTGCAGTTACTTATTTCGTAAAACCTAGATAACTATTATTATTATATTATTACTAAATAAATACAGGTACCATTAAAATAAATCATTTAGAAAATTGATTCTTATCTTGAAATATTATTCAACTTTGCGACAATCTGAGTACATGAAAATTCAAAGTTGTATGCAACAAGGCATTTATGTACTGATTACATTGTAACCAGCCAAATTTACTATAATTTCCGTTTTTTTCTTTTTCTACTGCTAGAAAACAGTTTCGTACTGTGATACACGAGACATGCTATTAAAAATATTAATAATATGATTTATATATTGCATGTCATTCGAATTGACAAATCCAATAACTACATGATACGTGTTAATACAACTATTATTATATGCTCCGTATTAGGACATTTTTTTTCATGATTTTATTGCAAAAAAGTATAAGCATACAAACTAAATAGTTGCTTTTAATTAGCATAATATGCCGTGTCATCGATAATATGTAATGAATCGATAATCATTAATTAAGTTTGTCGATTTGAATAAGCAAATGGTTCTAAATCTAGAAAACAGTCTCTCTCTGTGCTAAGTTAAATGTGCCAAATGAAGAAGTAGCTTGAATTTCAAGTGAACTGTTTTACATAACCAATGTATTATAAGTATTCGTAACATATACTGTTACAAACTACATGTACAATTCCTTTTTTAATTTTTCTTGGTTTTTACAAGGAGGTGTTACAAATTAATATACCAGACACATATGAAAAAAAAGATTCGAAAGCAAGATAATACGAAGCTTTTATGAAATCAGTAAAGTGTCTTAACTGTCAATAATATATTTGATAAATCTATTTAATTTGCTTTATAATCACAGTTTCTGCGTTCGTACTAAAGTATGTTGTGACTAAAATAATACAGATTTACCACATGCAATCTTACAAAATCCTGACAGTATATATATGTATATATATATATATATATATATATATAAATATATATTTATATATATACATATCACAATGCAAAAAATGTTAATAAAATTTGTACATAAGTATGTGTTTCCAAATAGTACACATAAGTGGTGAATACATGGCAGAATAGGCTACGGACTATAGAATTTTTGTCCTTGGAAATGTTTGATTTGTTGTTAAGTTAATGCTCAAACATTTGCTAATGAAATATGTTGCAATGAAAAGTATGCTGATTTTATACCTATATATCTATCTATCTATATAATATATATATATATATATTTATATATTAAATTTTATATTATCATTTTGTATATTCACCACTTACAAGTAATCAAATATTACATTTCATATACATATTCTAATCACTTTTGAAGTATCGTTTCATAGAAATTTTTTATTACATAATTAAAGTAAGTAAACGATACGGCTCTTGGTATTTCTCAGAGGAGCCATAGAAACAGTCCTTCACAGCCTGCATAAGACTTTCATTTGAGATCTTTTAAGTCTTTCAGATGTACGCTGATAGAGGACCAAAATAATGACATTGATGTTTGTTCTCTCACTCTTTTTTCTCCCTCTCTCGAATAAACAAAACAGATTACAATACAAGATCATCGTTAAAGGTTGTCCCATTATAATAAAGACATATTAAGTATGCTTCAGCAACAGAATATGCATCGGATGCAATATAGTTCTTTTAATGCAATATCTCATTTTGCCGTCTTAATGACGAGCTGTATGTATTGTTCTTAGTTTATGTCAGTGATCCTACGGAAGGTGTATACCAGTATAAAATAAGTGTTATAAAAGGAACTCTTAGGAGAAGTGTTTCTCTAGAAACGCATACTACATTATAAAAACCTTCAGATCTTAATAAAAAGAAACATTCTGAAAGAATTAAAAAGGATATGCTTGTCTTGGATACAATAATTAATCGGGTGTACGTATGTACAACATAATTCATACAAAAGTGAATGTGATGCATACGAATCGACTAAACATTCGAGACTTCGTCGGTACATGATTTTCCCTTATATATGCTGCCTCAATTTGTGTAAATAACATATTTCGTAAAACAAAAGTAACAAAAGGTACCTCATACTTTTTCGCGATATATAACTGTCTCCGGTTAAGCAAGAAATATAAATTGCAAATTTTTTTAACAAGTGATTTATGTATATACGTCGTGGTTAATTATACTTCCAAAAAAATATATATGTAAAATTAAATGTTTATAATATTATGCAATATTTTTTTTTCTATAAAAATTTGAATAGCATTCTTTTTCCATATTTTTTTTTCTTTTTTTCAAATTTATGATTATGCAACTGATTTCATTAATCTTGGATTATCATATAACAGCATTACGTATTATCCACTTTGACATTCGTTATATCTTTGTACGTTTAGTCACAGTTGTTTAACTTTTAATACGTTCCAGTTAATACGACTGTGTTACTGTGGGTGGTAAATATTTAGCCATACATAAAGTCCATTTTTATTTACTTTAAAGAGGGGAATGTATGGCTTCTATGATGATTCCGCAGTAACTTCTGGCGGTGTACTTACAGACGTTACTGCTGGCTTAAATGCTGGTACAAATTCAGCCGCGTTTGGATTTAATGTACTCTGCAAGTATACATTACACGAATTAGATGTAATTATACACTATGTAGTACTACTTAAGAAAATATCAATGTATACCCATTCGGTAATGTCGTCTGGAAGGCTTAGGCGATCGAGTTGCTGCCAAATTTCGTTATCGATACTGTTTCTTTCGAGTTGTTTCTCGTCCTCCCACATTGCTTTTAAACATTCCTCCGTTAGTTCTTCCTCCATTAATTGTTGGATTACCTGTATACATAAAAATATTTATATCAATGCGTATTTACATTTCTGTCTTCTATAAGCTTCTTCAATCTGTAACTATTGTACCTCTTTATCAAATTCCTCTTCGTTTTCCATCCAGAGATACTCCGAAAAATCGGAGCTGGTCTCCGCTTCTGGTCCATCAAGATCGGGCTCAAAGTTATTTTCCATATACGTGATAATATCCGTTTCCGTGCCATAATCGTTCCCAGAGCCACTGGTCGGTATCTTCATTTTTATTTCCAGTATGTCTGAAAGCACAACTACTAGTCTATATACAAATTAATTCCTCTTTATGTATAAGCTATCTATATGCTGAAACGCTCAATCTCGTATAGCAAAATACACTGTACTGAAAACAACATATACGAGCAGCAAACAAATGTTGTTTTTGGAGATTAGATTATATATACACATATATATATATATATGTATATAGATCTTTTTCATACATATATGTATACATATATTTTTATAAATGATACGTACAATACAAGCACATGTAATCGGAGAAGGAATCGGTGATTTATCGACTCAACGTAACGTATCCCGTTTAAACGTACTGAAAACAATGTACAATACATACAACCTTGAATTTTTTTGTTCGTACGAAAACTCGCGAAACTGAACGATTGCTTCGTTTACGCATATGGTAGCAGCGATTGCGAATTTACGGTTCCCGCTGTGGAGATCGCGAGATTCAGCGTCTACGATTAATTTATCGTTGGATACGCGAACGACCGAGAATTTTGAACGATCGGGTTTATCGCATCACAGCGATCGGATACGGGTGAATGTCGCTTGACAGATCTGTGTGTCGCAGGGCAACCATTTTTAACTACATATCTATTTTGTAGTCACCGACGAACCGATATTCCCGAATTTTTATTCATAATCGCACCGTCTATCTATTGTTATTACGGCCGAGAATGATCTCGTTCCGATCGTGAAGCGTAAACATACCTTTTAACTACGCGTCTACGGACGACTTGCGATATAAAACACGATTTACGCAGTTCATGGGTGAAATACGTGTCGTGCAACACAAATTAACCCTTGGAGTAATGCCGGGACGGTGCTGCCACCATGTGCAAAAAGAGCAATGCTCTTTGTGCTCGAAAATGTTGATAGATATTGATTTTGATCTGTGCATTCTAATTATTAAATAATTAGCGAGTATCAAAATCTTTCGCTCCCTTAATATTCCCTAAGCATACGACTTCTCTATGTCAGGAACAAGCGTCGCAATCTTTCGGTTACATGAACGGACGATATGACAACTCAATTACAAAATAACGTAATTACCAATTTTTATAAAGCTGAAAGAGAGTCGGTAATTACACGCTTGCCTTCGTAGAATAATTCGACAAAGGATTCGCTGATATTCTAAGTAATCTAAGTGATTCGGCGTAGAGCACTAAAATCGAGTAGAAATATTATTAAAACAGGAAACAACGTAAACGCGTAGATTTATCGCGTATCTAATTACACACGTATGCGCATACAATTAGAAAAGTAGGGGAAACAACAGAGGAGAACAACAACAAAAGAAGAGAATCAAGGCTCCGATTTGTATATTTCGATAAAATTTGTATGTTCGTTCGGGTTCCAAGGAAATAATAAAATGGATATGTATATGTTCATAAATAGGGTTATTTCCTGGGTATTCAAAGATCGCTCCACCAGATTTTCGGAATCGCATCGTACGTGCGGTTACAAGCATCTGTAGGCATCATTTTCTGCGTCATTTTCTAAACTTAAGAACGTGGATTGAGTCACGTAGTCATTGGTAGGAGAACCATCGCGGTCATCGGCGTCATTCCCTACTTTCGTGCTGTACCCACGAGCAAATTGGGTTCCCCTACTCTGCTCCATCGTCAAGGGAACTGATACACTCAATATTATGGCGGAATTTAAATATTACATCACTCCATAAGTCAATGTATATAAAACAAATCAATGTATACGGACTTACCAATCGTCATTCAATTACTCAGTTTCGAGCGATTAAACTAAATGAACAGCTGTTATATTAGGACTAGCAGAAAGACTGATGTGTCTACAAGAAATACTACCAAAAATATGTTAAAAAAAATTTATAAATAACGCAGCGAATAGTCCTAAGTATAATCGATTATAAAATTGTAATGATCCGGCGTCCGAGAGTTAATTTAAGGGGGTAGACTCGTTTTCAGGATTGTAAGGGTGCGGGATGCGCGTTCTCATTTAACGACAATGCAAAGATGGGGTTTCTCAGTAGTCAGAAGCGCTAAATAAAAGCCAATCTAGGCCGTAATCTTCGTAATTTCCATTATCCGGCAGCATGTATAGCTGTCGCAGCTTTATGAAAATAGCTACATGCGCAGCTGTATGCTTCCGAATAATGCAAATTACTATATTATAAACTTTGTGATTTCGGCGCAAGGTTCGATCATTTATAGAAAAACAGCAAATGTGCAATTAATTAAACATGTTTCTCGACGTTTCGATCCTTATATGGATCATTCTCAAAGAATGATCGGGTTTTCGAAAATATTGAATATTAGTTTAAAAGTTATTTCCATTGTCACAGCAAGTATGTGTGTTTTTTATTTCTTTTTTCCATTGGATTTACACGGCTGTGTTACAATCTTCGTTCAAAATTTATTATACGCATATTATTTTTCAGACGCAAAAAATGTCTCTTTGAGAATGATCCATATAAGGATCGAAACGTCGAGAAACATGTTTAATTAATTGCACATTTGCTGTTTTTCTATAAATGATCGAACCTTGCGCCGAAATCACAAAGTTTATAATATATTTAATTTTCGATCGAGAAGAATTCACCTAATGCAAATTACGCCTCGTAAAAATAGTAAAAACGTAAAAATAGGGCTTTTGAGGGTGATCGTGGCCTAGATTGATCTTTTATCTTTGCATTATCGAGAAATGAGAAGGCGCATCCCGCGCACTTACAATCTTGGAAAAACGAGTCTATCCCCTTAGGTGGCTGACCGGAGCAATTACGTTGAAAGAAAATCAATAAGGGCACACATGTTAATGAGAGAAAATTAATTTGTTCTCCGGAGCGACGCTCGTTTCAAATACGAACGCGTTCCCGCCAGATCGCAGCGACATCTGTGTCAAACGCGAGAATCTCTGCCACTACCACCGTTCTTTGTTAGCGACGTTGAGTGGAAGAGATGTAGGGGCCCCACCCGGGGAAAATACACGGCAACTTGACTCGAGCAGTGTATTTACATAGAGGCGAGGGAGTGCAGCGATTGGTCGTCCTGTCGTGACGTTTATGTGTTGACGTTTCGTCAAAACAAAGCAGGCTCGGCCGGCTCGCCGAACATTTTATCACGGTGACTCGTCGCGGATGCGTCGCCTCTGTGCTGTGGCATTGTTGTTGAAAAGTGTTCGTTGACTGTTAGTAAGTGCCGCGTCCGGTTCTAGTGAGAGAGCGAGTGCCTTCGGCCATTGTGATGTCGTCCACGGTGAAATTTACCTCCGACGAGAGCCTGGGCGGTGAGTAAATCCCGTTTTCAAAAGGATCGATCCGAGCAGCTGTCAGACGAAAGCGGCCATTTCGCGTGTCTGAAGCTAACGCGTAAACAAATGCGATCTCGTTTTCTTTTTGCGTCGTAGACGTTCTCACACGTACGATTCCCACTCTGCCAGAACGTTTTTACTACGCTTTTTCGTATTCGCACGATCCAACTGTTGAAACTAGCGTGAATAAAGCGTGCGCGTCCTTCCGAAAATTTTGGCGCGATCATCTGTTTTTCTAACCTGACGCGAGCCGGTGGTAAAATTGTTGAATATCCGCGTCGTTCACGTATGCGTGACAGGAAACAACGGGCTGTATCAATTACTCGTGACCGACAGTATTTAATTCATCAAATCACGATTTATCGACGAGAACACAAGATCCCCGAAATTTTCTACCCCAGCTTTCATAATTTTGTCGAGCGGCAATTGCTCGAAGCCTTCGACTGTTTCACGGATCTTTACGGAAATTCGTTTTCGTGTTTGATTGCACGCGAATCAATCGAAACCTGTTGCACCGGCTAGGACGCCGAAAGAGATATCAGGATATCTAATTCGATCTCCGGGGAATCATTCATTTTGGTCCGCAGTCTATTGATTGGCGACATTTTACAAATTTCACGGGAACAACGTTAGTCAAGCGTTGCATTCGCCCGGTGAACGGATCAATTAATGTCGCACTGCAGAGCTTAATTTCTTTTTCCGGAGCGGTATTACGATACTGTAATCTTTATGTCCGCCTGTTGTTCTCGGATTTATCTTGCCGTACCCTGATGACACTATTGTAAAGCCAACATTGTTGGCCACTATTGTTAAAACCATGTTTCGATAAAAGAGTGAGGACAAGTGTACACTCGATACGGGGAGATAAGTGTTAATGGATAAAAATCGGGAAATTTTCATTTTAGCGTAAATCCTTCCGAGATAACCAACCACCCGAAAAGACACGATTGATATAGGGAATATCCTGTGGTTAATAAAAATTTTACTGGAAATGCGGGGTAATAAAAGAATATATAAAAAGAACATTCGACTAGCTTTATCTTGCTGTACGTGGCTCTAGCCTGTTCGTAATATTTCTGCCATGAAAAATAATACTATCGAGAAACGTTTGGTCGGCTGCATACCCAGCAGCACTTTTTCCGCATAGGGGGAAAGACCGACGGATAAAATAGCTCTTATTTATGTTTGTTCGGCGGTCGGGAAACCTCGGGAATCCAAACATCCCGATGTAACCATGGTTATGATTTTTAGAGACTCCTCATACAGTCAGACGTTCACTAACATTTGAATCTCGGCGGAATCCACGCGTCGTCACTGCTGGAATAACTGATAACTTCATTATGTCCTATAAATAATTCCCTCCTATAATCTTAGAACCGGCTGTGAACAGTTTCCGTTCTCCTTTCTTACAATGTGCGGTTCTGATTAATCGATCATTTCGTACCGCGATTTTTCAACCCTTGACGTTCGTATTAATTTTTTAAATTCAGAGAAAATTCTATTCTCCAGTTATCTAGCTAGCAATTAGTTGGTCGAATAAAATAAGAAAATGGTTGTAACGTTGTTTAGCAATTTTGTAAGGATGAACGTGACTCGATATTAGTTGAAAGTCTCGGTGTTGAATAGCAACATTTGCGCACGAAGACGCGCGTGTTTGTAAATGCTAAGTGGATCGTCGAACGTCTTGAATGGCTATTGTTCATGAGAGTCGAAGTTGAATTCTATTAGTTGCGAGCACACATCATGTTTGTTCATTGGCTCAGCGTTTATGAATTTGTTTGAATTTTTTAACTCGCGTCCAAATAATGTCCGTGAAAGCGGAATTAATATTCACGTATCAATGACTTGAACAATGTGTTTATTGGTTTGTTGGCCCACACGAATCGAAGCGTAACGATGATCAACTTTCCATTGTTCATATCTTGTTTTGTTATGGCGAATAAATAATTGATCGCAGCTAGCAGCACGCGGCCGATACCTGTTGTGTTGCACCTGCATAACGAAAGGAAACATTGCGTCACAATAATCACTCGATAACGTCGTGGTCGGCTTCCTGACATTGATCACGTCTCTGCCCTCTCTCTCTTTCTCTCTCTCTCTTTTAATGATTTTTCCCGAGCAGATGCAGCTGGAAAATTGACAATACTCGGCACAATCGCGAAGGTGGGACAACGGAGTCCCTGAACTTGGCCGAGTGCCACTTTTCACCGGGTCCGTGTAAATAGAACCCCTGGTTCGAGGGAACCGTGGGATAGTGACCCAATTGTTCGATACCCTAACGCCGGACCTTGCACGTGCCAATATCCTTTCCATTTTCTCTTTGTCTGTTCCCCCCCTGGAACTTTCCGGGACGTCCCAAAACACAAAAACCTAATTTTCTTCTTACCTTCTGCCATACAACCCAAAAATAAGATTCCCCTCGATCTTCCTACATCTTCTCAAAAAGATTCTCATCCACAGCTGCTCCTAACAAATACAACACTAACATTCATAATCATCCATTCTTTCAGGGTTGTTTCCTACATCTCCTAGCCCAGCTTAATGAAACCTGAAAAGTTCAGAGTTACTCCTTTATTTCATTCCGCTCCTACAATGTAGACATATATTAACAAGTTTTTTGAAAATTTTCTTGTTCACATAACATTTAAAAGACTCAATTTAAAGTGAAGAGCGCTGAGAGCCCCAGGAAACATTTCAAACTCTTAGGTTCACTACAGGCTACAACCTGTTTAAAAAAAAAAGTTACTGTAACATTGCCCGACGCCTGCTCTCGGGGGAACTCGACGGCTCCCGAAGCAGAACTTCGATCATGCTTCATCGACAGGGGTTAGCATTAATATTAAAAATCGCCCCCCGAGGATTCAGCTGTAGGTCGCCTAATTTTATCTCCGGACGTCTGACCGGACGCTCGATACAGCGAAAGTTTATCGTTTCCTGAAGAACGCCGCTCTTCCGGGAGCGGGGGCCGCACAGCGCGCAACCGCGATTTATACTTACGTGACGATCCTCAGGAGCGCGCATATAGCTGACGTCAGTCCTCGGACTGCCTGCTACTCTGAAAAAGTTGACCTTAGGATCGCTAGGCAACCACCTACCTATCTCTTCGTACGTGACTCAACTCACGGCGGCTATTGTGTACAGAGCTCGCCAGACGAGACTCAAACGTTGCACCTGCGTTTCGACCATTAGGACAGGACAATTACTGCTGTTCCCCTCACGGGATCGTTTTTCTACATTCTCCTCTTTCTCTGCAAACAGCGTACAGTGGGGTATATGCCCGATTTCAGCGGCCACAGCTAGTTCAAAATTTGCTCAATATTGAAATTGCTGTAACTTTGCTAAAATTTCTCCAAATTTGATGAAAAAAGAATTTTAAAGCTTGAGATTTCTACTTTTTGTACTATATACCGTTTTTACTGAAACGGATGTTTTGAGTGCAAAATCTGTCCATAAAGAGGAGCGTATCAGATTGTAAAGTTTGTAGCTGTTTTTCAATCGAGTACTGCGGATTATAATCAACATTTTAACGTTATTCATCTATTTTATCAATAATTAATAATATTTTTCAAGCTATAAGGCTTGAAAGTGACAGTACCGCCTGCATCAGCATTACTCAAGGTGTACCGCGTGAAGGTTGCATAGTCGGATTTACATCTCTTTGTGTTGAAAAATATTTAAGGAAAAAATATTTTATCATAGTGTTCTGGAAAGCTCTCAAAACAAGCTACAAGAAAATGCAATAAAAATGGGAAGTTCTATTTAAGAAATTGAAAATGACCTTCACGTGATTTTCAAACAACTATCCAAGGTCAAATCAATGACACTATTTTATGTCCCCCTTGAAACCATACAACTTTTGTCTGAAAAATTTTTCTCCAAAATGCTTCATTTCCGAGATATACGTCTGTTACACTTTAACTGACTCACCCTGTGCATTATTTAAATTTTATGTGTGTACTGCTTTCTTATTTTAGTGAATATTGTATGTTTATTATTATTATTTAATGTTCACTTAAGTTAATACGGAGATATAGCGAATGCGAATATGCAGGTATGTGAGAAATGTTGCGATTTTCGATGGCCATTTTTTCGTAAATCAACTATAAAACACGGACTCAGTCGTAGTCAGATCCAATTTTTCGTGCATCTTAATCAGAAAACTTCAAAGAATACAATGGCACAGAAATGAACACCGGGACTCACCCGGAAGTATAACGAAATCATTACCAAAGTCTTAGAATCATCAAGAAAGTGACTCATCGTTGGTTATCTTTAAATATTAATAATTACAAACATGTATATGGTACAAAAGTGAATTTCTCTTAAAAGTATACCCTATACTTAGCTAAAAAAACTTCTATAAAACAAAAATCTGTTAGTGTATGTAAATAAGGTAACAATTACTAATAGGCGAATTCGTTGAGAAATGAAAGCGGGTTAACGGAACTTCAACTTCCGACAAATTTCAGTGCTTAATGGATACATGAATGGGAAAATGAATGATGGGAGATTGTTCCTCAGACATTCAACTAACTCAAGCCACAAAAATTTTTTTTTTACAATTTATGTAAAATTTTTAAAATTGAATTTTGACCGCTGAAATCGGGCAAATACCCCACTGTGCAGCGTTTCACTTCACAATACACGACTACTCGGATCACTGCTCGCTAGCTCTTACGAGGAACGATACCGAAAATTCATAAAATCATAAAAGCTTTTTTGCTACCCAAATTCACTTCGAAAAATTTTTCTTTCGATTAACAAATTGATAAATATGTTACTAAACGACAGTCCTCATTACAAAGAACAACTTTTTTCCTATCCTTTATATGTACAATTTGTTTCAGTCACAAAGCAGAGTATTCTTCCTATATTTAGCAGAGATAATTCTTGCTGATGGACAGCCTTTGATGGTTGTGTACTCTGTTATATCGTCTCCCATCACGCCTCCGGCGAGGAGAATGTTCGATTGAAGCGACGGACCGATGATAAGGGGGACACGTTTGTGTC
The DNA here is from genome assembly GCA_028455795.1 of Lasioglossum marginatum. NCBI lineage: Eukaryota > Metazoa > Arthropoda > Insecta > Hymenoptera > Halictidae > Lasioglossum > Lasioglossum marginatum. The sequence goes on along the minus strand of CM052265.1, from coordinate 11,395,494 downwards.
TATTTTTAACCGTAACGCTCGTTGGCGGACCTTAATTCAATTTATTAAGGCCACCTACCCGCCGTGATTTCGTGGCACGTGACGTTTCCTGGTAATTTTCGTGCGTTCATCCCGGCGACAGTGTCCGTTGCCCCTTTATCTTCCCCTAACAGCCGATATTATCACACCGTTCGGTAGAATCCTCGCCTCGGCTACTTCACACCAAGCGCAGCTTAAACAGCCGCGAAAATAGGTCGCCGTTTGAACTCCTCGTTTCAACGAACTCAGAAACAGCGTTTACACTGGACCAATCCGCGAAATGAATAAACTTTCCTGCGGGCTGCTGAAAAGTTTCTCTATTAAAGAACGCGATCTTTTCATACTCCATGATAATTGCGACTATGGATACGCTGCTGGAAAAGGGAGCTGCAATTTCGGTGAATCGCTCGCTAATTGGTTGCTAGGTTGTTAATAATTGCAGGCGTGGAGAACAAGGTCCTGGCCCTATGCGAATAGGGGGCCAAGTGACGTCAGAGTGGGAGGAGTTCTCTCTGTGATAGAAGCAATGCTCCACAGTACAATCATTCCTCTATCAATTCATCTGTACGATTTTCACGCGCTAGGAAGTCACAGGCAGATCACACAAAAATTGAAATTACAAAATCATCACAGAAGCAAAAGCTCTATCTGTAGTAGAAGAATATGTATTATATTTCACGGAGTGGGCGTGGCCTCGCTGCTCCAGCTGCTCCCCAGCCTGCTCCAGCTGGTCATCTACATGATTTTCACGCGTAAAGTCGAACACAAACACAGGCGGACATTAATATGCTTACCGCGTTCCAACTTCGCAAGAATCGGGACCATAAATTTACAAAGCCATCGCGACGGACTACTTCGCGCTTCGGAAACTAGTTTCGCTAATGCCTCTCAATCATTCATGCGTTATCCGCTCCTGTTTCGACTGCATTCCCGGCTCTCTGGGTTTGCAGGCTGCTTGATTACCGCGTGGAATCATTAACTTCAGAGATGCCTGGAATTCGAGATGAGCAAAGCCCGAGTCTTTTACAAAAATTGGAGCATGCTCGGCAGTGTCTTTCAAAGAACAATTTCGATCGAAAGTTTCGAAGAGGATGGTGATTTTATTCTTCGATAGAGTAGCAAGTACATTCGGGTTCTTTCTTCTGCTTCTTCCGTCTTCGTCGTTTTTTTTTCGTCGCGTGAGCCGGATCCAGGGAGCTTTGATGGTGCTGGACGACGCTGGAGAGTATCACTAATTGGCGCAGCCTCTTTATGTTTATCCTGACCATTTCGCGGGTGTACACATAGGGACAATGAAGTATTTCATGCAGGTTGATGACGCTCTCCTTACAATTCGTCTGCACGACCATTTTTATAAAGTTCGGAGCCGTTTCATTTATCAACGTGTCGAACCACAATGAAGGCTTTAATCTAAATTGTTATTGATACACTTTTAATCTAAGTTTAATTAAATTTGGGCTCTATTCTAAATCTAATCTTTGACACTGAAATAAGATCGTTGACATTTAGCGATTATAGTTTATCGCTAGACTGCGGATTTTATGCATTTATGGAACAATAGCTGGGCAAAATTTCAAACGGTAGAAGGATGAAGCGATACAGAAAATTCTGATTTCTTATAACTTTTCAAATGAAGGGAAACCGGACTGATAATTAACGTTGTACCTGCGTGGTAGAGGATCTTTCAAACTTCAAAGATTTGTGAAGTGTAAGGTTAATTTGGTGGTGAACGGTAAAAGTTCCTTGACGTCAGGCGTCAAAGAACAAAATACGATTAAAAACGACAGTCGATTATCTCGAAGGCGAGTCGAGTCAAGTTATTTATCGTCGCGGCGATAGGTAGCCAATATGCACAATGTACATTTTATGTCGTGGCGCGTGTATCGCGGCTTATCGCCACGCCGCAAGCCTGATACGAGCTTTACAAAGCAGCGGGCGATGTCAGCCAGACTTCGCTCATTACCTCCCTCGGTTTCGATAATTAAATTCACCGGGCCGAAATTGTGCCATCGCATCGATTCAACCGCCTGCGGACGTGTAAATTGCTTAATCGGCGCGTTCGACAAAAGCGTCGAATTGATTCAGGCAAATTACGGCGAGAACTTCGCGTCTCCGTCAGTGGAAACTGCAAAACACCAGATCGGTATCTATAAAATTCGTACAAAATCAGAACAATTCATTCAACAATGTACGAATAGAAACGTATTTATTGTATTTCATTTTCTGAGAGTGTCGCCGAGACAGAGCACATTTCTTTTCATCCAAGTTGCATCTAAATTCTCTGCAAAATATGCAACAGAAGTACAAGCGAGTATATCAAAGTGCAAGTCAGTGCAAAGCCACGATGCAACGGAGAAGAAAATCATTTTCTTCGAGCGTTCCCGGAGAGAAGAAAATTTCTATCCACCCAAGTTGCATCGAGATTCCCAGCAAAATATGCAACACAAGCACAAGCTAGTACACCAACGTGCAAGTCAGTGCACAGCCTTGATGCAGCTGATGAAGAAAAAGCAGGATGCGAGAAGAAGCGACCAATGAAAAACGACGTCGGTTCGCGTTCCCAGACGAAGAGACATCTCTTGTCAGGATTTATTACTCTTGAAGTAATGCAATCGTCGTACAAAGACGATGTTTTCCAAGTGTTTTCCAAGTGGTCCAAATTAAAAATATATTAATCCAAAATAATTGAGAAATAATTGGCTCGATTGAGCAGGCGTTAATTACAGACTCCCGATTAACTATAAATCTGCCAGTGACAAAACAAACGAATCAATCAGAGAGTGTAATTCGATAAAATGCGAAGAGCTAAAACATAGTAACGGAAAATCAATCATGAGAAGTTGTGCAATTGGGACAATCAAACAAACAGATTCGCGTGGTGTTGCATCGCTGCGGTTGCATCTTCTTCTCACAGTTGTTCCGGGAACGGGCTCTCTCGCAATAAAGTGTTTGATTCGCGTGGTTAATTAGTAAAATAGCGTACACACGAGGGAAAGAGAGAAAAACCACTGTAGCGTGCCGGGAGTCACATAATACACCTCCCATCCGCATCCGCTTCCCAAGTTCGCAAAATGTCGAAGACAGTCATTAACCGAGTCTCTCCTTCCACGATGTCTATTCGCAAAAAAATAGCATAAAAACCCGCAGAATTGAAACGAATCGATCGCTCCCGGATGACACCGCACGCGTTTTGACCGATCAATGACGTCGGAGCGCTCGTTTCGTTACTATTGCGAGATGCGATGATTGCGTTATCTGGGAGAGAGAAGGCGTTTTTGTGCAACGTGGCTAATTGGAGGCAGAAGAAAATCGCGGGCGCCTCGGGGAAATCAAGTGCCACGTGGAATATTCAACAATGATACTGGCAATTCGATAAACCTTTTTCTAGACCAGCAAGGACGATACTCAAAGATTCGAAGAACGGTACATTTTTACAATTCTTCCTAGTATATACTTATCCAAGATTCCAAAAATTTCTTCAGGTCTCTTATTAACCCTTGGCACTCGGATATATTTTAACTGGAAAATTAAACATTTCATCCGACCTAAAACATTTCCATTCTCTATGATTTTTTAAAATTTGGTGGATATGAAATTGATATAATACCTCATACAATACTTCAGTGTTTTAAAATTAAAACTAAGAGTTAAAATTCTGTCTCTACCGAAAATATTGATTTTCATAACCAGAGGCATGGTAGAAGATCCTAGATGCTAAAATAGGAAACAGATTACCAGCGATGAATCATTGGATACAATACAGAACATTGCCGTGTTACACGTGACGAGCAAACCTCATGCGGATCTATGCGAATCTATGCGAGGAACGCGGGGGACTGACATGTACCGAGCCGCACGTGGCCGCAATTAGAGCGTAAAGTTCCGTGACATTACGTTTTCGTAATTCAATCGATCAATTTACACTTACGCAATAATCTCTGCACCGCGGATAGCGTACAATAACCGGAAACGGTTATTTTTCCTTGAAATTGGGTCCTCGAGAGATCTTGTTCTCTCGTCGGCTATTTATCGGAAGCTACAAGAGAACAATGCGATCGATTCTTCCATGGATCGATTAACAATCACACAACGTTCCTACACAGAAGATAGATTCTCTGTTCCATCGTACCGGGGTCAATCAAGTATAGTCTTCGGTGACGCGGCACGATCCGCAATTACTACGTAAGATCTAACGGATCTTGCCCATGAACTTCTCTCGTAATGAACGATTCTCGATTTTTGTGACACAGGATTTTGCTTCTCAATTTTTTGACACACAGGTTCGTATCTTGTCGTTCGAATTTCATTCAAGATCGTACAGTGTAGACATCCAACGTGAAATTCGTCTTACGCAATTACTCTTTTTATAGTCATTGTAGAATTTGTTTTCCCCAATCATGCCTCTGAGTCACTGTAATTCACTCGCAGCTAATGTTGTTCGTGACCGTAAACCAAGCTGATTGCAATCAACGTCGCTAGCGAAGTAAACAAGGTGTTGTCGAAGACCGATGCTAAAAGACTTCATCTAGCGAAAGTCTATTCATAGAATTCGCAATAATTACGCTATACCAAAAGGAAGCTCAAAAGGTAGCCAATGGAGTCGCCTTCCGATCTGTTCAACTTCTGAGAATTACTCTTGATCAAATATTCCTCACGCTGACTGGAACAAGTGCTGATCCAAAATTTCTGTTTTATGTTTTCTCTGTTCATTTTTGTTATAAACGCATCCACAGTCCAACAATTGAACCGTTTGTTTAACACGTGAGCTAATAAGCAATTCAAACTAGCCAGAAAGAAAATCCTGAACCGTACAAATGTATTTTGCGTCTTCTACAACGACCATAATGAAAAACACGGTTTCGAGTTCATAGGCGCCTCCGCTTCCTGTCGTATACATATTTTCCAAAAGATAAGATCGCGACGTTGCCCGCATTGTGGTTCACAGGGTTAGCTACAAAAAACATTAGCAATCGATGGAAAAGCGAGCTGCGCGTACCGTTTCGACCGATGACTCAGGTGTCCTCACTCTATGTATAGTATAGTTAACGATCTTCCAGGGTACTACCTTCTCTCCTGCCTATGCACCGTGAATAACCCAAGACCCCTGTTTCTGTTCGCAGAGTCGTGGGTGGAACTGAATCATGTACCTGACAGGATAACGCCGTTGCCGTTCAGCAGCGGCGGCGAGGAGTACCTGCGACTTCTCAGGGAGGCACAAAGGGATTCCACGCAATCATCAGCGAGGCATTCGTTGGCCTCCTCCCGTCGGGACACACCGAGAGATAGGTAAGGTCCTCTTTCCTACACACCTTGGAAAACGGTCTAAAGGTTTCATCCTTCTAAGATCCTCGGGATAAGAAAAGCAAACGCCTCCAACGTCCCTTGAGCCATTATGTAAACCCTGCGGTTTGCCTTTTCTGCTGTTTTCCCTCGAGTCGATTAACCCTTGTCACTCAGGTCGATGGATGTGTTGAGATCGTCTTAGATCCAGCACTATCTTCAACACTTTTGCTTTTTAGTACAGTAATGTAGTAATATAGAATAATATTGTGAAGCTTCTCAAGGTCATTGGAAATTAGGTGGCCAGTTGTAGACGTGTACCCTACAACCGCGTCTTTTTGGATATCACTGCAATTTCAATTCTCATCAAAAGCGGACTTGGCTGATGAACATGTTTGTTTTCCGGACAGAACGTTAGAGAAAAGTGAATCCGAGACCTCTCGAACGGCGAATCGATCGGCGGTCAGAGATTGTCGGAGAGGAGTGGCCGAGGAGTGTATACAGTGGGTCTCTATTATGAAATCGGCCTACACAAGCAGCCCGAGAGAGTTCACGGAGCCAGTTCGCTGGAAAGTCTGGTTTCTCTCGGTGCAGTCGACGAACGGCGGTCGCTGTGCAGGGAAAAAAAAAGAATAACTGGTCGCATGAGTCAGAAGAGATGCCGAGGTGCATGGAACGCAGTGTCCGGGTCTCCGGACCGGGGGATCTTTTTCTGGCCGGTCTCTTTGTACTCGTGGGCGTTGGTTCTCTTCAAGGACCGCCCGATGGAGAAAGAAAGAAAGAACGGGCAAACAAACCGGCCCGCTTACCGTCCGTCTACCTTCCGTTTCGCGAGTTTTATGCCCGACGTTTAGTCTCTTTGAACCTCCTTCGCTAGACTTTGAAGGTTACTTAAATTGTTTTAATATTTCAAATATTCGATGGAGCTATTCGGCGAGCTAGTATCCTCCCATTAAACCACTTAGAACCTCTTCGTTCTGTAGCATATTTCAGCAAGAAATGATGGTTCTGCCTGCTTCAGATTCGTCGATGATTTCAAGCATATCATCTCGCATGAGGAAAGCAAACGTAGCGATTTGCGACGCAGTTCTTTCCCCAGTTTTTCCCAGTTCGCCAGGCGATAGCGTTCCTTGAAGGTCAGGCGTGATTAGGCGTGCATCGACGATAGATAAGCGGCGCACGCGTCACCGTCTCATTATCCTACTAGAACGATCGAGTTTCCAGATTATCGGGGTAACGAACTCCTTTCTCGAGGTTTATCGTACTCGATCTATCCTTCTTGGAATTTCTCGCGAATGAGGAACGACATTTGTTCGCTGTTTCTCGGTTTGCTAACTAGCAGGCGTTTGATGAGGTCACCGCCGTTCGAGATCTTAGACTAGGATTGGCAACTGTTATGATGAACACCATTCCAAATGGTAATTGTGCATAAAAGGCCCCACCTCACCGATTTTGATGATTTTTGAATATGTTATCAGGGTGAAGATTCTGAACAACTTTTTCCTATACATGTAACCGCCGCTCGGCCTTAGTTTTTGAGATATTTCCCAAAAACTGCAGCTACTACTACATTGAATTTT